>UNSF01000087.1:0-332604 GCA_900538255.1 Ulva mutabilis | reverse complement strand
GTCATAGGACCTCATGCATGTGCCAAATGAGACGTGTTCCATTTATCTCTGAAAGCCGAGATAAAGCGAACACTGCAGCTACTCTGCACTGGACCATTTCCAAAGCCACCAACACACATAGCATCATTCAACATGATATGAAATTCCTGAAATATGTTCGGGGGGTCATAGGACCTCATGCATGTGCCAAATGAGACGTGTTCCATTTATCTCTGAAAGCCGAGATAAAGCGAACACTGCAGCTACTCTGCACTGGACCATTTCCAAAGCCACCAACACACATAGCATCATTCAACATGATATGAAAGTCCTGAAATATGTTCGGTGGGGTCATAGGACCTCATGCATGTGCCAAATGAGACGTGTTCCATTTATCTCTGAAAGCCGAGATAAAGCGAACACTGCAGCTACTCTGCACTGGACCATTTCCAAAGCCACCAACACACATAGCATCATTCAACATGATATGAAAGTCCTGAAATATGTTCGGTGGGGTCATAGGACCTCATGCATGTGCCAAATGGGACGTGTTCCATTTATCTGCGAGCGCCAAGATAAAGCGAACAATGCAGCTGCTCTGCACTGAACCATTTCCAAAGCCACCAACACACATAACATCATTCAACATGATATGAAATTGCTGAAATATGTTCGGGGGGGTCATGGGACCTCATGCATGTGCCAAATGAGACGTGTTCCATTTATCTCTGAAAGCCGAGATAAAGCGAACACTGCAGCTACTCTGCACTGGACCATTTCAAAGCCACCAACACACATAGCATCATTCAACATGATATGAAAGACCTGAAATATGTTCGGTGGGGTCATAGGACCTCATGCATGTGCCAAATGAGACGTGTTCCATTTATCTCTGAAAGCCGAGATAAAGCGAACACTGCAGCTACTCTGCACTGGACCATTTCCAAAGCCACCAACACACATAGCATCATTCAACATGATATGAAATTCCTGAAATATGTTCGGGGGGGTCATAGGACCTCATGCATGTGCCAAATGAGACGTGTTCCATTTATCTCTGAAAGCCGAGATAAAGCGAACACTGCAGCTACTCTGCACTGGACCATTTCCAAAGCCACCAACACACATAGCATCATTCAACATGATATGAAAGACCTGAAATATGTTCGGTGGGGTCATAGGACCTCATGCATGTGCCAAATGAGACGTGTTCCATTTATCTCTGAAAGCCGAGATAAAGCGAACACTGCAGCTACTCTGCACTGGACCATTTCCAAAGCCACCAACACACATAGCATCATTCAACATGATATGAAATTCCTGAAATATGTTCGGGGGGGTCATAGGACCTCATGCATGTGCCAAATGAGACGTGTTCCATTTATCTCTGAAAGCCGAGATAAAGCGAACACTGCAGCTACTCTGCACTGGACCATTTCCAAAGCCACCAACACACATAGCATCATTCAACATGATATGAAAGTCCTGAAATATGTTCGGTGGGGTCATAGGACCTCATGCATGTGCCAAATGGGACGTGTTCCATTTATCTGCGAGCCAAGATAAAGCGAACACTGCAGCTGCTCTGCACTGACCATTTCCAAAGCCACCAACACACATAGCATCATTCAACATGATATGAAAGTCCTGAAATATGTTCGGGGGGTCATAGGACCTCATGCATGTGCCAAATGAGACGTGTTCCATTTATCTCTGAAAGCCGAGATAAAGCGAACACTGCAGCTACTCTGCACTGGACCATTTCCAAAGCCACCAACACACATAGCATCATTCAACATGATATGAAAGTCCTGAAATATGTTCGGTGGGGTCATAGGACCTCATGCATGTGCCAAATGAGACGTGTTCCATTTATCTCTGAAAGCCGAGATAAAGCGAACACTGCAGCTACTCTGCACTGGACCATTTCCAAAGCCACCAACACACATAGCATCATTCAACATGATATGAAATTCCTGAAATATGTTCGGGGGGTCATAGGACCTCATGCATGTGCCAAATGAGACGTGTTCCATTTATCTCTGAAAGCCGAGATAAAGCGAACACTGCAGCTACTCTGCACTGGACCATTTCCAAAGCCACCAACACACATAGCATCATTCAACATGATATGAAAGTCCTGAAATATGTTCGGTGGGGTCATAGGACCTCATGCATGTGCCAAATGGACGTGTTCCATTTATCTCGAAAGCCGAGATAAAGCGAACACTGCAGCTACTCTGCACTGGACCATTTCCAAAGCCACCAACACACATAGCATCATTCAACATGATATGAAAGTCCTGAAATATGTTCGGGGGGTCATAGGACCTCATGCATGTGCCAAATGAGACGTGTTCCATTTATCTCTGAAAGCCGAGATAAAGCGAACACTGCAGCTACTCTGCACTGGACCATTTCCAAAGCCACCAACACACATAGCATCATTCAACATGATATGAAATTCCTGAAATATGTTCGGGGGGTCATAGGACCTCATGCATGTGCCAAATGAGACGTGTTCCATTTATCTCTGAAAGCCGAGATAAAGCGAACACTGCAGCTACTCTGCACTGGACCATTTCCAAAGCCACCAACACACATAGCATCATTCAACATGATATGAAAGTCCTGAAATATGTTCGGTGGGGTCATAGGACCTCATGCATGTGCCAAATGGGACGTGTTCCATTTATCTCGAAAGCCGAGATAAAGCGAACACTGCAGCTACTCTGCACTGGACCATTTCCAAAGCCACCAACACACATAGCATCATTCAACATGATATGAAAGTCCTGAAATATGTTCGGGGGGTCATAGGACCTCATGCATGTGCCAAATGAGACGTGTTCCATTTATCTCTGAAAGCCGAGATAAAGCGAACACTGCAGCTACTCTGCACTGGACCATTTCCAAAGCCACCAACACACATAGCATCATTCAACATGATATGAAAGTCCTGAAATATGTTCGGGGGGTCATAGGACCTCATGCATGTGCCAAATGAGACGTGTTCCATTTATCTCTGAAAGCCGAGATAAAGCGAACACTGCAGCTACTCTGCACTGGACCATTTCCAAAGCCACCAACACACATAGCATCATTCAACATGATATGAAATTCCTGAAATATGTTCGGGGGGTCATAGGACCTCATGCATGTGCCAAATGAGACGTGTTCCATTTATCTCTGAAAGCCGAGATAAAGCGAACACTGCAGCTACTCTGCACTGGACCATTTCCAAAGCCACCAACACACATAGCATCATTCAACATGATATGAAAGTCCTGAAATATGTTCGGGGGGGTCATAGGACCTCATGCATGTGCCAAATGAGACGTGTTCCATTTATCTCTGAAAGCCGAGATAAAGCGAACACTGCAGCTACTCTGCACTGGACCATTTCCAAAGCCACCAACACACATAGCATCATTCAACATGATATGAAAGTCCTGAAATATGTTCGGTGGGGTCATAGGACCTCATGCATGTGCCAAATGAGACGTGTTCCATTTATCTCTGAAAGCCGAGATAAAGCGAACACTGCAGCTACTCTGCACTGGACCATTTCCAAAGCCACCAACACACATAGCATCATTCAACATGATATGAAAGTCCTGAAATATGTTCGGTGGGGTCATAGGACCTCATGCATGTGCCAAATGAGACGTGTTCCATTTATCTCTGAAAGCCGAGATAAAGCGAACACTGCAGCTACTCTGCACTGGACCATTTCCAAAGCCACCAACACACATAGCATCATTCAACATGATATGAAAGTCCTGAAATATGTTCGGTGGGGTCATAGGACCTCATGCATGTGCCAAATGAGACGTGTTCCATTTATCTCTGAAAGCCGAGATAAAGCGAACACTGCAGCTACTCTGCACTGGACCATTTCCAAAGCCACCAACACACATAGCATCATTCAACATGATATGAAAGACCTGAAATATGTTTGGTGGGGTCATAGGACCTCATGCATGTGCCAAATGAGACGTGTTCCATTTATCTCTGAAAGCCGAGATAAAGCGAACACTGCAGCTACTCTGCACTGGACCATTTCCAAAGCCACCAACACACATAGCATCATTCAACATGATATGAAAGTCCTGAAATATGTTCGGTGGGGTCATAGGACCTCATGCATGTGCCAAATGAGACGTGTTCCATTTATCTCTGAAAGCCGAGATAAAGCGAACACTGCAGCTACTCTGCACTGGACCATTTCCAAAGCCACCAACACACATAGCATCATTCAACATGATATGAAATTCCTGAAATATGTTCGGGGGGGTCATAGGACCTCATGCATGTGCCAAATGAGACGTGTTCCATTTATCTCTGAAAGCCGAGATAAAGCGAACACTGCAGCTACTCTGCACTGGACCATTTCCAAAGCCACCAACACACATAGCATCATTCAACATGATATGAAATCCTGAAATATGTTCGGTGGGGTCATAGGACCTCATGCATGTGCCAAATGAGACGTGTTCCATTTATCTCTGAAAGCCGAGATAAAGCGAACACTGCAGCTACTCTGCACTGGACCATTTCCAAAGCCACCAACACACATAGCATCATTCAACATGATATGAAAGTCCTGAAATATGTTCGGGGGGTCATAGGACCTCATGCATGTGCCAAATGAGACGTGTTCCATTTATCTCTGAAAGCCGAGATAAAGCGAACACTGCAGCTACTCTGCACTGGACCATTTCCAAAGCCACCAACACACATAGCATCATTCAACATGATATGAAAGTCCTGAAATATGTTCGGTGGGGTCATAGGACCTCATGCATGTGCCAAATGAGACGTGTTCCATTTATCTCTGAAAGCCGAGATAAAGCGAACACTGCAGCTACTCTGCACTGGACCATTTCCAAAGCCACCAACACACATAGCATCATTCAACATGATATGAAATTCCTGAAATATGTTCGGGGGGGTCATAGGACCTCATGCATGTGCCAAATGAGACGTGTTCCATTTATCTCTGAAAGCCGAGATAAAGCGAACACTGCAGCTACTCTGCACTGGACCATTTCCAAAGCCACCAACACACATAGCATCATTCAACATGATATGAAAGTCCTGAAATATGTTCGGGGGGTCATAGGACCTCATGCATGTGCCAAATGAGACGTGTTCCATTTATCTCTGAAAGCCGAGATAAAGCGAACACTGCAGCTACTCTGCACTGGACCATTTCCAAAGCCACCAACACACATAGCATCATTCAACATGATATGAAATTCCTGAAATATGTTCGGGGGGTCATAGGACCTCATGCATGTGCCAAATGAGACGTGTTCCATTTATCTCTGAAAGCCGAGATAAAGCGAACACTGCAGCTACTCTGCACTGGACCATTTCCAAAGCCACCAACACACATAGCATCATTCAACATGATATGAAAGTCCTGAAATATGTTCGGGGGGTCATAGGACCTCATGCATGTGCCAAATGAGACGTGTTCCATTTATCTCTGAAAGCCGAGATAAAGCGAACACTGCAGCTACTCTGCACTGGACCATTTCCAAAGCCACCAACACACATAGCATCATTCAACATGATATGAAATTCCTGAAATATGTTCGGGGGGGTCATAGGACCTCATGCATGTGCCAAATGAGACGTGTTCCATTTATCTCTGAAAGCCGAGATAAAGCGAACACTGCAGCTACTCTGCACTGGACCATTTCCAAAGCCACCAACACACATAGCATCATTCAACATGATATGAAAGTCCTGAAATATGTTCGGTGGGGTCATAGGACCTCATGCATGTGCCAAATGGACGTGTTCCATTTATCTCGAGCGCCGAGATAAAGCGAACACTGCAGCTACTCTGCACTGGACCATTTCCAAAGCCACCAACACACATAGCATCATTCAACATGATATGAAATTCCTGAAATATGTTCGGGGGGGTCATAGGACCTCATGCATGTGCCAAATGAGACGTGTTCCATTTATCTCTGAAAGCCGAGATAAAGCGAACACTGCAGCTACTCTGCACTGGACCATTTCCAAAGCCACCAACACACATAGCATCATTCAACATGATATGAAATTCCTGAAATATGTTCGGGGGGGTCATAGGACCTCATGCATGTGCCAAATGAGACGTGTTCCATTTATCTCTGAAAGCCGAGATAAAGCGAACACTGCAGCTACTCTGCACTGGACCATTTCCAAAGCCACCAACACACATAGCATCATTCAACATGATATGAAATTCCTGAAATATGTTCGGTGGGGTCATAGGACCTCATGCATGTGCCAAATGAGACGTGTTCCATTTATCTCTGAAAGCCGAGATAAAGCGAACACTGCAGCTACTCTGCACTGGACCATTTCCAAAGCCACCAACACACATAGCATCATTCAACATGATATGAAATTCCTGAAATATGTTCGGGGGGGTCATAGGACCTCATGCATGTGCCAAATGGGACGTGTTCCATTTATCTCGAGCGCCGAGATAAAGCGAACACTGCAGCTACTCTGCACTGAACCATTTCCAAAGCCACCAACACACATAACATCATTCAACATGATATGAAAGTCCTGAAATATGTTCGGGGGGGTCATAGGACCTCATGCATGTGCCAAATGAGACGTGTTCCATTTATCTCTGAAAGCCGAGATAAAGCGAACACTGCAGCTACTCTGCACTGGACCATTTCCAAAGCCACCAACACACATAGCATCATTCAACATGATATGAAAGTCCTGAAATATGTTCGGTGGGGTCATAGGACCTCATGCATGTGCCAAATGAGACGTGTTCCATTTATCTCTGAAAGCCGAGATAAAGCGAACACTGCAGCTACTCTGCACTGGACCATTTCCAAAGCCACCAACACACATAGCATCATTCAACATGATATGAAATTCCTGAAATATGTTCGGGGGGGTCATAGGACCTCATGCATGTGCCAAATGAGACGTGTTCCATTTATCTCTGAAAGCCGAGATAAAGCGAACACTGCAGCTACTCTGCACTGGACCATTTCCAAAGCCACCAACACACATAGCATCATTCAACATGATATGAAATTCCTGAAATATGTTCGGGGGGTCATAGGACCTCATGCATGTGCCAAATGAGACGTGTTCCATTTATCTCTGAAAGCCGAGATAAAGCGAACACTGCAGCTACTCTGCACTGGACCATTTCCAAAGCCACCAACACACATAGCATCATTCAACATGATATGAAATTCCTGAAATATGTTCGGGGGGGTCATAGGACCTCATGCATGTGCCAAATGAGACGTGTTCCATTTATCTCTGAAAGCCGAGATAAAGCGAACACTGCAGCTACTCTGCACTGGACCATTTCCAAAGCCACCAACACACATAGCATCATTCAACATGATATGAAAGTCCTGAAATATGTTCGGTGGGGTCATAGGACCTCATGCATGTGCCAAATGGGACGTGTTCCATTTATCTGCGAGCGCCAAGATAAAGCGAACACTGCAGCTACTCTGCACTGAACCATTTCCAAAGCCACCAACACACATAACATCATTCAACATGATATGAAAGTCCTGAAATATGTTCGGGGGGGTCATAGGACCTCATGCATGTGCCAAATGAGACGTGTTCCATTTATCTCTGAAAGCCGAGATAAAGCGAACACTGCAGCTACTCTGCACTGGACCATTTCCAAAGCCACCAACACACATAGCATCATTCAACATGATATGAAAGACCTGAAATATGTTCGGGGGGTCATAGGACCTCATGCATGTGCCAAATGAGACGTGTTCCATTTATCTCTGAAAGCCGAGATAAAGCGAACACTGCAGCTACTCTGCACTGGACCATTTCCAAAGCCACCAACACACATAGCATCATTCAACATGATATGAAATTCCTGAAATATGTTCGGGGGGGTCATAGGACCTCATGCATGTGCCAAATGAGACGTGTTCCATTTATCTCTGAAAGCCGAGATAAAGCGAACACTGCAGCTACTCTGCACTGGACCATTTCCAAAGCCACCAACACACATAGCATCATTCAACATGATATGAAAGTCCTGAAATATGTTCGGGGGGTCATAGGACCTCATGCATGTGCCAAATGAGACGTGTTCCATTTATCTCTGAAAGCCGAGATAAAGCGAACACTGCAGCTACTCTGCACTGGACCATTTCCAAAGCCACCAACACACATAGCATCATTCAACATGATATGAAATTCCTGAAATATGTTCGGGGGGTCATAGGACCTCATGCATGTGCCAAATGAGACGTGTTCCATTTATCTCTGAAAGCCGAGATAAAGCGAACACTGCAGCTACTCTGCACTGGACCATTTCCAAAGCCACCAACACACATAGCATCATTCAACATGATATGAAAGTCCTGAAATATGTTCGGTGGGGTCATAGGACCTCATGCATGTGCCAAATGGGACGTGTTCCATTTATCTGCGAGCGCCAAGATAAAGCGAACACTGCAACTACTCTGCACTGAACCATTTCCAAAGCCACCAACACACATAGCATCATTCAACATGATATGAAAGTCCTGAAATATGTTCGGGGGGTCATAGGACCTCATGCATGTGCCAAATGAGACGTGTTCCATTTATCTCTGAAAGCCGAGATAAAGCGAACACTGCAGCTACTCTGCACTGGACCATTTCCAAAGCCACCAACACACATAGCATCATTCAACATGATATGAAAGACCTGAAATATGTTCGGTGGGGTCATAGGACCTCATGCATGTGCCAAATGAGACGTGTTCCATTTATCTCTGAAAGCCGAGATAAAGCGAACACTGCAGCTACTCTGCACTGGACCATTTCCAAAGCCACCAACACACATAGCATCATTCAACATGATATGAAATTCCTGAAATATGTTCGGGGGGTCATAGGACCTCATGCATGTGCCAAATGAGACGTGTTCCATTTATCTCTGAAAGCCGAGATAAAGCGAACACTGCAGCTACTCTGCACTGGACCATTTCCAAAGCCACCAACACACATAGCATCATTCAACATGATATGAAAGTCCTGAAATATGTTCGGTGGGGTCATAGGACCTCATGCATGTGCCAAATGAGACGTGTTCCATTTATCTCTGAAAGCCGAGATAAAGCGAACACTGCAGCTACTCTGCACTGGACCATTTCCAAAGCCACCAACACACATAGCATCATTCAACATGATATGAAATTCCTGAAATATGTTCGGGGGGGTCATAGGACCTCATGCATGTGCCAAATGAGACGTGTTCCATTTATCTCTGAAAGCCGAGATAAAGCGAACACTGCAGCTACTCTGCACTGGACCATTTCCAAAGCCACCAACACACATAGCATCATTCAACATGATATGAAAGTCCTGAAATATGTTCGGTGGGGTCATAGGACCTCATGCATGTGCCAAATGGGACGTGTTCCATTTATCTCTGAAAGCCGAGATAAAGCGAACACTGCAGCTACTCTGCACTGGACCATTTCCAAAGCCACCAACACACATAGCATCATTCAACATGATATGAAATTCCTGAAATATGTTCGGGGGGGTCATAGGACCTCATGCATGTGCCAAATGAGACGTGTTCCATTTATCTCTGAAAGCCGAGATAAAGCGAACACTGCAGCTACTCTGCACTGGACCATTTCCAAAGCCACCAACACACATAGCATCATTCAACATGATATGAAATTCCTGAAATATGTTCGGTGGGGTCATAGGACCTCATGCATGTGCCAAATGAGACGTGTTCCATTTATCTCTGAAAGCCGAGATAAAGCGAACACTGCAGCTACTCTGCACTGGACCATTTCCAAAGCCACCAACACACATAGCATCATTCAACATGATATGAAATTCCTGAAATATGTTCGGGGGGTCATAGGACCTCATGCATGTGCCAAATGAGACGTGTTCCATTTATCTCTGAAAGCCGAGATAAAGCGAACACTGCAGCTACTCTGCACTGGACCATTTCCAAAGCCACCAACACACATAGCATCATTCAACATGATATGAAAGTCCTGAAATATGTTCGGGGGGTCATAGGACCTCATGCATGGCCCAAATGGGACGTGTTCCATTTATCTTGCGAGCGCAAAGATAAAGCGAACAATGCAACTGCTCTGCACTGAACCATTTCCAAAGCCACCAACACACATAGCATCATTCAATATGATATGAAAGACTGCTGAAATATGTTCTGGTGGTCATAGGACCTCATGCATGTGCCAAATGAGACGTGTTCCATTTATCTCTGAGAGCCGAGATAAAGCGAACACTGCAGCTACTCTGCACTGGACCATTTCCAAAGCCACCAACACACATAACATCATTCAAACATGATATAAATGCTGAAATATGTTCGGGGGGTCATAGGACCTCATGCATGTGCCAAATGGGGACGTGTTCCATTTATCTCTGAAAGCCGAGATAAAGCGAACACTGCAGCTACTCTGCACTGGACCATTTCCAAAGCCACCAAAACACATAGCATCATTCAACATGATATGAAAATCTGAAATATGTTTCGGTGGGGTCATAGGACCTCATGCATGTGCCAAATGAGACGTGTTCCATTTATCTCTGAAAGCCGAGATAAAGCGAACACTGCAGCTACTCTTGCACTGGAACCATTTCCAAAGCCACCAACACACATAGCATCATTCAACATGATATAAAGTCCTGAATATGTTCGGTGGGGTCATAGGACCTCATGCATGTGCCAAATGAGACGTGTTCCATTTATCTGCTGAAGCCGCAAGATAAGCGAACAACTGCAACTGCTCTGCACTGGAACCATTTCCAAAGCCACCAACACACATAGCAATCATTCAACATGATATGAAATTCCTGAAATATGTTCGGGGGGGTCATAGGACCTCATGCATGTGCCAAATGAGACGTGTTCCATTTATCTCTGAAAGCCGAGATAAAGCGAACAACTGCAGCTACTCTGCAATGGACCATTTCCAAAGCCACCAACACACATAGCATCATTCAACATGATATGAAAATCCTGAAATATGTTTCGGTGGGTCATAGGACCTCATGCATGGCCAATGGGACGTGTTCCATTTATCTGCAGAGCGCAAAGATAAAGCGAACAATGCAACTGCTCTGCCACTGAACCATTTCCAAAGCCACCAACACACATACAATCATTCAATATTGATATAAAATTGCTGAAATATGTTTCTGGGGGGTCATAGGACTCATGCATGTGCCAAATGAGAGTGTTCCATTTATCTCTGAAAGCCGAGATAAAGCGAACACTGCAGCTACTCTGCACTAGACCATTTCCAAAGCCACCAACACACATAGCATCATTCAACATGATATGAAAGTCCTGAAATATGTTCGGATGGGGTCATAGGACCTCATGCATGTGCCAAATGGGACGTGTTCCATTTATCTCTGAAAGCCGAGATAAAGCGAACACTGCAGCTACTCTGCACTGGACCATTTCCAAAGCCACCAACACACATAACATCATTCAAATGATATGAAAATTCCTGAAATATGTTCGGGGGGTCATAGGACCTCATGCATGTGCCAAATGAGACGTGTTCCATTTATCCTGAAAGCCGAGATAAAGCGAACACTGCAAGCTACTCTGCACTGGACCATTTCAAAGCCACCAACACACATAGCATCATTCAACATGATATGAAAGTCCTGAAATATGTTCGGTGGGGTCATAGGACCTCATGCATGTGCCAATGAGACGTGTTCCATTTATCTCTGAAAGCCGAGATAAAGCGAACACTGCAGCTACTTCTGCACTGGACCATTTCCAAAGCCACCAACACATAGCATCATTCACATGATATGAAATCCTGAAATATGTTCGGTGGGGTCATAGGACCTCATGCATGTGCCAAATGAGACGTGTTCCATTTATCTCTGAAAGCCGAGATAAAGCGAACACTGCAGCTACTCTGCACTGGACCATTTCCAAAGCCACCAACACACATAGCATCATTCAACATGATATGAAAGTCCTGAAATATGTTCGGTGGGGTCATAGGACCTCATGCATGTGCCAAATGGGACGTGTTCCATTTATCTACGAGCGCCAAGATAAAGCGAACAATGCAACTGCTCTGCACTGAACCATTTCCAAAGCCACCAACACACATAACATCATTCAATATGATATGAAATTCCTGAAATATGTTCGGGGGGGTCATGGGACCTCATGCATGTGCCAAATGAGACGTGTTCCATTTATCTCTGAAAGCCGAGATAAAGCGAACACTGCAGCTACTCTGCACTGGACCATTTCCAAAGCCACCAACACACATAGCATCATTCAACATGATATGAAAGTCCTGAAATATGTTCGGTGGGGTCATAGGACCTCATGCATGTGCCAAATGAGACGTGTTCCATTTATCTCTGAAAGCCGAGATAAAGCGAACAACTGCAACTACTCTGCACTGGAACCATTTCCAAAGCCACCAACACACATAGCATCATTCAACATGATATGAAAGTCCTGAAATATGTTCGGTGGGGTCATAGGACCTCATGCATGTGCCAAATGAGACGTGTTCCATTTATCTCTGAAAGCCGAGATAAAGCGAACACTGCAGCTACTCTGCACTGGACCATTTCCAAAGCCACCAACACACATAGCATCATTCAACATGATATGAAAGTGCTGAAATATGTTCGGTGGGGTCATGGGACCTCATGCATGTGCCAAATGAGACGTGTTCCATTTATCTCTGAAAGCCGAGATAAAGCGAACACTGCAGCTACTCTGCACTGACCATTTCCAAAGCCACCAACACACATAGCATCATTCAACATGATATGAAATTCCTGAAATATGTTCGGTGGGGTCATAGGACCTCATGCATGTGCCAAATGAGACGTGTTCCATTTATCTCTGAAAGCCGAGATAAAGCGAACACTGCAGCTACTCTGCACTGGACCATTTCCAAAGCCACCAACACACATAGCATCATTCAACATGATATGAAAGTCCTGAAATATGTTCGGTGGGGTCATAGGACCTCATGCATGTGCCAAATGGGACGTGTTCCATTTATCTGCGAGCGCCAAGATAAAGCGAACAATGCAACTGCTCTGCACTGAACCATTTCCAAAGCCACCAACACACATAACATCATTCAACATGATATGAAAGTCCTGAAATATGTTCGGGGGGGTCATGGGACCTCATGCATGTGCCAAATGAGACGTGTTCCATTTATCTCTGAAAGCCGAGATAAAGCGAACACTGCAGCTACTCTGCACTGGACCATTTCCAAAGCCACCAACACACATAGCATCATTCAACATGATATGAAAGACCTGAAATATGTTTGGTGGGGTCATAGGACCTCATGCATGTGCCAAATGAGACGTGTTCCATTTATCTCTGAAAGCCGAGATAAAGCGAACACTGCAGCTACTCTGCACTGGACCATTTCCAAAGCCACCAACACACATAGCATCATTCAACATGATATGAAATTCCTGAAATATGTTCGGTGGGGTCATAGGACCTCATGCATGTGCCAAATGGACGTGTTCCATTTATCTCTGAAAGCCGAGATAAAGCGAACAATGCAGCTACTCTGCACTGGACCATTTCCAAAGCCACCAACACACATAGCATCATTCAACATGATATGAAAGTCCTGAAATATGTTCGGGGGGGTCATAGGACCTCATGCATGTGCCAAATGAGACGTGTTCCATTTATCTCTGAAAGCCGAGATAAAGCGAACACTGCAGCTACTCTGCACTGGACCATTTCCAAAGCCACCAACACACATAGCATCATTCAAATGATATGAAATCCTGAAATATGTTCGGTGGGTCATAGGACCTCATGCATGTGCCAAATGAGACGTGTTCCATTTATCTCTGAAAGCCGAGATAAAGCGAACACTGCAGCTACTCTGCACTGGACCATTTCCAAAGCCACCAACACACATAGCATCATTCAACATGATATGAAAATCCTGAAATATGTTCGGTGGGGTCATAGGACCTCATGCATGTGCCAAATGGACGTGTTCCATTTATCTGCGAGCGCAAGATAAAGCGAACAATGCAACTGCTCTGCACAGAACCATTTCCAAAGCCACCAACACACATAGCATCATTCAACATGATATGAAATTCCTGAAATATGTTCGGTGGGGTCATAGGACCTCATGCATGTGCCAAATGGGACGTGTTCCATTTATCTGCGAGCGCCAAGATAAAGCGAACAATGCAACTGCTCTGCACTGAACCATTTCCAAAGCCACCAACACACATAGCATCATTCAACATGATATGAAATCCTGAAATATGTTCGGGGGGTCATAGGACCTCATGCATGTGCCAAATGAGACGTGTTCCATTTATCTCTGAAAGCCGAGATAAAGCGAACACTGCAGCTACTCTGCACTGGACCATTTCCAAAGCCACCAACACACATAGCATCATTCAACATGATATGAAAATCCTGAAATATGTTCGGTGGGGTCATAGGACCTCATGCATGTGCCAAATGAGACGTGTTCCATTTATCTCTGAAAGCCGAGATAAAGCGAACACTGCAGCTACTCTGCACTGGACCATTTCCAAAGCCACCAACACACATAGCATCATTCAACATGATATGAAAGTCCTGAAATATGTTCGGTGGGGTCATAGGACCTCATGCATGTGCCAAATGGGACGTGTTCCATTTATCTCTGAAAGCCGAGATAAAGCGAACACTGCAGCTACTCTGCACTGGACCATTTCCAAAGCCACCAACACACATAGCATCATTCAACATGATATGAAAGTCCTGAAATATGTTCGGTGGGGTCATAGGACCTCATGCATGTGCCAAATGAGACGTGTTCCATTTATCTCTGAAAGCCGAGATAAAGCGAACACTGCAGCTACTCTGCACTGGACCATTTCCAAAGCCACCAACACACATAGCATCATTCAACATGATATGAAATCCTGAAATATGTTCGGGGGGTCATAGGACCTCATGCATGTGCCAAATGAGACGTGTTCCATTTATCTCTGAAAGCCGAGATAAAGCGAACACTGCAGCTACTCTGCACTGGACCATTTCCAAAGCCACCAACACACATAGCATCATTCAACATGATATGAAATCCTGAAATATGTTCGGTGGGGTCATAGGACCTCATGCATGTGCCAAATGGGACGTGTTCCATTTATCTCTGAAAGCCGAGATAAAGCGAACACTGCAGCTACTCTGCACTGGACCATTTCCAAAGCCACCAACACACATAACATCATTCAACATGATATGAAATTCCTGAAATATGTTCGGGGGGGTCATAGGACCTCATGCATGTGCCAAATGAGACGTGTTCCATTTATCTCTGAAAGCCGAGATAAAGCGAACACTGCAGCTACTCTGCACTGGACCATTTCCAAAGCCACCAACACACATAGCATCATTCAACATGATATGAAAGTCCTGAAATATGTTCGGGGGGTCATAGGACCTCATGCATGTGCCAAATGGGACGTGTTCCATTTATCTCTGAAAGCCGAGATAAAGCGAACACTGCAGCTACTCTGCACTGGACCATTTCCAAAGCCACCAACACACATAGCATCATTCAACATGATATGAAAGTCCTGAAATATGTTCGGTGGGGTCATAGGACCTCATGCATGTGCCAAATGAGACGTGTTCCATTTATCTCTGAAAGCCGAGATAAAGCGAACACTGCAGCTACTCTGCACTGGACCATTTCCAAAGCCACCAACACACATAGCATCATTCAACATGATATGAAATCCTGAAATATGTTCGGTGGGGTCATAGGACCTCATGCATGTGCCAAATGGACGTGTTCCATTTATCTCTGAAAGCCGAGATAAAGCGAACACTGCAGCTACTCTGCACTGGACCATTTCCAAAGCCACCAACACACATAGCATCATTCAACATGATATGAAAGTCCTGAAATATGTTCGGTGGGGTCATAGGACCTCATGCATGTGCCAAATGGGACGTGTTCCATTTATCTGCGAGCGCCAAGATAAAGCGAACAATGCAACTGCTCTGCACTGAACCATTTCCAAAGCCACCAACACACATAACATCATTCAACATGATATGAAATTCCTGAAATATGTTCGGGGGGTCATAGGACCTCATGCATGTGCCAAATGAGACGTGTTCCATTTATCTCTGAAAGCCGAGATAAAGCGAACACTGCAGCTACTCTGCACTGGACCATTTCCAAAGCCACCAACACACATAGCATCATTCAACATGATATGAAATTCCTGAAATATGTTCGGTGGGGTCATAGGACCTCATGCATGTGCCAAATGAGACGTGTTCCATTTATCTCTGAAAGCCGAGATAAAGCGAACACTGCAGCTACTCTGCACTGGACCATTTCCAAAGCCACCAACACACATAGCATCATTCAACATGATATGAAATCCTGAAATATGTTCGGGGGGTCATAGGACCTCATGCATGTGCCAAATGAGACGTGTTCCATTTATCTCTGAAAGCCGAGATAAAGCGAACACTGCAGCTACTCTGCACTGGACCATTTCCAAAGCCACCAACACACATAGCATCATTCAACATGATATGAAAGTCCTGAAATATGTTCGGTGGGGTCATAGGACCTCATGCATGTGCCAAATGGGACGTGTTCCATTTATCTGCGAAGCCGCAAGATAAAGCGAACAATGCAACTGCTCTGCACTGAACCATTTCCAAAGCCACCAACACACATAGCATCATTCAACATGATATGAAAGTCCTGAAATATGTTCGGGGGGGTCATAGGACCTCATGCATGTGCCAAATGAGACGTGTTCCATTTATCTCTGAAAGCCGAGATAAAGCGAACACTGCAGCTACTCTGCACTGGACCATTTCCAAAGCCACCAACACACATAGCATCATTCAACATGATATGAAATCCTGAAATATGTTCGGGGGGTCATAGGACCTCATGCATGTGCCAAATGAGACGTGTTCCATTTATCTCTGAAAGCCGAGATAAAGCGAACACTGCAGCTACTCTGCACTGGACCATTTCCAAAGCCACCAACACACATAGCATCATTCAACATGATATGAAAGTCCTGAAATATGTTCGGTGGGGTCATAGGACCTCATGCATGTGCCAAATGAGACGTGTTCCATTTATCTCTGAAAGCCGAGATAAAGCGAACACTGCAGCTACTCTGCACTGGACCATTTCCAAAGCCACCAACACACATAGCATCATTCAACATGATATGAAATTCCTGAAATATGTTCGGGGGGTCATAGGACCTCATGCATGTGCCAAATGAGACGTGTTCCATTTATCTCTGAAAGCCGAGATAAAGCGAACACTGCAGCTACTCTGCACTGGACCATTTCCAAAGCCACCAACACACATAGCATCATTCAACATGATATGAAAGTCCTGAAATATGTTCGGTGGGGTCATAGGACCTCATGCATGTGCCAAATGGGACGTGTTCCATTTATCTGCGAAGCCGAGATAAAGCGAACACTGCAGCTACTCTGCACTGGACCATTTCCAAAGCCACCAACACACATAGCATCATTCAACATGATATGAAAGTCCTGAAATATGTTCGGTGGGGTCATAGGACCTCATGCATGTGCCAAATGAGACGTGTTCCATTTATCTCTGAAGCCGAGATAAAGCGAACACTGCAGCTACTCTGCACTGGACCATTTCCAAAGCCACCAACACACATAGCATCATTCAACATGATATGAAATCCTGAAATATGTTCGGTGGGGTCATAGGACCTCATGCATGTGCCAAATGAGACGTGTTCCATTTATCTCTGAAAGCCGAGATAAAGCGAACACTGCAGCTACTCTGCACTGGACCATTTCCAAAGCCACCAACACACATAGCATCATTCAACATGATATGAAAGTCCTGAAATATGTTCGGTGGGGTCATAGGACCTCATGCATGTGCCAAATGGGACGTGTTCCATTTATCTGCGAGCGCCAAGATAAAGCGAACAATGCAACTGCTCTGCACTGAACCATTTCCAAAGCCACCAACACACATAACATCATTCAACATGATATGAAATTCCTGAAATATGTTCGGGGGGGTCATAGGACCTCATGCATGTGCCAAATGAGACGTGTTCCATTTATCTCTGAAAGCCGAGATAAAGCGAACACTGCAGCTACTCTGCACTGGACCATTTCCAAAGCCACCAACACACATAGCATCATTCAACATGATATGAAAGTCCTGAAATATGTTCGGTGGGGTCATAGGACCTCATGCATGTGCCAAATGAGACGTGTTCCATTTATCTCTGAAAGCCGAGATAAAGCGAACACTGCAGCTACTCTGCACTGGAACCATTTCCAAAGCCACCAACACACATAGCATCATTCAACATGATATGAAATTCCTGAAATATGTTCGGGGGGGTCATAGGACCTCATGCATGTGCCAAATGGGACGTGTTCCATTTATCTCTGAAGCGCAAGATAAAGCGAACAATGCAACTGCTCTGCACTGGACCATTTCCAAAGCCACCAACACACATAGCATCATTCAACATGATATGAAAGTCCTGAAATATGTTCGGGGGGTCATAGGACCTCATGCATGTGCCAAATGAGACGTGTTCCATTTATCTCTGAAAGCCGAGATAAAGCGAACACTGCAGCTACTCTGCACTGGACCATTTCCAAAGCCACCAACACACATAGCATCATTCAACATGATATGAAATTCCTGAAATATGTTCGGTGGGGTCATAGGACCTCATGCATGTGCCAAATGAGACGTGTTCCATTTATCTCTGAAAGCCGAGATAAAGCGAACACTGCAGCTACTCTGCACTGGACCATTTCCAAAGCCACCAACACACATAGCATCATTCAACATGATATGAAAGTCCTGAAATATGTTCGGTGGGGTCATAGGACCTCATGCATGTGCCAAATGAGACGTGTTCCATTTATCTCTGAAAGCCGAGATAAAGCGAACACTGCAGCTACTCTGCACTGGACCATTTCCAAAGCCACCAACACACATAGCATCATTCAACATGATATGAAAGTCCTGAAATATGTTCGGTGGGGTCATAGGACCTCATGCATGTGCCAAATGGGACGTGTTCCATTTATCTGCGAGCGCCAAGATAAAGCGAACAATGCAACTGCTCTGCACTGAACCATTTCCAAAGCCACCAACACACATAACATCATTCAACATGATATGAAAGTCCTGAAATATGTTCGGGGGGTCATAGGACCTCATGCATGTGCCAAATGAGACGTGTTCCATTTATCTCTGAAAGCCGAGATAAAGCGAACACTGCAGCTACTCTGCACTGGACCATTTCCAAAGCCACCAACACACATAGCATCATTCAACATGATATGAAATCCTGAAATATGTTCGGTGGGGTCATAGGACCTCATGCATGTGCCAAATGAGACGTGTTCCATTTATCTCTGAAAGCCGAGATAAAGCGAACACTGCAGCTACTCTGCACTGGACCATTTCCAAAGCCACCAACACACATAGCATCATTCAACATGATATGAAATTCCTGAAATATGTTCGGTGGGGTCATAGGACCTCATGCATGTGCCAAATGGGACGTGTTCCATTTATCTCTGAAGCCGAGATAAAGCGAACAATGCAACTGCTCTGCACTGAACCATTTCCAAAGCCACCAACACACATAGCATCATTCAACATGATATGAAAGTCCTGAAATATGTTCGGTGGGGTCATAGGACCTCATGCATGTGCCAAATGAGACGTGTTCCATTTATCTCTGAAAGCCGAGATAAAGCGAACACTGCAGCTACTCTGCACTGGACCATTTCCAAAGCCACCAACACACATAGCATCATTCAACATGATATGAAATCCTGAAATATGTTCGGTGGGGTCATAGGACCTCATGCATGTGCCAAATGAGACGTGTTCCATTTATCTCTGAAAGCCGAGATAAAGCGAACACTGCAGCTACTCTGCACTGGACCATTTCCAAAGCCACCAACACACATAGCATCATTCAACATGATATGAAATCCTGAAATATGTTCGGTGGGGTCATAGGACCTCATGCATGTGCCAAATGGGACGTGTTCCATTTATCTCTGAAAGCCGAAGATAAAGCGAACACTGCAACTGCTCTGCACTGGAACCATTTCCAAAGCCACCAACACACATAGCATCATTCAACATGATATGAAAATCCTGAAATATGTTCGGGGGGTCATAGGACCTCATGCATGTGCCAAATGAGACGTGTTCCATTTATCTCTGAAAGCCGAGATAAAGCGAACACTGCAGCTACTCTGCACTGGACCATTTCCAAAGCCACCAACACACATAGCATCATTCAACATGATATGAAAGTCCTGAAATATGTTCGGTGGGGTCATAGGACCTCATGCATGTGCCAAATGAGACGTGTTCCATTTATCTCTGAAAGCCGAGATAAAGCGAACACTGCAGCTACTCTGCACTGGACCATTTCCAAAGCCACCAACACACATAGCATCATTCAACATGATATGAAAATCCTGAAATATGTTCGGTGGGGTCGTAGGACCTCATGCATGTGCCAAATGGGACGTGTTCCATTTATCTGCGAAGCGCAAGATAAAGCGAACAATGCAACTGCTCTGCACAGAACCATTTCCAAAGCCACCAACACACATAGCATCATTCAATATGATATGAAATTCCTGAAATATGTTCGGTGGGGTCATAGGACCTCATGCATGTGCCAAATGGGACGTGTTCCATTTATCTGCGAGCGCCAAGATAAAGCGAACAATGCAACTGCTCTGCACTGAACCATTTCCAAAGCCACCAACACACATAACATCATTCAATATGATATGAAAGTCCTGAAATATGTTCGGGGGGTCATAGGACCTCATGCATGTGCCAAATGAGACGTGTTCCATTTATCTCTGAAAGCCGAGATAAAGCGAACACTGCAGCTACTCTGCACTGGACCATTTCCAAAGCCACCAACACACATAGCATCATTCAACATGATATGAAAATCCTGAAATATGTTCGGTGGGGTCATAGGACCTCATGCATGTGCCAAATGGGACGTGTTCCATTTATCTCTGAAAGCCGAGATAAAGCGAACACTGCAGCTACTCTGCACTGGACCATTTCCAAAGCCACCAACACACATAGCATCATTCAACATGATATGAAAATCCTGAAATATGTTCGGTGGGGTCATAGGACCTCATGCATGTGCCAAATGAGACGTGTTCCATTTATCTCTGAAAGCCGAGATAAAGCGAACACTGCAGCTACTCTGCACTGGACCATTTCCAAAGCCACCAACACACATAGCATCATTCAACATGATATGAAAGTCCTGAAATATGTTCGGTGGGGTCATAGGACCTCATGCATGTGCCAAATGAGACGTGTTCCATTTATCTCTGAAAGCCGAGATAAAGCGAACACTGCAGCTACTCTGCACTGGACCATTTCCAAAGCCACCAACACACATAGCATCATTCAACATGATATGAAATTCCTGAAATATGTTCGGTGGGGTCATAGGACCTCATGCATGTGCCAAATGAGACGTGTTCCATTTATCTGCGAAGCGCGAGATAAAGCGAACAATGCAACTGCTCTGCACTGAACCATTTCCAAAGCCACCAACACACATAACATCATTCAACATGATATGAAATTCCTGAAATATGTTCGGGGGGTCATGGACCTCATGCATGTGCCAAATGAGACGTGTTCCATTTATCTCTGAAAGCCGAGATCAAGCGAACACTGCAGCTACTCTGCACTGGACCATTTCCAAAGCCACCAACACACATAGCATCATTCAACATGATATGAAAATCCTGAAATATGTTCGGTGGGGTCATAGGACCTCATGCATGTGCCAAATGGGACGTGTTCCATTTATCTGCGAGCGCAAAGATAAAGCGAACAATGCAACTGCTCTGCACAGAACCATTTCCAAAGCCACCAACACACATAGCATCATTCAACATGATATGAAATTCCTGAAATATGTTCGGTGGGGTCATAGGACCTCATGCATGTGCCAAATGAGACGTGTTCCATTTATCTCTGAAAGCCGAGATAAAGCGAACACTGCAGCTACTCTGCACTAGACCATTTCCAAAGCCACCAACACACATAGCATCATTCAACATGATATGGAAATCCTGAAATATGTTCGGTGGGGTCGTAGGACCTCATGCATGTGCCAAATGAGACGTGTTCCATTTATCTCTGAAAGCCGAGATAAAGCGAACACTGCAGCTACTCTGCACTGGACCATTTCCAAAGCCACCAACACACATAGCATCATTCAATATGATATGAAATCCTGAAATATGTTCGGTGGGGTCATAGGACCTCATGCATGTGCCAAATGGGACGTGTTCCATTTATCTGCGAGCGCAAAGATAAAGCGAACAATGCAACTGCTCTGCACAGAACCATTTCCAAAGCCACCAACACACATAGCATCATTCAATATGATATGAAATTCATGAGGTCCCATGACCCCCCCGAACATATTTCAGGAATTTCATATCATATTGAATGATGTTATGTGTGTTGGTGGCTTTGGAAATGGTTCAGTGCAGAGCAGTTGCATTGTTCGCTTTATCTTCGCGCTCGCAGATAAATGGAACACGTCTCATTTGGCACATGCATGAGGTCCTATGACCCCACCGAACATATTTCAGGATTTCATATCATGTTGAATGATGCTATGTGTGTTGGTGGCTTTGGAAATGGTCCAGTGCAGAGTAGCTGCAGTGTTCGCTTTATCTCGGCTTTCAGAGATAAATGGAACACGTCTCATTTGGCACATGCATGAGGTCCTATGACCCCCCGAACATATTTCAGGAATTTCATATCATATTGAATGATGCTATGTGTGTTGGTGGCTTTGGAAATGGTTCAGTGCAGAGCAGTTGCATTGTTCGCTTTATCTTGGCGCTCGCAGATAAATGGAACACGTCCCATTTGGCACATGCATGAGGTCCTATGACCCCACCGAACATATTTCAGGAATTTCATATCATATTGAATGATGCTATGTGTGTTGGTGGCTTTGGAAATGGTTCTGTGCAGAGTAGCTGCAGTGTTCGCTTTATCTTCGGCTTCAGAGATAAATGGAACACGTCCCATTTGGCACATGCATGAGGTCCTACGACCCCACCGAACATATTTCAGGATTTTCATATCATGTTGAATGATGCTATGTGTGTTGGTGGCTTTGGAAATGGTCCAGTGCAGAGTAGCTGCAGTGTTCGCTTTATCTCGGCTTTCAGAGATAAATGGAACACGTCTCATTTGGCACATGCATGAGGTCCTATGACCCCACCGAACATATTTCAGGATTTCATATCATGTTGAATGATGCTATGTGTGTTGGTGGCTTTGGAAATGGTCCAGTGCAGAGTAGCTGCAGTGTTCGCTTTATCTCGGCTTTCAGAGATAAATGGAACACGTCTCATTTGGCACATGCATGAGGTCCTATGACCCCACCAAACATATTTCAGGTCTTTCATATCATGTTGAATGATGCTATGTGTGTTGGTGGCTTTGGAAATGGTTCAGTGCAGAGCAGTTGCATTGTTCGCTTTATCTTTGCGCTCGCAGATAAATGGAACACGTCCCATTTGGCACATGCATGAGGTCCTATGACCCCACCGAACATATTTCAGGAATTTCATATCATATTGAATGATGCTATGTGTGTTGGTGGCTTTGGAAATGGTCCAGTGCAGAGTAGCTGCAGTGTTCGCTTTATCTCGGCTTTCAGAGATAAATGGAACACGTCTCATTTGGCACATGCATGAGGTCCTATGACCCCACCAAACATATTTCAGGTCTTTCATATCATGTTGAATGATGCTATGTGTGTTGGTGGCTTTGGAAATGGTCCAGTGCAGAGTAGCTGCAGTGTTCGCTTTATCTCGGCTTTCAGAGATAAATGGAACACGTCTCATTTGGCACATGCATGAGGTCCTATGACCCCCAGAACATATTTCAGGACTTTCATATCATATTGAATGATGTTATGTGTGTTGGTGGCTTTGGAAATGGTTCAGTGCAGAGCAGTTGCATTGTTCGCTTTATCTTGGCGCTCGCAGATAAATGGAACACGTCCCATTTGGCACATGCATGAGGTCCTATGACCCCACCGAACATATTTCAGGAATTTCATATCATATTGAATGATGCTATGTGTGTTGGTGGCTTTGGAAATGGTTCTGTGCAGAGCAGTTGCATTGTTCGCTTTATCTTTGCGCTCGCAGATAAATGGAACACGTCCCATTTGGCACATGCATGAGGTCCTATGACCCCACCGAACATATTTCAGGATTTTCATATCATATTGAATGATGCTATGTGTGTTGGTGGCTTTGGAAATGGTCCAGTGCAGAGTAGCTGCAGTGTTCGCTTTATCTCGGCTTTCAGAGATAAATGGAACACGTCTCATTTGGCACATGCATGAGGTCCTATGACCCCACCAAACATATTGCAGGTCTTTCATATCATGTTGAATGATGCTATGTGTGTTGGTGGCTTTGTAAATGGTCCAGTGCAGAGTAGCTGCAGTGTTCGCTTTATCTCGGCTTTCAGAGATAAATGGAACACGTCTCATTTGGCACATGCATGAGGTCCCATGACCCCCCGAACATATTTCAGCACTTTCATATCATGTTGAATGATGTTATGTGTGTTGGGTGGCTTTGGAAATGGTTCAGTGCAGAGCAGTTGCATTGTTCGCTTTTTCTTGGCGCTCGCAGATAAATGGAACACGTCCCATTTGGCACATGCATGAGGTCCTATGACCCCACCGAACATATTTCAGGAATTTGATATCATGTTGAATGATTCTATGTGTGTTGGTGGCTTTGGAAATGGTCCAGTGCAGAGTAGCTGCAGTGTTCGCTTTATCTCGGCTTTCAGAGATAAATGGAACACGTCTCATTTGGCACATGCATGAGGTCCTATGACCCCACCGAACATATTTCAGGATTTCATATCATGTTGAATGATGCTATGTGTGTTGGTGGCTTTGGAAATGGTCCAGTGCAGAGTAGCTGCAGTGTTCGCTTTATCTCGGCTTTCAGAGATAAATGGAACACGTCCCATTTGGCACATGCATGAGGTCCTATGACCCCACCGAACATATTTCAGGATCTTTCATATCATGTTGAATGATGCTATGTGTGTTGGTGGCTTTGGAAATGGTCCAGTGCAGAGTAGCTGCAGTGTTCGCTTTATCTCGGCTTTCAGAGATAAATGGAACACGTCTCATTTGGCACATGCATGAGGTCCCATGACCCCCCCGAACATATTTCAGGCACTTTCATATCATATTGAATGATGTTATGTGTGTTGGTGGCTTTGGAAATGGTTCAGTGCAGAGCAGTTGCATTGTTCGCTTTATCTTGGCGCTCGCAGATAAATGGAACACGTCCCATTTGGCACATGCATGAGGTCCTATGACCCCACCGAACATATTTCAGGATTTCATATCATATTGAATGATGCTATGTGTGTTGGTGGCTTTGGAAATGGTTCCTGTGCAGAGCAGTTGCATTGTTCGCTTTATCTTGCGCTTCGCAGATAAATGGAACACGTCTCATTTGGCACATGCATGAGGTCCTATGACCCCACCGAACATATTTCAGGATTTCATATCATGTTGAATGATGCTATGTGTGTTGGTGGCTTTGGAAATGGTCCAGTGCAGAGTAGCTGCAGTGTTCGCTTTATCTCGGCTTTCAGAGATAAATGGAACACGTCTCATTTGGCACATGCATGAGGTCCTATGACCCCACCGAACATATTTCAGGATTTCATATCATGTTGAATGATGCTATGTGTGTTGGTGGCTTTGGAAATGGTCCAGTGCAGAGTAGCTGCAGTGTTCGCTTTATCTCGGCTTTCAGAGATAAATGGAACACGTCTCATTTGGCACATGCATGAGGTCCTATGACCCCACCGAACATATTTCAGGACTTTCATATCATGTTGAATGATGCTATGTGTGTTGGTGGCTTTGGAAATGGTCCAGTGCAGAGTAGCTGCAGTGTTCGCTTTATCTCGGCTTTCAGAGATAAATGGAACACGTCTCATTTGGCACATGCATGAGGTCCTATGACCCCACCGAACATATTTCAGGATCTTTCATATCATGTTGAATGATGCTATGTGTGTTGGTGGCTTTGGAAATGGTCCAGTGCAGAGTAGCTGCAGTGTTCGCTTTATCTCGGCTTTCAGAGATAAATGGAACACGTCTCATTTGGCACATGCATGAGGTCCCATGACCCCCCCGAACATATTTCAGGACTTTCATATCATATTGAATGATGTTATGTGTGTTGGTGGCTTTGGAAATGGTTCAGTGCAGAGCAGTTGCATTGTTCGCTTTATCTTGCGCTCGCAGATAAATGGAACACGTCCCATTTGGCACATGCATGAGGTCCTATGACCCCACCGAACATATTTCAGGAATTTCATATCATTTGAATGATGCTATGTGTGTTGGTGGCTTTGGAAATGGTTCAGTGCAGAGCAGCTGCATTGTTCGCTTTATCTTGCGCTTCGCAGATAAATGGAACACGTCCCATTTGGCACATGCATGAGGTCCTATGACCCCACCGAACATATTTCAGGATTTCATATCATGTTGAATGATGCTATGTGTGTTGGTGGCTTTGGAAATGGTCCAGTGCAGAGTAGCTGCAGTGTTCGCTTTATCTCGGCTTTCAGAGATAAATGGAACACGTCTCATTTGGCACATGCATGAGGTCCTATGACCCCACCGAACATATTTCAGGACTTTCATATCATGTTGAATGATGCTATGTGTGTTGGTGGCTTTGGAAATGGTCCAGTGCAGAGTAGCTGCAGTGTTCGCTTTATCTCGGCTTTCAGAGATAAATGGAACACGTCTCATTTGGCACATGCATGAGGTCCTATGACCCCACCGAACATATTTCAGGATTTCATATCATGTTGAATGATGCTATGTGTGTTGGTGGCTTTGGAAATGGTCCAGTGCAGAGTAGCTGCAGTGTTCGCTTTATCTCGGCTTTCAGAGATAAATGGAACACGTCTCATTTGGCACATGCATGAGGTCCTATGACCCCACCGAACATATTTCAGGAATTTCATATCATGTTGAATGATGCTATGTGTGTTGGTGGCTTTGGAAATGGTCCAGTGCAGAGTAGCTGCAGTGTTCGCTTTATCTCGGCTTTCAGAGATAAATGGAACACGTCTCATTTGGCACATGCATGAGGTCCTATGACCCCCCCGAACATATTTCAGGAATTTCATATCATATTGAATGATGCTATGTGTGTTGGTGGCTTTGGAAATGGTTCAGTGCAGAGCAGTTGCATTGTTCGCTTTATCTTGGCGCTCGCAGATAAATGGAACACGTCCCATTTGGCACATGCATGAGGTCCTATGACCCCACCGAACATATTTCAGGAATTTCATATCATATTGAATGATGCTATGTGTGTTGGTGGCTTTGGAAATGGTTCTGTGCAGAGCAGTTGCATTGTTCGCTTTATCTTGCGCTCGCAGATAAATGGAACACGTCCCATTTGGCACATGCATGAGGTCCTATGACCCCACCGAACATATTTCAGGATTTCATATCATGTTGAATGATGCTATGTGTGTTGGTGGCTTTGGAAATGGTCCAGTGCAGAGTAGCTGCAGTGTTCGCTTTATCTCGGCTTTCAGAGATAAATGGAACACGTCTCATTTGGCACATGCATGAGGTCCTATGACCCCACCGAACATATTTCAGGATTTCATATCATGTTGAATGATGCTATGTGTGTTGGTGGCTTTGGAAATGGTCCAGTGCAGAGTAGCTGCAGTGTTCGCTTTATCTCGGCTTTCAGAGATAAATGGAACACGTCTCATTTGGCACATGCATGAGGTCCTATGACCCCACCGAACATATTTCAGGACTTTCATATCATGTTGAATGATGCTATGTGTGTTGGTGGCTTTGGAAATGGTCCAGTGCAGAGTAGCTGCAGTGTTCGCTTTATCTCGGCTTTCAGAGATAAATGGAACACGTCTCATTTGGCACATGCATGAGGTCCTATGACCCCCCGAACATATTTCAGGAATTTCATATCATGTTGAATGATGCTATGTGTGTTGGTGGCTTTGGAAATGGTTCAGTGCAGAGCAGTTGCATTGTTCGCTTTATCTTGCGCTCGCAGATAAATGGAACACGTCCCATTTGGCACATGCATGAGGTCCTATGACCCCACCGAACATATTTCAGGAATTTCATATCATGTTGAATGATGCTATGTGTGTTGGTGGCTTTGGAAATGGTCCAGTGCAGAGTAGCTGCAGTGTTCGCTTTATCTCGGCTTTCAGAGATAAATGGAACACGTCTCATTTGGCACATGCATGAGGTCCTATGACCCCACCGAACATATTTCAGGATTTTCATATCATGTTGAATGATGCTATGTGTGTTGGTGGCTTTGGAAATGGTCCAGTGCAGAGTAGCTGCAGTGTTCGCTTTATCTCGGCTTTCAGAGATAAATGGAACACGTCTCATTTGGCACATGCATGAGGTCCCATGACCCCCCCGAACATATTTCAGGACTTTCATATCATATTGAATGATGTTATGTGTGTTGGTGGCTTTGGAAATGGTTCAGTGCAGAGCAGTTGCATTGTTCGCTTTATCTTGGCGCTCGCAGATAAATGGAACACGTCCCATTTGGCACATGCATGAGGTCCTATGACCCCACCGAACATATTTCAGGAATTTCATATCATATTGAATGATGCTATGTGTGTTGGTGGCTTTGGAAATGGTTCTGTGCAGAGCAGTTGCATTGTTCGCTTTATCTTTGCGCTCGCAGATAAATGGAACACGTCCCATTTGGCACATGCATGAGGTCCTATGACCCCACCGAACATATTTCAGGACTTTCATATCATGTTGAATGATGCTATGTGTGTTGGTGGCTTTGGAAATGGTCCAGTGCAGAGTAGCTGCAGTGTTCGCTTTATCTCGGCTTTCAGAGATAAATGGAACACGTCTCATTTGGCACATGCATGAGGTCCTATGACCCCACCGAACATATTTCAGGACTTTCATATCATGTTGAATGATGCTATGTGTGTTGGTGGCTTTGGAAATGGTCCAGTGCAGAGTAGCTGCAGTGTTCGCTTTATCTCGGCTTTCAGAGATAAATGGAACACGTCTCATTTGGCACATGCATGAGGTCCTATGACCCCACCGAACATATTTCAGGATTTCATATCATGTTGAATGATGCTATGTGTGTTGGTGGCTTTGGAAATGGTCCAGTGCAGAGTAGCTGCAGTGTTCGCTTTATCTCGGCTTTCAGAGATAAATGGAACACGTCTCATTTGGCACATGCATGAGGTCCTATGACCCCACCAAACATATTGCAGGTCTTTCATATCATGTTGAATGATGCTATGTGTGTTGGTGGCTTTGGAAATGGTCCAGTGCAGAGTAGCTGCAGTGTTCGCTTTATCTCGGCTTTCAGAGATAAATGGAACACGTCTCATTTGGCACATGCATGAGGTCCCATGACCCCCCCGAACATATTTCAGGAATTTCATATCATATTGAATGATGTTATGTGTGTTGGTGGCTTTGGAAATGGTTCAGTGCAGAGCAGTTGCATTGTTCGCTTTATCTTGGCGCTCGCAGATAAATGGAACACGTCCCATTTGGCACATGCATGAGGTCCTATGACCCCACCGAACATATTTCAGGAATTTCATATCATGTTGAATGATGCTATGTGTGTTGGTGGCTTTGGAAATGGTCCAGTGCAGAGTAGCTGCAGTGTTCGCTTTATCTCGGCTTTCAGAGATAAATGGAACACGTCTCATTTGGCACATGCATGAGGTCCTATGACCCCACCGAACATATTTCAGGATTTCATATCATGTTGAATGATGCTATGTGTGTTGGTGGCTTTGGAAATGGTCCAGTGCAGAGTAGCTGCAGTGTTCGCTTTATCTCGGCTTTCAGAGATAAATGGAACACGTCTCATTTGGCACATGCATGAGGTCCTATGACCCCCCGAACATATTTCAGGACTTTCATATCATGTTGAATGATGCTATGTGTGTTGGTGGCTTTGGAAATGGTTCAGTGCAGAGCAGTTGCATTGTTCGCTTTATCTTGGCGCTCGCAGATAAATGGAACACGTCCCATTTGGCACATGCATGAGGTCCTATGACCCCACCGAACATATTTCAGGAATTTCATATCATATTGAATGATGCTATGTGTGTTGGTGGCTTTGGAAATGGTTCAGTGCAGAGCAGTTGCATTGTTCGCTTTATCTTGGCGCTCGCAGATAAATGGAACACGTCCCATTTGGCACATGCATGAGGTCCTATGACCCCACCGAACATATTTCAGGACTTTCATATCATGTTGAATGATGCTATGTGTGTTGGTGGCTTTGGAAATGGTCCAGTGCAGAGTAGCTGCAGTGTTCGCTTTATCTCGGCTTTCAGAGATAAATGGAACACGTCTCATTTGGCACATGCATGAGGTCCTATGACCCCCCCGAACATATTTCAGGAATTTCATATCATATTGAATGATGCTATGTGTGTTGGTGGCTTTGGAAATGGTTCAGTGCAGAGCAGTTGCATTGTTCGCTTTATCTTGGCGCTCGCAGATAAATGGAACACGTCCCATTTGGCACATGCATGAGGTCCTATGACCCCACCGAACATATTTCAGGAATTTCATATCATATTGAATGATGCTATGTGTGTTGGTGGCTTTGGAAATGGTTCTGTGCAGAGCAGTTGCATTGTTCGCTTTATCTTGCGCTCGCAGATAAATGGAACACGTCCCATTTGGCACATGCATGAGGTCCTACGACCCCACCGAACATATTTCAGGATTTTCATATCATGTTGAATGATGCTATGTGTGTTGGTGGCTTTGGAAATGGTCCAGTGCAGAGTAGCTGCAGTGTTCGCTTTATCTCGGCTTTCAGAGATAAATGGAACACGTCTCATTTGGCACATGCATGAGGTCCTATGACCCCACCGAACATATTTCAGGATTTCATATCATGTTGAATGATGCTATGTGTGTTGGTGGCTTTGGAAATGGTCCAGTGCAGAGTAGCTGCAGTGTTCGCTTTATCTCGGCTTTCAGAGATAAATGGAACACGTCTCATTTGGCACATGCATGAGGTCCTATGACCCCACCAAACATATTGCAGGTCTTTCATATCATGTTGAATGATGCTATGTGTGTTGGTGGCTTTGGAAATGGTCCAGTGCAGAGTAGCTGCAGTGTTCGCTTTATCTCGGCTTTCAGAGATAAATGGAACACGTCTCATTTGGCACATGCATGAGGTCCCATGACCCCCCGAACATATTTCAGGAATTTCATATCATATTGAATGATGTTATGTGTGTTGGTGGCTTTGGAAATGGTTCAGTGCAGAGCAGTTGCATTGTTCGCTTTATCTTGGCGCTCGCAGATAAATGGAACACGTCCCATTTGGCACATGCATGAGGTCCTATGACCCCACCGAACATATTTCAGGATTTCATATCATGTTGAATGATGCTATGTGTGTTGGTGGCTTTGGAAATGGTCCAGTGCAGAGTAGCTGCAGTGTTCGCTTTATCTCGGCTTTCAGAGATAAATGGAACACGTCTCATTTGGCACATGCATGAGGTCCTATGACCCCACCGAACATATTTCAGGATTTCATATCATGTTGAATGATGCTATGTGTGTTGGTGGCTTTGGAAATGGTCCAGTGCAGAGTAGCTGCAGTGTTCGCTTTATCTCGGCTTTCAGAGATAAATGGAACACGTCTCATTTGGCACATGCATGAGGTCCTATGACCCCCCGAACATATTTCAGGACTTTCATATCATGTTGAATGATGCTATGTGTGTTGGTGGCTTTGGAAATGGTTCAGTGCAGAGCAGTTGCATTGTTCGCTTTATCTTGGCGCTCGCAGATAAATGGAACACGTCCCATTTGGCACATGCATGAGGTCCTATGACCCACCGAACATATTTCAGGAATTTCATATCATATTGAATGATGCTATGTGTGTTGGTGGCTTTGGAAATGGTCCTGTGCAGAGTAGCTGCATTGTTCGCTTTATCTTGGCTTCAGCAGATAAATGGAACACGTCCCATTTGGCACATGCATGAGGTCCTACGACCCCACCGAACATATTTCAGGATTTTCATATCATGTTGAATGATGCTATGTGTGTTGGTGGCTTTGGAAATGGTCCAGTGCAGAGTAGCTGCAGTGTTCGCTTTATCTCGGCTTTCAGAGATAAATGGAACACGTCTCATTTGGCACATGCATGAGGTCCTATGACCCCCCAGAACATATTTCAGCACTTTCATATCATGTTGAATGATGCTATGTGTGTTGGTGGCTTTGGAAATGGTTCAGTGCAGAGCAGTTGCATTGTTCGCTTTATCTTGGCGCTCGCAGATAAATGGAACACGTCCCATTTGGCACATGCATGAGGTCCTATGACCCCACCGAACATATTTCAGGAATTTCATATCATATTGAATGATGCTATGTGTGTTGGTGGCTTTGGAAATGGTTCTGTGCAGAGCAGTTGCATTGTTCGCTTTATCTTTGCGCTCGCAGATAAATGGAACACGTCCCATTTGGCACATGCATGAGGTCCTACGACCCCACCGAACATATTTCAGGATTTTCATATCATGTTGAATGATGCTATGTGTGTTGGTGGCTTTGGAAATGGTCCAGTGCAGAGTAGCTGCAGTGTTCGCTTTATCTCGGCTTTCAGAGATAAATGGAACACGTCTCATTTGGCACATGCATGAGGTCCTATGACCCCACCGAACATATTTCAGGATTTTCATATCATGTTGAATGATGCTATGTGTGTTGGTGGCTTTGGAAATGGTCCAGTGCAGAGTAGCTGCAGTGTTCGCTTTATCTCGGCTTTCAGAGATAAATGGAACACGTCTCATTTGGCACATGCATGAGGTCCTATGACCCCACCAAACATATTGCAGGTCTTTCATATCATGTTGAATGATGCTATGTGTGTTGGTGGCTTTGGAAATGGTCTAGTGCAGAGTAGCTGCAGTGTTCGCTTTATCTCGGCTTTCAGAGATAAATGGAACACGTCTCATTTGGCACATGCATGAGGTCCTATGACCCCACCGAACATATTTCAGGATTTCATATCATATTGAATGATGCTATGTGTGTTGGTGGCTTTGGAAATGGTTCAGTGCAGAGCAGTTGCATTGTTCGCTTTATCTTGCGCTTGCGCAGATAAATGGAACACGTCCCATTTGGCACATGCATGAGGTCCTACGACCCCACCGAACATATTTCAGGATTTCATATCATGTTGAATGATGCTATGTGTGTTGGTGGCTTTGGAAATGGTCCAGTGCAGAGTAGCTGCAGTGTTCGCTTTATCTCGGCTTTCAGAGATAAATGGAACACGTCTCATTTGGCACATGCATGAGGTCCTATGACCCCCCCGAACATATTTCAGGAATTTCATATCATATTGAATGATGTTATGTGTGTTGGTGGCTTTGGAAATGGTTCAGTGCAGAGCAGTTGCATTGTTCGCTTTATCTTGGCGCTCGCAGATAAATGGAACACGTCCCATTTGGCACATGCATGAGGTCCTATGACCCCACCGAACATATTTCAGGAATTTCATATCATATTGAATGATGCTATGTGTGTTGGTGGCTTTGGAAATGGTTCTGTGCAGAGCAGTTGCATTGTTCGCTTTATCTTTGCGCTCGCAGATAAATGGAACACGTCCCATTTGGCACATGCATGAGGTCCTACGACCCCACCGAACATATTTCAGGATTTTCATATCATGTTGAATGATGCTATGTGTGTTGGTGGCTTTGGAAATGGTCCAGTGCAGAGTAGCTGCAGTGTTCGCTTTATCTCGGCTTTCAGAGATAAATGGAACACGTCTCATTTGGCACATGCATGAGGTCCTATGACCCCACCGAACATATTTCAGGATCTTTCATATCATGTTGAATGATGCTATGTGTGTTGGTGGCTTTGGAAATGGTCCAGTGCAGAGTAGCTGCAGTGTTCGCTTTATCTCGGCTTTCAGAGATAAATGGAACACGTCTCATTTGGCACATGCATGAGGTCCTATGACCCCCCGAACATATTTCAGGACTTTCATATCATGTTGAATGATGTTATGTGTGTTGGTGGCTTTGGAAATGGTTCAGTGCAGAGCAGTTGCATTGTTCGCTTTATCTTGGCGCTCGCAGATAAATGGAACACGTCCCATTTGGCACATGCATGAGGTCCTATGACCCCACCGAACATATTTCAGGACTTTCATATCATGTTGAATGATGCTATGTGTGTTGGTGGCTTTGGAAATGGTCCAGTGCAGAGTAGCTGCAGTGTTCGCTTTATCTCGGCTTTCAGAGATAAATGGAACACGTCTCATTTGGCACATGCATGAGGTCCTATGACCCCACCGAACATATTTCAGGACTTTCATATCATGTTGAATGATGCTATGTGTGTTGGTGGCTTTGGAAATGGTTCAGTGCAGAGCAGTTGCATTGTTCGCTTTATCTTGCGCTCGCAGATAAATGGAACACGTCCCATTTGGCACATGCATGAGGTCCTACGACCCCACCGAACATATTTCAGGATTTCATATCATGTTGAATGATGCTATGTGTGTTGGTGGCTTTGGAAATGGTCCAGTGCAGAGTAGCTGCAGTGTTCGCTTTATCTCGGCTTTCAGAGATAAATGGAACACGTCTCATTTGGCACATGCATGAGGTCCTATGACCCCATCGAACATATTTGCAGGATTTCATATCATGTTGAATGATGCTATGTGTGTTGGTGGCTTTGGAAATGGTCAGTGCAGAGTAGCTGCATTGTTCGCTTTATCTTCGCGCTTCAGCAGATAAATGGAACACGTCTCATTTGGCACATGCATGAGGTCCTATGACCCCACCGAACATATTTCAGGAATTTCATATCATATTGAATGATGCTATGTGTGTTGGTGGCTTTGGAAATGGTTCAGTGCAGAGCAGTTGCATTGTTCGCTTTATCTTTGCGCTCGCAGATAAATGGAACACGTCCCATTTGGCACATGCATGAGGTCCTATGACCCCACCGAACATATTTCAGGATTTCATATCATGTTGAATGATGCTATGTGTGTTGGTGGCTTTGGAAATGGTCCAGTGCAGAGTAGCTGCAGTGTTCGCTTTATCTCGGCTTTCAGAGATAAATGGAACACGTCTCATTTGGCACATGCATGAGGTCCTATGACCCCACCGAACATATTTCAGGATTTTCATATCATGTTGAATGATGCTATGTGTGTTGGTGGCTTTGGAAATGGTCCAGTGCAGAGTAGCTGCAGTGTTCGCTTTATCTCGGCTTTCAGAGATAAATGGAACACGTCTCATTTGGCACATGCATGAGGTCCTATGACCCCACCGAACATATTTCAGGACTTTCATATCATGTTGAATGATGCTATGTGTGTTGGTGGCTTTGGAAATGGTCCAGTGCAGAGTAGCTGCAGTGTTCGCTTTATCTCGGCTTTCAGAGATAAATGGAACACGTCTCATTTGGCACATGCATGAGGTCCTATGACCCCACCGAACATATTTCAGGATTTCATATCATGTTGAATGATGCTATGTGTGTTGGTGGCTTTGGAAATGGTTCAGTGCAGAGTAGCTGCATTGTTCGCTTTATCTCGGCTTTCAGAGATAAATGGAACACGTCCCATTTGGCACATGCATGAGGTCCTATGACCCCACCGAACATATTTCAGGATTTTCATATCATGTTGAATGATGCTATGTGTGTTGGTGGCTTTGGAAATGGTCCAGTGCAGAGTAGCTGCAGTGTTCGCTTTATCTCGGCTTTCAGAGATAAATGGAACACGTCTCATTTGGCACATGCATGAGGTCCTATGACCCCACCGAACATATTTCAGGATTTTCATATCATGTTGAATGATGCTATGTGTGTTGGTGGCTTTGGAAATGGTCCAGTGCAGAGTAGCTGCAGTGTTCGCTTTATCTCGGCTTTCAGAGATAAATGGAACACGTCTCATTTGGCACATGCATGAGGTCCTATGACCCCACCGAACATATTTCAGGACTTTCATATCATGTTGAATGATGCTATGTGTGTTGGTGGCTTTGGAAATGGTCCAGTGCAGAGTAGCTGCAGTGTTCGCTTTATCTCGGCTTTCAGAGATAAATGGAACACGTCTCATTTGGCACATGCATGAGGTCCTATGACCCCACCGAACATATTTCAGGACTTTCATATCATGTTGAATGATGCTATGTGTGTTGGTGGCTTTGGAAATGGTCCAGTGCAGAGTAGCTGCAGTGTTCGCTTTATCTCGGCTTTCAGAGATAAATGGAACACGTCTCATTTGGCACATGCATGAGGTCCTATGACCCCACCGAACATATTTCAGGATTTCCATATCATGTTGAATGATGCTATGTGTGTTGGTGGCTTTGGAAATGGTCCAGTGCAGAGTAGCTGCAGTGTTCGCTTTATCTCGGCTTTCAGAGATAAATGGAACACGTCTCATTTGGCACATGCATGAGGTCCTATGACCCCCCGAACATATTTCAGGATTTCATATCATATTGAATGATGCTATGTGTGTTGGTGGCTTTGGAAATGGTTCAGTGCAGAGCAGTTGCATTGTTCGCTTTATCTTGCGCTCGCAGATAAATGGAACACGTCCCATTTGGCACATGCATGAGGTCCTATGACCCCACCGAACATATTTCAGGATTTTCATATCATGTTGAATGATGCTATGTGTGTTGGTGGCTTTGGAAATGGTCCAGTGCAGAGTAGCTGCAGTGTTCGCTTTATCTCGGCTTTCAGAGATAAATGGAACACGTCTCATTTGGCACATGCATGAGGTCCCATGACCCCCCGAACATATTTCAGGACTTTCATATCATATTGAATGATGTTATGTGTGTTGGTGGCTTTGGAAATGGTTCAGTGCAGAGCAGTTGCATTGTTCGCTTTATCTTGGCGCTCGCAGATAAATGGAACACGTCCCATTTGGCACATGCATGAGGTCCTATGACCCCACCGAACATATTTCAGGAATTTCATATCATATTGAATGATGCTATGTGTGTTGGTGGCTTTGGAAATGGTTCTGTGCAGAGCAGTTGCATTGTTCGCTTTATCTTTGCGCTCGCAGATAAATGGAACACGTCCCATTTGGCACATGCATGAGGTCCTACGACCCCACCGAACATATTTCAGGATTTTCATATCATGTTGAATGATGCTATGTGTGTTGGTGGCTTTGGAAATGGTCCATTGCAGAGTAGCTGCAGTGTTCGCTTTATCTCGGCTTTCAGAGATAAATGGAACACGTCTCATTTGGCACATGCATGAGGTCCTATGACCCCACCGAACATATTTCAGGATTTTCATATCATGTTGAATGATGCTATGTGTGTTGGTGGCTTTGGAAATGGTCCAGTGCAGAGTAGCTGCAGTGTTCGCTTTATCTCGGCTTTCAGAGATAAATGGAACACGTCTCATTTGGCACATGCATGAGGTCCTATGACCCCACCGAACATATTTCAGGACTTTCATATCATGTTGAATGATGCTATGTGTGTTGGTGGCTTTGGAAATGGTCCAGTGCAGAGTAGCTGCAGTGTTCGCTTTATCTCGGCTTTCAGAGATAAATGGAACACGTCTCATTTGGCACATGCATGAGGTCCTATGACCCCCCGAACATATTTCAGGAATTTCATATCATATTGAATGATGCTATGTGTGTTGGTGGCTTTGGAAATGGTTCAGTGCAGAGCAGTTGCATTGTTCGCTTTATCTTGCGCTCGCAGATAAATGGAACACGTCCCATTTGGCACATGCATGAGGTCCTATGACCCCACCGAACATATTTCAGGACTTTCATATCATGTTGAATGATGCTATGTGTGTTGGTGGCTTTGGAAATGGTCCAGTGCAGAGTAGCTGCAGTGTTCGCTTTATCTCGGCTTTCAGAGATAAATGGAACACGTCTCATTTGGCACATGCATGAGGTCCTATGACCCCATCAAACATATTGCAGGTCTTTCATATCATGTTGAATGATGCTATGTGTGTTGGTGGCTTTGGAAATGGTCTAGTGCAGAGTAGCTGCAGTGTTCGCTTTATCTCGGCTTTCAGAGATAAATGGAACACGTCTCATTTGGCACATGCATGAGGTCCCATGACCCCCCAGAACATATTTCAGCACTTTCATATCATATTGAATGATGTTATGTGTGTTGGTGGCTTTGGAAATGGTTCAGTGCAGAGCAGTTGCATTGTTCGCTTTATCTTGGCGCTCGCAGATAAATGGAACACGTCCCATTTGGCACATGCATGAGGTCCTATGACCCCACCGAACATATTTCAGGAATTTCATATCATATTGAATGATGCTATGTGTGTTGGTGGCTTTGGAAATGGTTCTGTGCAGAGCAGTTGCATTGTTCGCTTTATCTTTGCGCTCGCAGATAAATGGAACACGTCCCATTTGGCACATGCATGAGGTCCTACGACCCCACCGAACATATTTCAGGATTTTCATATCATGTTGAATGATGCTATGTGTGTTGGTGGCTTTGGAAATGGTCCAGTGCAGAGTAGCTGCAGTGTTCGCTTTATCTCGGCTTTCAGAGATAAATGGAACACGTCTCATTTGGCACATGCATGAGGTCCTATGACCCCACCGAACATATTTCAGGATTTCATATCATGTTGAATGATGCTATGTGTGTTGGTGGCTTTGGAAATGGTCCAGTGCAGAGTAGCTGCAGTGTTCGCTTTATCTCGGCTTTCAGAGATAAATGGAACACGTCTCATTTGGCACATGCATGAGGTCCTATGACCCCACCGAACATATTTCAGGATTTCATATCATGTTGAATGATGCTATGTGTGTTGGTGGCTTTGGAAATGGTCCAGTGCAGAGTAGCTGCAGTGTTCGCTTTATCTCGGCTTTCAGAGATAAATGGAACACGTCCCATTTGGCACATGCATGAGGTCCTATGACCCCACCGAACATATTTCAGGATCTTTCATATCATGTTGAATGATGCTATGTGTGTTGGTGGCTTTGGAAATGGTCCAGTGCAGAGTAGCTGCAGTGTTCGCTTTATCTCGGCTTTCAGAGATAAATGGAACACGTCTCATTTGGCACATGCATGAGGTCCCATGACCCCCCAGAACATATTTCAGCACTTTCATATCATATTGAATGATGCTATGTGTGTTGGTGGCTTTGGAAATGGTTCAGTGCAGAGCAGTTGCATTGTTCGCTTTATCTTGGCGCTCGCAGATAAATGGAACACGTCCCATTTGGCACATGCATGAGGTCCTATGACCCCACCGAACATATTTCAGGAATTTCATATCATATTGAATGATGCTATGTGTGTTGGTGGCTTTGGAAATGGTTCTGTGCAGAGCAGTTGCATTGTTCGCTTTATCTTGCGCTCGCAGATAAATGGAACACGTCCCATTTGGCACATGCATGAGGTCCTACGACCCCACCGAACATATTTCAGGATTTCATATCATGTTGAATGATGCTATGTGTGTTGGTGGCTTTGGAAATGGTCCAGTGCAGAGTAGCTGCAGTGTTCGCTTTATCTCGGCTTTCAGAGATAAATGGAACACGTCTCATTTGGCACATGCATGAGGTCCTATGACCCCCCCGAACATATTTCAGGATTTCATATCATATTGAATGATGCTATGTGTGTTGGTGGCTTTGGAAATGGTTCAGTGCAGAGCAGTTGCATTGTTCGCTTTATCTTCGCGCTTCGCAGATAAATGGAACACGTCCCATTTGGCACATGCATGAGGTCCTATGACCCCACCGAACATATTTCAGGAATTTCATATCATATTGAATGATGCTATGTGTGTTGGTGGCTTTGGAAATGGTTCTGTGCAGAGCAGTTGCATTGTTCGCTTTATCTTTGCGCTCGCAGATAAATGGAACACGTCCCATTTGGCACATGCATGAGGTCCTACGACCCCACCGAACATATTTCAGGATTTTCATATCATGTTGAATGATGCTATGTGTGTTGGTGGCTTTGGAAATGGTCCATTGCAGAGTAGCTGCAGTGTTCGCTTTATCTCGGCTTTCAGAGATAAATGGAACACGTCTCGTTTGGCACATGCATGAGGTCCTACGACCCCACCGAACATATTTCAGGATTTCATATCATGTTGAATGATGCTATGTGTGTTGGTGGCTTTGGAAATGGTCCAGTGCAGAGTAGCTGCAGTGTTCGCTTTATCTCGGCTTTCAGAGATAAATGGAACACGTCTCATTGGGCACATGCATGAGGTCCTATGACCCCATCAAACATATTTCAGGATTTCATATCATGTTGAATGATGCTATGTGTGTTGGTGGCTTTGGAAATGGTTCAGTGCAGAGTAGTTGCATTGTTCGCTTTATCTCGGCTCTCGCAGATAAATGGAACACGTCCCATTTGGCACATGCATGAGGTCCTATGACCCCACCGAACATATTTCAGGAATTTCATATCATGTTGAATGATGCTATGTGTGTTGGTGGCTTTGGAAATGGTCCAGTGCAGAGTAGCTGCAGTGTTCGCTTTATCTCGGCTTTCAGAGATAAATGGAACACGTCTCATTTGGCACATGCATGAGGTCCTATGACCCCACCGAACATATTTCAGGATTTCATATCATGTTGAATGATGCTATGTGTGTTGGTGGCTTTGGAAATGGTCCAGTGCAGAGTAGCTGCAGTGTTCGCTTTATCTCGGCTTTCAGAGATAAATGGAACACGTCTCATTTGGCACATGCATGAGGTCCCATGACCCCCCGAACATATTTCAGGACTTCATATCATATTGAATGATGTTATGTGTGTTGGTGGCTTTGGAAATGGTTCAGTGCAGAGCAGTTGCATTGTTCGCTTTATCTTCGCGCTCGCAGATAAATGGAACACGTCCCATTTGGCACATGCATGAGGTCCTATGACCCCACCGAACATATTTCAGGAATTTCATATCATATTGAATGATGCTATGTGTGTTGGTGGCTTTGGAAATGGTCCAGTGCAGAGTAGTTGCAGTGTTCGCTTTATCTCGGCTTCAGAGATAAATGGAACACGTCTCATTTGGCACATGCATGAGGTCCTACGACCCCACCGAACATATTTCAGGATTTCATATCATGTTGAATGATGCTATGTGTGTTGGTGGCTTTGGAAATGGTCCAGTGCAGAGTAGCTGCAGTGTTCGCTTTATCTCGGCTTTCAGAGATAAATGGAACACGTCTCATTTGGCACATGCATGAGGTCCTATGACCCCACCGAACATATTTCAGGATTTTCATATCATGTTGAATGATGCTATGTGTGTTGGTGGCTTTGGAAATGGTCCAGTGCAGAGTAGCTGCAGTGTTCGCTTTATCTCGGCTTTCAGAGATAAATGGAACACGTCTCATTTGGCACATGCATGAGGTCCCATGACCCCCCCGAACATATTTCAGGAATTTCATATCATATTGAATGATGTTATGTGTGTTGGTGGCTTTGGAAATGGTTCAGTGCAGAGCAGTTGCATTGTTCGCTTTATCTTGGCGCTCGCAGATAAATGGAACACGTCCCATTTGGCACATGCATGAGGTCCTATGACCCCACCGAACATATTTCAGGAATTTCATATCATATTGAATGATGCTATGTGTGTTGGTGGCTTTGGAAATGGTCCAGTGCAGAGTAGCTGCAGTGTTCGCTTTATCTCGGCTTTCAGAGATAAATGGAACACGTCTCATTTGGCACATGCATGAGGTCCTATGACCCCACCGAACATATTTCAGGATTTCATATCATGTTGAATGATGCTATGTGTGTTGGTGGCTTTGGAAATGGTCCAGTGCAGAGTAGCTGCAGTGTTCGCTTTATCTCGGCTTTCAGAGATAAATGGAACACGTCTCATTTGGCACATGCATGAGGTCCCATGACCCCCCGAACATATTTCAGGACTTTCATATCATATTGAATGATGTTATGTGTGTTGGTGGCTTTGGAAATGGTTCAGTGCAGAGCAGTTGCATTGTTCGCTTTATCTTGGCGCTCGCAGATAAATGGAACACGTCCCATTTGGCACATGCATGAGGTCCTATGACCCCACCGAACATATTTCAGGACTTTCATATCATATTGAATGATGCTATGTGTGTTGGTGGCTTTGGAAATGGTTCAGTGCAGAGCAGTTGCATTGTTCGCTTTATCTTGCGCTTCGCAGATAAATGGAACACGTCCCATTTGGCACATGCATGAGGTCCTATGACCCCACCGAACATATTTCAGGATTTCATATCATGTTGAATGATGCTATGTGTGTTGGTGGCTTTGGAAATGGTCCAGTGCAGAGTAGCTGCAGTGTTCGCTTTATCTCGGCTTTCAGAGATAAATGGAACACGTCTCATTTGGCACATGCATGAGGTCCTATGACCCCACCGAACATATTTCAGGATTTCATATCATGTTGAATGATGCTATGTGTGTTGGTGGCTTTGGAAATGGTCCAGTGCAGAGTAGCTGCAGTGTTCGCTTTATCTCGGCTTTCAGAGATAAATGGAACACGTCTCATTTGGCACATGCATGAGGTCCTATGACCCCCCCGAACATATTTCAGGACTTTCATATCATATTGAATGATGTTATGTGTGTTGGTGGCTTTGGAAATGGTTCAGTGCAGAGCAGTTGCATTGTTCGCTTTATCTTGCGCTCGCAGATAAATGGAACACGTCCCATTTGGCACATGCATGAGGTCCTATGACCCCACCGAACATATTTCAGGAATTTCATATCATATTGAATGATGCTATGTGTGTTGGTGGCTTTGGAAATGGTCCAGTGCAGAGTAGCTGCAGTGTTCGCTTTATCTCGGCTTTCAGAGATAAATGGAACACGTCTCATTTGGCACATGCATGAGGTCCTACGACCCCACCGAACATATTTCAGGATTTCCATATCATGTTGAATGATGCTATGTGTGTTGGTGGCTTTGGAAATGGTCCAGTGCAGAGTAGCTGCAGTGTTCGCTTTATCTCGGCTTTCAGAGATAAATGGAACACGTCTCATTTGGCACATGCATGAGGTCCTATGACCCCACCGAACATATTTCAGGATTTTCATATCATGTTGAATGATGCTATGTGTGTTGGTGGCTTTGGAAATGGTCCAGTGCAGAGTAGCTGCAGTGTTCGCTTTATCTCGGCTTTCAGAGATAAATGGAACACGTCTCATTTGGCACATGCATGAGGTCCTATGACCCCACCGAACATATTTCAGGACTTTCATATCATATTGAATGATGTTATGTGTGTTGGTGGCTTTGGAAATGGTTCAGTGCAGAGCAGTTGCATTGTTCGCTTTATCTTGGCGCTCGCAGATAAATGGAACACGTCCCATTTGGCACATGCATGAGGTCCTATGACCCCACCGAACATATTTCAGGAATTTCATATCATATTGAATGATGCTATGTGTGTTGGTGGCTTTGGAAATGGTTCAGTGCAGAGCAGTTGCATTGTTCGCTTTATCTTCGGCTTCGCAGATAAATGGAACACGTCCCATTTGGCACATGCATGAGGTCCTATGACCCCACCGAACATATTTCAGGATTTCATATCATGTTGAATGATGCTATGTGTGTTGGTGGCTTTGGAAATGGTCCAGTGCAGAGTAGCTGCAGTGTTCGCTTTATCTCGGCTTTCAGAGATAAATGGAACACGTCTCATTTGGCACATGCATGAGGTCCTATGACCCCACCGAACATATTTCAGGATTTCATATCATGTTGAATGATGCTATGTGTGTTGGTGGCTTTGGAAATGGTCCAGTGCAGAGTAGCTGCAGTGTTCGCTTTATCTCGGCTTTCAGAGATAAATGGAACACGTCTCATTTGGCACATGCATGAGGTCCTATGACCCCACCGAACATATTTCAGGATTTCATATCATGTTGAATGATGCTATGTGTGTTGGTGGCTTTGGAAATGGTCCAGTGCAGAGTAGCTGCAGTGTTCGCTTTATCTCGGCTTTCAGAGATAAATGGAACACGTCTCATTTGGCACATGCATGAGGTCCTATGACCCCACCGAACATATTTCAGGATTTCATATCATGTTGAATGATGCTATGTGTGTTGGTGGCTTTGGAAATGGTCCAGTGCAGAGTAGCTGCAGTGTTCGCTTTATCTCGGCTTTCAGAGATAAATGGAACACGTCTCATTTGGCACATGCATGAGGTCCCATGACCCCCCAGAACATATTTCAGCACTTTCATATCATATTGAATGATGTTATGTGTGTTGGTGGCTTTGGAAATGGTTCAGTGCAGAGCAGTTGCATTGTTCGCTTTATCTTGGCGCTCGCAGATAAATGGAACACGTCCCATTTGGCACATGCATGAGGTCCTATGACCCCACCGAACATATTTCAGGAATTTCATATCATGTTGAATGATGCTATGTGTGTTGGTGGCTTTGGAAATGGTCCAGTGCAGAGTAGCTGCAGTGTTCGCTTTATCTCGGCTTTCAGAGATAAATGGAACACGTCTCATTTGGCACATGCATGAGGTCCTATGACCCCACCGAACATATTTCAGGACTTTCATATCATGTTGAATGATGCTATGTGTGTTGGTGGCTTTGGAAATGGTCCAGTGCAGAGTAGCTGCAGTGTTCGCTTTATCTCGGCTTTCAGAGATAAATGGAACACGTCTCATTTGGCACATGCATGAGGTCCTATGACCCCACCGAACATATTTCAGGACTTTCATATCATGTTGAATGATGCTATGTGTGTTGGTGGCTTTGGAAATGGTCCAGTGCAGAGTAGCTGCAGTGTTCGCTTTATCTCGGCTTTCAGAGATAAATGGAACACGTCTCATTTGGCACATGCATGAGGTCCTATGACCCCACCGAACATATTTCAGGATTTCATATCATGTTGAATGATGCTATGTGTGTTGGTGGCTTTGGAAATGGTCCAGTGCAGAGTAGCTGCAGTGTTCGCTTTATCTCGGCTTTCAGAGATAAATGGAACACGTCTCATTTGGCACATGCATGAGGTCCTATGACCCCACCGAACATATTTCAGGATTTTCATATCATGTTGAATGATGCTATGTGTGTTGGTGGCTTTGGAAATGGTCCAGTGCAGAGTAGCTGCAGTGTTCGCTTTATCTCGGCTTTCAGAGATAAATGGAACACGTCTCATTTGGCACATGCATGAGGTCCTATGACCCCCCCGAACATATTTCAGGAATTTCATATCATATTGAATGATGTTATGTGTGTTGGTGGCTTTGGAAATGGTTCAGTGCAGAGCAGTTGCATTGTTCGCTTTATCTTGGCGCTCGCAGATAAATGGAACACGTCCCATTTGGCACATGCATGAGGTCCTATGACCCCACCGAACATATTTCAGGAATTTCATATCATATTGAATGATGCTATGTGTGTTGGTGGCTTTGGAAATGGTTCTGTGCAGAGCAGTTGCATTGTTCGCTTTATCTTTGCGCTCGCAGATAAATGGAACACGTCCCATTTGGCACATGCATGAGGTCCTACGACCCCACCGAACATATTTCAGGATTTCATATCATGTTGAATGATGCTATGTGTGTTGGTGGCTTTGGAAATGGTCCAGTGCAGAGTAGCTGCAGTGTTCGCTTTATCTCGGCTTTCAGAGATAAATGGAACACGTCTCATTTGGCACATGCATGAGGTCCTATGACCCCACCGAACATATTTCAGGACTTTCATATCATGTTGAATGATGCTATGTGTGTTGGTGGCTTTGGAAATGGTCCAGTGCAGAGTAGCTGCAGTGTTCGCTTTATCTCGGCTTTCAGAGATAAATGGAACACGTCTCATTTGGCACATGCATGAGGTCCTATGACCCCACCGAACATATTTCAGGAATTTCATATCATATTGAATGATGCTATGTGTGTTGGTGGCTTTGGAAATGGTTCAGTGCAGAGCAGTTGCATTGTTCGCTTTATCTCGGCTTTCAGAGATAAATGGAACACGTCCCATTTGGCACATGCATGAGGTCCTATGACCCCACCGAACATATTTCAGGAATTTCATATCATATTGAATGATGCTATGTGTGTTGGTGGCTTTGGAAATGGTTCAGTGCAGAGCAGTTGCATTGTTCGCTTTATCTTTGCGCTCGCAGATAAATGGAACACGTCCCATTTGGCACATGCATGAGGTCCTATGACCCCACCGAACATATTTCAGGATTTCATATCATGTTGAATGATGCTATGTGTGTTGGTGGCTTTGGAAATGGTCCAGTGCAGAGTAGCTGCAGTGTTCGCTTTATCTCGGCTTTCAGAGATAAATGGAACACGTCTCATTTGGCACATGCATGAGGTCCTATGACCCCACCGAACATATTTCAGGATTTTCATATCATGTTGAATGATGCTATGTGTGTTGGTGGCTTTGGAAATGGTCCAGTGCAGAGTAGCTGCAGTGTTCGCTTTATCTCGGCTTTCAGAGATAAATGGAACACGTCTCATTTGGCACATGCATGAGGTCCCATGACCCCCCGAACATATTTCAGGACTTTCATATCATATTGAATGATGCTATGTGTGTTGGTGGCTTTGGAAATGGTTCAGTGCAGAGCAGTTGCATTGTTCGCTTTATCTTGGCGCTCGCAGATAAATGGAACACGTCCCATTTGGCACATGCATGAGGTCCTATGACCCCACCGAACATATTTCAGGAATTTCATATCATATTGAATGATGCTATGTGTGTTGGTGGCTTTGGAAATGGTTCTGTGCAGAGCAGTTGCATTGTTCGCTTTATCTTGGCGCTCGCAGATAAATGGAACACGTCCCATTTGGCACATGCATGAGGTCCTATGACCCCACCGAACATATTTCAGGATTTCATATCATGTTGAATGATGCTATGTGTGTTGGTGGCTTTGGAAATGGTCCAGTGCAGAGTAGCTGCAGTGTTCGCTTTATCTCGGCTTTCAGAGATAAATGGAACACGTCTCATTTGGCACATGCATGAGGTCCTATGACCCCACCGAACATATTTCAGGACTTTCATATCATGTTGAATGATGCTATGTGTGTTGGTGGCTTTGGAAATGGTCCAGTGCAGAGTAGCTGCAGTGTTCGCTTTATCTCGGCTTTCAGAGATAAATGGAACACGTCTCATTTGGCACATGCATGAGGTCCTATGACCCCACCGAACATATTTCAGGACTTTCATATCATGTTGAATGATGCTATGTGTGTTGGTGGCTTTGGAAATGGTCCAGTGCAGAGTAGCTGCAGTGTTCGCTTTATCTCGGCTTTCAGAGATAAATGGAACACGTCTCATTTGGCACATGCATGAGGTCCTATGACCCCACCGAACATATTTCAGGACTTTCATATCATATTGAATGATGCTATGTGTGTTGGTGGCTTTGGAAATGGTTCAGTGCAGAGTAGCTGCAGTGTTCGCTTTATCTCGGCTTTCAGAGATAAATGGAACACGTCCCATTTGGCACATGCATGAGGTCCTATGACCCCACCGAACATATTTCAGGAATTTCATATCATATTGAATGATGCTATGTGTGTTGGTGGCTTTGGAAATGGTTCTGTGCAGAGCAGTTGCATTGTTCGCTTTATCTTGCGCTCGCAGATAAATGGAACACGTCCCATTTGGCACATGCATGAGGTCCTATGACCCCACCGAACATATTTCAGGACTTTCATATCATGTTGAATGATGCTATGTGTGTTGGTGGCTTTGGAAATGGTCCAGTGCAGAGTAGCTGCAGTGTTCGCTTTATCTCGGCTTTCAGAGATAAATGGAACACGTCTCATTTGGCACATGCATGAGGTCCTACGACCCCACCGAACATATTTCAGGATTTTCATATCATGTTGAATGATGCTATGTGTGTTGGTGGCTTTGGAAATGGTCCAGTGCAGAGTAGCTGCAGTGTTCGCTTTATCTCGGCTTTCAGAGATAAATGGAACACGTCTCATTTGGCACATGCATGAGGTCCCATGACCCCCCAGAACATATTTCAGGACTTTCATATCATATTGAATGATGTTATGTGTGTTGGTGGCTTTGGAAATGGTTCAGTGCAGAGCAGTTGCATTGTTCGCTTTATCTTGGCGCTCGCAGATAAATGGAACACGTCCCATTTGGCACATGCATGAGGTCCTATGACCCCACCGAACATATTTCAGGAATTTCATATCATATTGAATGATGCTATGTGTGTTGGTGGCTTTGGAAATGGTTCTGTGCAGAGCAGTTGCATTGTTCGCTTTATCTTTGCGCTCGCAGATAAATGGAACACGTCCCATTTGGCACATGCATGAGGTCCTACGACCCCACCGAACATATTTCAGGATTTTCATATCATGTTGAATGATGCTATGTGTGTTGGTGGCTTTGGAAATGGTCCAGTGCAGAGTAGCTGCAGTGTTCGCTTTATCTCGGCTTTCAGAGATAAATGGAACACGTCTCATTTGGCACATGCATGAGGTCCTATGACCCCCCGAACATATTTCAGGAATTTCATATCATATTGAATGATGCTATGTGTGTTGGTGGCTTTGGAAATGGTTCAGTGCAGAGCAGTTGCATTGTTCGCTTTATCTTGGCGCTCGCAGATAAATGGAACACGTCCCATTTGGCACATGCATGAGGTCCTATGACCCCACCGAACATATTTCAGGAATTTCATATCATATTGAATGATGCTATGTGTGTTGGTGGCTTTGGAAATGGTTCTGTGCAGAGCAGTTGCATTGTTCGCTTTATCTTTGCGCTCGCAGATAAATGGAACACGTCCCATTTGGCACATGCATGAGGTCCTATGACCCCACCGAACATATTTCAGGACTTTCATATCATGTTGAATGATGCTATGTGTGTTGGTGGCTTTGGAAATGGTCCAGTGCAGAGTAGCTGCAGTGTTCGCTTTATCTCGGCTTTCAGAGATAAATGGAACACGTCTCATTTGGCACATGCATGAGGTCCTATGACCCCACCGAACATATTTCAGGATTTCATATCATGTTGAATGATGCTATGTGTGTTGGTGGCTTTGGAAATGGTCCAGTGCAGAGTAGCTGCAGTGTTCGCTTTATCTCGGCTTTCAGAGATAAATGGAACACGTCTCATTTGGCACATGCATGAGGTCCTATGACCCCACCAGAACATATTTCAGGACTTTCATATCATATTGAATGATGCTATGTGTGTTGGTGGCTTTGGAAATGGTCCAGTGCAGAGTAGCTGCAGTGTTCGCTTTATCTCGGCTTTCAGAGATAAATGGAACACGTCTCATTTGGCACATGCATGAGGTCCTATGACCCCACCGAACATATTTCAGGAGTTTCATATCATATTGAATGATGCTATGTGTGTTGGTGGCTTTGGAAATGGTTCTGTGCAGAGCAGTTGCATTGTTCGCTTTATCTTTGCGCTCGCAGATAAATGGAACACGTCCCATTTGGCACATGCATGAGGTCCTACGACCCCACCGAACATATTTCAGGAATTTCATATCATATTGAATGATGCTATGTGTGTTGGTGGCTTTGTAAATGGTCCAGTGCAGAGTAGCTGCAGTGTTCGCTGTATCTCGGCTTTCAGAGATAAATGGAACACGTCTCATTTGGCACATGCATGAGGTCCTATGACCCCATCCAACATATTGCAGGTCTTTCATATCATGTTGAATGATGCTATGTGTGTTGGTGGCTTTGGAAATGGTCTAGTGCAGAGTAGCTGCAGTGTTCGCTTTATCTCGGCTTTCAGAGATAAATGGAACACGTCTCATTTGGCACATGCATGAGGTCCCATGACCCCCCAGAACATATTTCAGCACTTTCATATCATATTGAATGATGTTATGTGTGTTGGTGGCTTTGGAAATGGTTCAGTGCAGAGCAGTTGCATTGTTCGCTTTATCTTGGCGCTCGCAGATAAATGGAACACGTCCCATTTGGCACATGCATGAGGTCCTATGACCCCACCGAACATATTTCAGGAATTTCATATCATATTGAATGATGCTATGTGTGTTGGTGGCTTTGGAAATGGTTCTGTGCAGAGCAGTTGCATTGTTCGCTTTATCTTTGCGCTCGCAGATAAATGGAACACGTCCCATTTGGCACATGCATGAGGTCCTACGACCCCACCGAACATATTTCAGGATTTCATATCATGTTGAATGATGCTATGTGTGTTGGTGGCTTTGGAAATGGTCCATTGCAGAGTAGCTGCAGTGTTCGCTTGATCTCGGCTTTCAGAGATAAATGGAACACGTCTCATTTGGCACATGCATGAGGTCCTATGACCCCCCCGAACATATTTCAGGAATTTCATATCATATTGAATGATGTTATGTGTGTTGGTGGCTTTGGAAATGGTTCAGTGCAGAGCAGTTGCATTGTTCGCTTTATCTTCGCGCTCGCAGATAAATGGAACACGTCCCATTTGGCACATGCATGAGGTCCTATGACCCCACCGAACATATTTCAGGAATTTCATATCATATTGAATGATGCTATGTGTGTTGGTGGCTTTGGAAATGGTTCTGTGCAGAGCAGTTGCATTGTTCGCTTTATCTTTGCGCTCGCAGATAAATGGAACACGTCCCATTTGGCACATGCATGAGGTCCTACGACCCCACCGAACATATTTCAGGATTTCCATATCATGTTGAATGATGCTATGTGTGTTGGTGGCTTTGGAAATGGTCCAGTGCAGAGTAGCTGCAGTGTTCGCTTTATCTCGGCTTTCAGAGATAAATGGAACACGTCTCATTTGGCACATGCATGAGGTCCTATGACCCCACCGAACATATTTCAGGATTTCATATCATGTTGAATGATGCTATGTGTGTTGGTGGCTTTGGAAATGGTCCAGTGCAGAGTAGCTGCAGTGTTCGCTTTATCTCGGCTTTCAGAGATAAATGGAACACGTCTCATTTGGGCACATGCATGAGGTCCTATGACCCCACCAAACATATTGCAGGTCTTTCATATCATGTTGAATGATGCTATGTGTGTTGGTGGCTTTGGAAATGGTCCAGTGCAGAGTAGCTGCAGTGTTCGCTTTATCTCGGCGTTCAGAGATAAATGGAACACGTCTCATTTGGCACATGCATGAGGTCCTATGACCCCCCCGAACATATTTCAGGATTTTCATATCATGTTGAATGATGTTATGTGTGTTGGTGGCTTTGGAAATGGTTCTGTGCAGAGCAGTTGCATTGTTCGCTTTATCTTGGCGCTCGCAGATAAATGGAACACGTCCCATTTGGCACATGCATGAGGTCCTATGACCCCACCGAACATATTTCAGGACTTTCATATCATGTTGAATGATGCTATGTGTGTTGGTGGCTTTGGAAATGGTCCAGTGCAGAGTAGCTGCAGTGTTCGCTTTATCTCGGCTTTCAGAGATAAATGGAACACGTCTCATTTGGCACATGCATGAGGTCCTATGACCCCCCCGAACATATTTCAGGAATTTCATATCATGTTGAATGATGCTATGTGTGTTGGTGGCTTTGGAAATGGTTCCATGTGCAAGTAGCTGCAGTGTTCGCTTTATCTCGGCTTTCAGAGATAAATAAACACGTCTCATTTGGCACATGCATGAGGGTCCTATGACCCTCCCGAACATATTTCAGGAATTTCATGTCATATTGGAATGATGTATGTGTGTTGGTGGCTTTGGAAACGGTCCAGTGCAGAGTAGCTGCAGGGTGTTTCGCATTTATCTCGGACTTTTAGAGAAACGGAAACACGTCCCATTTGGCACATGCATGAGGTTCCTATGACCCCCCCGAACATATTTCAGGAATTCATATCATGTTGAATGATGCTATTGTGTGTTGGTGGCTTTGGAATGGTCCAGTGCCAGGAGTAGCTTGCAGTGTCGCTTTATCTCGGCTTTCAGAGATAAACGGAAACGTCCCATTGGCACATGATGACGGTCCAGACCCCCCCGAACATATTTCAGGAATTTTCATATCATCGTCGTGGATCCCAAGCCATGCCACAGGACTCACGGTGACCATGCATGGTGGCATACACAGGACTTACGGTGACCCATGGTGTGCCAGGATACACGGTGCTGATCCGGAGTGGCTATGGGGCAGCCATGCACCGATGGCTGACCATATGCACGAGCAAATGCATGCAGATTGCGTGCCAGCAGACATTGATTCTGATCGTATCCGTATGAGTCGTTTAGAGAACGCTTATATAGGCTCTGTCGATCGTAGTGTAATCACTCTTTCTCTACTGTCCGAAGTCTCACGTGTCGTCGCCTCCAACGAAGATACAGTGCTGTCACCGGCAGATACCTAGACAGCAAGGTATGTGACAGTACCCTACCCCTGCGCATAGCTACGGCATGCTCAGGATCCCACAGGCCTTAGGCCGCGGTCCAATGGATTACAACATGGTATCGGTGATGATTGTGGGTGTTCTTGTGATGTCTATTAGCATGCGAGAGAGTCCAGGGGGAACCTGCGGTTGCGGCTGTGCGTTTCGATGAGCGAGTCACACCGCTCTAGCGTATAGCTGACCGTAGAGAGATTAGATACGGCTGATGCAGAATGCTACGGCGGAGCTGCATTATGCTGGTGTGCTGGTCTCGCAAAGAGGCCTACGGGTCTGCGTGTCCTGCGACGTACAGTGATCGTTGCAGGACTCCACCATTCCGAGACGATTCAATGGCATCTCGCCAGGGATCTATCGGATCTGACGGTGTGGAGGGAGCTGTTAACCCTCCGCACCACCGCACTCGCTCCACAGTGCGCCGCGAGCAGGCCGCGGAGGGTCAGTTCATGCCCCACGGGGAAGGACAAGACGCTGGGACCTACGGGTATCTCAGTGTAAACCCTCTGCAGGCCGCCATGCCGAGCAACGCTGATCCTACGGGGAATGCGAGTGAGGCAGCGGTGCACGGAGCGAAGCACGCGCAGCAAGTGGCTCAGGCTGCACACTGGGATGCACACTGGGTTGCACACTGGGATGCACACTGGGAGAGAGTAGCTTGCTGGTGAACGATCCACTAGCACAGAATAGCCAGGCCCATGAGTCGGTCAAGCATTGGCTGTTTATTACTCTGCCAAAGGAGGATAGGGATTTCGTGTCCAACTGTAGCTTTGTCCATGAGTTGTGGTCATTGCTTCATGCCAAGTACATGCCTTCAGTCGAGGTAGAGATTCAGAAGCTGTACCAACAGCTTAGTGGTGCTAGACAAGCAGGCAAACCACTAGAAAGGCATGTCAATGAAGTAGTGGGCATAGTGAACCAGATGAGGGGTCTGGGGGAGAATGTGCCTGACCAGTTGTACCGCTCTAGGCTACTGGCAGTAGACAGAGAATATGCGTTGTTGCAGCCGATGCTGCAGCAGCTGCCAGTGCAGCAGATAGTGTCCACATTGCTGACACACGCTCAGACTAGCAGCCAACCTGCTCCATCGCGGTTCCCACGGGAAGATCGCGGTGGTCAGCAGCGTTATGAGGGACGAGGGTATCGTGGTGGACGCCACGGTGGTCGCCATGGTACACCCCCACAGGTTGCTGCAGTGGGAGCGGGGGGAGCAGACAACCGTAAGTGCTTCAACTGCAATAAGCCTGGTCATTTGCAGAAAGAGTGTCCCTTGCTCTCAGCAGAAGTCAAGCAGTTTCTGCAGAAGCAAGCAGCTGCAGGGCGAGGCCGTGGCAGAGGCCGCGGTGGCCCGCAGGTGGCTGTAGTTGATCTAGCTGAACTGCGAGCTGAATGTGGTGATGGGCCAGCGCCCAATATGCCATACACGTTTCTGGTGGATAGCGGGTCTGATCTGAACATCTGCTTTGACTATAGCATATTCAGTGAGATCAAACCACCGGATATCACAGAATGCCAGCCTCTAGATCAGGGCAGGCTAAAGATATATGGCATGGGCACTATCAGGGCGAATGTGGGGAAGTACGTGACAGTGAAGGGTGAGCTGGTGCCTGTGGACATTGAGCTAGATCATGTTTACTGGTTGCCAGCCAGCCCGATAAACATCCTATCAACGACTGTGCTGAAGCGGTCGAACATATTCTTGCACACAGGCAAGGCAAATACAGTAGAAATGCCTGGCTTTCATGATCAAGCCCAGATGTTTGTGGGCAACTGTGAGCAGGGTGTGGATAGTGAGGACAACCCCACACCGAGCTGGTATTGCGGGACAGGCAGACCAATATGGGAACTGCGCCCTGTAGATTCAGGGACAGACTGGACCAGTGCTAACAATCTTTTCCACAGAAATAGGAAATGGGTTGGTGAGCAGGCGAGAGTCGCTGCAGTGGATGGTGTACCTATTGGTCAGAGATCTTCCTTCCAGGTTGATCCATTTTTCCTGGTGCATATCGCGTTTCACCGTTCTGGCAACCGGTTTCTCAAACTGATGCGAGATAATCCAGACCTGTTCGACCTCAAGCTGCCTGAACCTACGGGAGTAGCACTTGAGTGTCATGGTTGCCATGTGGCGGAACAGAGAAGTGGTGACAGAGCACAGCATGGGGGCAAAGTGACAGAGAATGCCACGTATGCTGGAGAAGTGTTGCATGCGGATCTGGCTGGACAGATAAAGCCAGTGGGCATAGGAGGAATGAACTTCATCCTGGTAGTGGCGGATGAGTACAGCAGGTACTCGCATGTGATCCCGCTGAAGTCGAAAAGCGGTGCTGCTGAAATGATATGCCTTCTGCTAGAACGCATCCGCACTCAGACTGTCTATGACAAGGAGATAGGGGTGCGGAGGCTGCATACGGACCAGGGACGTGAGTTCAGCTCTAACCACCTGGCTCAGTACCTTGAGTGGCGGGGAATAGTACACACGTTCACTGACACCGCCCAGCATGAGTCTAATGGGTTGGTAGAGCGAAAGATCGGTGTGCTGAACACGTTAGTGCGGGCAAGCCTGCTGCAGGCAGCAGTCCCTGCATTCCTGTGGCCGGAGGCATACATGTGCGTGAACCATGCACACAACCTGACGTCGAGTACAGCACTGGAAGGTGTTCGGCGGAGGGAGGCGAAGCAGAGGCTGGAAGAGAGGTTAGTTGCCACCAGCCATGAGCCATGGTCCACGAATGAGCAGCAGCGGGCTAAGCAGCTGAGGGTCCGGAAGGCGGGAGCGCTTGCGCTGAGCCTGAAGGAGCTCTGTGAGCAGCTGAATGCCAGGAGAGATGCGGCATTTGTGGAAAGGTGCATAGAGAAATGTGGATGTCAGGGAGATAGTGCCATACTTGTTGTGGTTTCGGAAAGTCAGTGAAGATGACTTCCGTCTCGTGGTGGCACTGGTGAAGCCTTCGGGTGCCCAATGTATGTGTATCCGCGGAGGGAGCACTTCAGGCACCTGGAGGAGCGAGGAATCCTCGGTGCCTATATGGGACCGGGTGGAGGTCCTCATATGGACAGGGTGTATGTGAAGCGTGGGAATGGGGGAGCAGTGCGGATGTACAGGCACACGGCTGCTCCACCTGCTCTGGTGAAGGATTTCGCGCAGCGATTTCACATGGCTGGGGAACCTACGGCGGACCCAGTTGTGCTAGAGAGCTATGAGCAGGGTGAATTTGAGATCCTGCCAGATCAGTTCACCAGTGTAGTGCCAGAGGCTGAGTTCTTGCCCAACATGAAGAAGTGGGTGAAGAGCACCAGTGTGCGGGCAGTGCGTCCACCAGCCAGTCGTGAACACATGATGCCAGAGAGGGGTAGAAATGTGGATTGGGCTGAGGGGGAGCATCCGGGTCTGGGCCATCAGCACTGGGAACCAAGCAGAACGTTGCATAGGCGTTTCAAACCACGAGAGGAGCTACCTGAGGGTGAGCCTGAGTTCTCTCCTAGAGTGTTGGGTGCAGAGCTGCTGGCGCGCCATGAGCGCTGGCGCACACCGGAGATCAGTGATGCAGTGGTTGCAGCGCGCTGTGATCTTGCAGCGGCTGACAGTGCTGCAGCTGTGCCGCACTGGGAATATGATGCAGCAGACCAGCCGTCTGGGCCACTGAACTGCGAGTTCAGGCCTGCAGAGACAATCCCTACGCGGGATAGAGCTGTGCTGCACATGGGAGACTGTGACATCTATCCGCTTCCAACTGATGAGGAGGCGGATGAAGATGCATCTGGTAGTGAGGATGACTCTGAGCCTGAGTCTAGATCCCGCTCACGCTCAGCGGAGCCAGTCCAGCGGTTGATGGGCAAGGAGCTGAGTGAGCCACCCCCATCTGTGCGAGCTGACGGTCACGGCGGCAGCCGAAGTTACCGCGGGTCCACGTTGTCAGGGCGTGATGACCGGGACAGATATGATAAGCCACGGCATATATCTAGGTCTGAGGGCCAGGGGCAAGGCGAGCTACGGCATGTGCCTAGGGGAATAGCGACAGGCGGTGATGGCTCAGGGGGAGAGTCAGCACCAAGTGCCGCGAGGGGCAGCGGAGAACGTCTGGATCCGCCACATGAGGTGGGGATTCGATGGGTTCCAAAGCCTTTTCATTTGATTCGCAAAGTCTTGAGACCTGCTGTCCATGCTGTGGGAGCCATTATGAGTGATGTTGCTGTTGAGCGCATCTCCCCGGAGGGTGCACGTGAGCATGATGCTGAGAGCTCCACAGTGTTCAATGATGAGAGTGACGTCGGTGACTTAGCTGAAGGAGTGTCTGCGACGGCTGACAGTGTGACTCCTGATGCAGAAAAGCCGACGGGGCAGGAGGTGACTCCGAACGGTGGCCCTACTGCTAGCCTTTGTGAGTCCAGGCGTGCAGCTACCGTGAGGAAGAAGGTCGAGGTCGTAGTAGATGATCCAACGGTGCAGCAGGCCATGCGTGGCACTCACCGTGAGCAGTGGATCACGGCCATGCTCGATGAGCTGACCTCCTTGAGAGAACATGACGTGTTTGAGCTGGTCGAGTGCCCATTAGGAGCGAAGCCTGTGACAGGCAAGTGGGTGCTTAAGATCAAGCGAGGAGCACAGGGTGAAATTGAGCGTTTCAAAGCCAGATATGTAGCCAGGGGGTTTACGCAAGTGGAGGGCGTAGATTTCTTTGAGACATGGGCACCTGTGGGCAGTTATGCTACCTTCAGGGCTCTGTTATCGGTCTGTGCAGTAGAGGATCTAGAGACGAGGCATATAGACATAAAATGTGCTTTCCTGAATGGTGTTCTGGAGGAGGAAGTGTATGTGGCACAACCTCCTGTACTAGATGATGGGTCTGGTATGGTGTGGCGTCTGAAGAAGGCGTTGTATGGTCTGAAGCAGGCTGCCAGGGAGTGGCACAAAGCGCTTGCAGAGCTCTTGTTGAGTATGGGCTTTGTGAGATCAGCCAGTGACCCTGCACTGTTTATCTGCAAAGTAGGACGTTGTCTTATTTTTCTGTGGGTCGATGATCTGTTGATTTTCGGTCTGGTAGAGCAGATGGATGATGCCATCAGAAAGAGCCTTGAGGCATTTGAGGGTCGTGACCTGGGGGAGCTGGGATATGTGCTGGGCATGGAGGTCATACGTGATCGCGCTGCTCGCACTATCACCATCACACACAGAAAGAGCATCAGGGACATGCTGGAGAGATTCAGCATGAGTGAGTGCAGACGGGCGCCAACTCCTTTGGTGCCAAAGCAGAAAATGTTTAGCCTGAAGGAAGATCCTAGCCAGGAGAAGGCTACAGGCACAGAGCATAAGAGGTTTATGCAAGCCGTAGGAAGCATCCAGTATGTGGCAGTTGTGTCGCGTCCAGACATCGCGTTTCCGGCTAATGTCTTGGCCAGGCATATGGCTGGGAGTGCCAAATGTCATTGGAATGGTGTCCTTCACGTACTGAGATACCTGCGAGGGACCATAGACTTTGGCTTGACCTTTAGTGGCTCCAATGGGGGATGTGAGGTGTTGGCAGGACCAGCACTGGGAAAATTTCGAGATAGACTGCAGCTTGCGGTAGTACAAGCTTAGTCTAGGGGGAGTGTCGTGATCCAGCCATGCACAGGACTACGGTGACCATGCATGGTGGCATACACAGGACTACGGTGACCATGTGTGCCAGGATACACGGTGCTGATCCGGAGTGGCTATGGGGCAGCCATGCACCGATGGCTGACCATATGCACGAGCAATGCATGCAGATTGCGTGCCAGCAGACATTGATTCTGATCGTATCCGTATGAGTCGTTTAGAGAACGCTTATATAGGCTCTGTCGATCGTAGTGTAATCACTCTTTCTCTACTGTCCGAAGTCTCACGTGTCGTCGCCTCCAACGAAGATACAGTGCTGTCACCGGCAGATACCTAGACAGCAAGGTATGTGACAGTACCCTACCCCTGCGCATAGCTACGGCATGCTCAGGATCCCACAGGCCTTAGGCCGCGGTCCAATGGATTACAACAGTTGAATGATGCTATGTGTGTTGGTGGCTTTGGAAATGGTCCAGTGCAGAGTAGCTGCAGTGTTCGCTTTATCTCGGCTTTCAGAGATAAATAAAACACGTCTCATTTGGCACATGCATGAGGTCCTATGACCCTCCCGAACATATTTCAGGAATTTCATGTCATATTGAATGATGTTATGTGTGTTGGTGGCTTTGGAAACGGTCCAGTGCAGAGTAGCTGCAGTGTTCGCTTTATCTCGGCTTTTAGAGATAAATGGAACACGTCTCATTTGGCACATGCATGAGGTCCTATGACCCCCCCGAACATATTGCAGGTTTTTCATATCATGTTGAATGATGCTATGTGTGTTGGTGGCTTTGGAAATGGTGCTGTGCAGAGCAGTTGCAGTGTTCGCTTTATCTTGGCGCTCGCAGATAAATGGAACATGTCTCATTTGGCACATGCATGAGGTCCTATGACCCCCCCGAACATATTTTAAGAATTTCATATCATGTTGAATGATGTTATGTGTGTTGGTGGCTTTGGAAATGGTTCTGTGCAGAGCAGTTGCATTGTTCGCTTTATCTTGGCGCTCGCAGATAAACGGAACACGTCCCATTTGGCACATGCATGAGGTCCTATGACCCCACCGAACATGTTTCAGGACTTTTATATCAAGTTGAATGATGCTATGTGTGTTCGTGGGTTTGGAAATGGTCCAGTGCAGAGTAGCTGCAGTGTTCGCTTTATCTCGGCTTTCAGAGATAAACGGAACACGTCCCATTTGGCACATGCATGAGGTCCTATGACCCCCCCGAACATATTTCAGGAATTTCATATCATGTTGAATGATGTTATGTGTGTTGGTGGCTTTGGAAATGGTTCTGTGCAGAGCAGTTGCATTGTTCGCTTTATCTTGGCGCTCGCAGATAGACGGAACACGTCCCATTTGGCACATGCATGAGGTCCTATGACCCCACCGAACATATTTCAGGACTTTCATATCATGTTGAATGATGCTATGTGTGTTGGTGGTTTTGGAAATGGTCCAGTGCAGAGTAGCTGCAGTGTTCGCTTGATCTCGGCTTTCAGAGATAAACGGAACACGTCCCATTTGGCACATGCATGAGGTCCTATGACCCCACCGAACATATTTCAGGAATTTCATATCATGTTGAATGATGCTATGTGTGTTGGTGGCTTTGGAAATGGTCCAGTGCAGAGTAGCTGCAGTGTTCGCTTTATCTCGGCTTTCAGAGATAAACGGAACACGTCCCATTTGGCACATGCATGAGGTCCTATGACCCCCCCGAACATATTTCAGGAATTTCATATCATGTTGAATGATGCTATGTGTGTTGGTGGCTTTGGAAATGGTCCAGTGCAGAGCAGCTGCAGTGTTCGCTTTATCTTGGCTTCGCAGATAAATGGAACATGTCTCATTTGGCACATGCATGAGGTCCTATGACCCCCCGAACATATTTCAGGAATTTCATATCATATTGAATGATGTTATGTGTGTTGGTGGCTTTGGAAACGGTCCAGTGCAGAGTAGCTGCAGTGTTCGCTTTATCTCGGCTTTTAGAGATAAATGGAACACGTCTCATTTGGCACATGCATGAGGTCCTATGACCCCCCCGAACATATTGCAGGTTTTTCATATCATGTTGAATGATGCTATGTGTGTTGGTGGCTTTGGAAATGGTGCTGTGCAGAGCAGTTGCAGTGTTCGCTTTATCTTGGCGCTCGCAGATAAATGGAACATGTCTCATTTGGCACATGCATGAGGTCCTATGACCCCCCGAACATATTTTAGGAATTTCATATCATGTTGAATGATGTTATGTGTGTTGGTGGCTTTGGAAATGGTTCTGTGCAGAGCAGTTGCATTGTTCGCTTTATCTTGGCGCTCGCAGATAAACGGAACACGTCCCATTTGGCACATGCATGAGGTCCTATGACCCCACCGAACATGTTTCAGGACTTTTATATCAAGTTGAATGATGCTATGTGTGTTCGTGGGTTTGGAAATGGTCCAGTGCAGAGTAGCTGCAGTGTTCGCTTTATCTCGGCTTTCAGAGATAAACGGAACACGTCCCATTTGGCACATGCATGAGGTCCTATGACCCCCCCGAACATATTTCAGGAATTTCATATCATGTTGAATGATGTTATGTGTGTTGGTGGCTTTGGAAATGGTTCTGTGCAGAGCAGTTGCATTGTTCGCTTTATCTTGGCGCTCGCAGATAGACGGAACACGTCCCATTTGGCACATGCATGAGGTCCTATGACCCCACCGAACATATTTCAGGAATTTCATATCATGTTGAATGATGTTATGTGTGTTGGTGGCTTTGGAAATGGTTCTGTGCAGAGCAGTTGCATTGTTCGCTTTATCTTGGCGCTCGCAGATAGACGGAACACGTCCCATTTGGCACATGCATGAGGTCCTATGACCCCACCGAACATATTTCAGGACTTTCATATCATGTTGAATGATGCTATGTGTGTTGGTGGTTTTGGAAATGGTCCAGTGCAGAGTAGCTGCAGTGTTCGCTTGATCTCGGCTTTCAGAGATAAACGGAACACGTCCCATTTGGCACATGCATGAGGTCCTATGACCCCACCGAACATATTTCAGGAATTTCATATCATTTTGAATGATGCTATGTGTGTTGGTGGCTTTGGAAATGGTCCAGTGCAGAGTAGCTGCAGTGTTCGCTTTATCTCGGCTTTCAGAGATAAACGGAACACGTCCCATTTGGCACATGCATGAGGTCCTATGACCCCCCCGAACATATTTCACGAATTTCATATCATGTTGAATGATGCTATGTGTGTTGGTGGCTTTGGAAATGGTCCAGTGCAGAGTAGCTGCAGTGTTCGCTTTATCTCGGCTTTCAGAGATAAATAAAACACGTCTCATTTGGCACATGCATGAGGTCCTATGACCCTCCCGAACATATTTAAGGAATTTCATGTCATATTGAATGATGTTATGTGTGTTGGTGGCTTTGGAAACGGTCCAGTGCAGAGTAGCTGCAGTGTTCGCTTTATCTCGGCTTTTAGAGATAAACGGAACACGTCCCATTTGGCACATGCATGAGGTCCTATGACCCCCCCGAACATATTTCAGGAATTTCATATCATGTTGAATGATGCTATGTGTGTTGGTGGCTTTGGAAATGGTCCAGTGCAGAGCAGCTGCAGTGTTCGCTTGATCTCGGCTTTCAGAGATAAACGGAACACGTCCCATTTGGCACATGCATGAGGTCCTATGACCCCACCGAACATATTTCAGGAATTGCATATCATGTTGAATGATGCTATGTGTGTTGGTGGCTTTGGAAATGGTCCAGTGCAGAGTAGCTGCAGTGTTCGCTTTATCTCGGCTTTCAGAGATAAACGGAACACGTCCCATTTGGCACATGCATGAGGTCCTATGACCCCCCCGAACATATTTCAGGAATTTCATATCATGTTGAATGATGCTATGTGTGTTGGTGGCTTTGGAAATGGTGCTGTGCAGAGTAGCTGCAGTGTTCGCTTTATCTCGGCTTTTAGAGATAAATGGAACACGTCTCATTTGGCACATGCATGAGGTCCTATGACCCCCCCGAACATATTGCAGGTTTTTCATATCATGTTGAATGATGCTATGTGTGTTGGTGGCTTTGGAAATGGTGCTGTGCAGAGCAGTTGCAGTGTTCGCTTTATCTTGGCGCTCGCAGATAAATGGAACATGTCTCATTTGGCACATGCATGAGGTCCTATGACCCCCCCGAACATATTTTAAGAATTTCATATCATGTTGAATGATGTTATGTGTGTTGGTGGCTTTGGAAATGATTCTGTGCAGAGCAGTTGCATTGTTCGCTTTATCTTGGCGCTCGCAGATAAACGGAACACGTCCCATTTGGCACATGCATGAGGTCCTATGACCCCACCGAACATGTTTCAGGACTTTTATATCAAGTTGAATGATGCTATGTGTGTTCGTGGGTTTGGAAATGGTCCAGTGCAGAGTAGCTGCAGTGTTCGCTTTATCTCGGCTTTCAGAGATAAACGGAACACGTCCCATTTGGCACATGCATGAGGTCCTATGACCCCCCCGAACATATTTCAGGAATTTCATATCATGTTGAATGATGTTATGTGTGTTGGTGGCTTTGGAAATGGTTCTGTGCAGAGCAGTTGCATTGTTCGCTTTATCTTGGCGCTCGCAGATAGACGGAACACGTCCCATTTGGCACATGCATGAGGTCCTATGACCCCACCGAACATATTTCAGGAATTTCATATCATGTTGAATGATGTTATGTGTGTTGGTGGCTTTGGAAATGGTTCTGTGCAGAGCAGTTGCATTGTTCGCTTTATCTTGGCGCTCGCAGATAGACGGAACACGTCCCATTTGGCACATGCATGAGGTCCTATGACCCCACCGAACATATTTCAGGACTTTCATATCATGTTGAATGATGCTATGTGTGTTGGTGGTTTTGGAAATGGTCCAGTGCAGAGTAGCTGCAGTGTTCGCTTGATCTCGGCTTTCAGAGATAAACGGAACACGTCCCATTTGGCACATGCATGAGGTCCTATGACCCCACCGAACATATTTCAGGAATTTCATATCATTTTGAATGATGCTATGTGTGTTGGTGGCTTTGGAAATGGTCCAGTGCAGAGTAGCTGCAGTGTTCGCTTTATCTCGGCTTTCAGAGATAAACGGAACACGTCCCATTTGGCACATGCATGAGGTCCTATGACCCCCCCGAACATATTTCACGAATTTCATATCATGTTGAATGATGCTATGTGTGTTGGTGGCTTTGGAAATGGTCCAGTGCAGAGTAGCTGCAGTGTTCGCTTTATCTCGGCTTTCAGAGATAAACGGAACACGTCCCATTTGGCACATGCATGAGGTCCTATGACCCCCCGAACATATTTCAGGAATTTCATATCATGTTGAATGATGCTATGTGTGTTGGTGGCTTTGGAAATGGTCCAGTGCAGAGTAGCTGCAGTGTTCGCTTTATCTCGGCTTTCAGAGATAAACGGAACACGTCCCATTTGGCACATGCATGAGGTCCTATGACCCCACCGAACATATTTCAGGAATTTCATATCATGTTGAATGATGTTATGTGTGTTGGTGGCTTTGGAAATGGTTCTGTGCAGAGCAGTTGCATTGTTCGCTTTATCTTGGCGCTCGCAGATAAACGGAACACGTCCCATTTGGCACATGCATGAGGTCCTATGACCCCACCGAACATGTTTCAGGACTTTTATATCAAGTTGAATGATGCTATGTGTGTTCGTGGGTTTGGAAATGGTCCAGTGCAGAGTAGCTGCAGTGTTCGCTTTATCTCGGCTTTCAGAGATAAACGGAACACGTCCCATTTGGCACATGCATGAGGTCCTATGACCCCCCGAACATATTTCAGGAATTTCATATCATGTTGAATGATGCTATGTGTGTTGGTGGCTTTGGAAATGGTCCAGTGCAGAGTAGCTGCAGTGTTCGCTTTATCTCGGCTTTCAGAGATAAATAAAACACGTCTCATTTGGCACATGCATGAGGTCCTATGACCCTCCCGAACATATTTCAGGAATTTCATGTCATATTGAATGATGTTATGTGTGTTGGTGGCTTTGGAAACGGTCCAGTGCAGAGTAGCTGCAGTGTTCGCTTTATCTCGGCTTTTAGAGATAAACGGAACACGTCCCATTTGGCACATGCATGAGGTCCTATGACCCCCCCGAACATATTTCAGGAATTTCATATCATGTTGAATGATGCTATGTGTGTTGGTGGCTTTGGAAATGGTCCAGTGCAGAGTAGCTGCAGTGTTCGCTTTATCTCGGCTTTCAGAGATAAACGGAACACGTCCCATTTGGCACATGCATGAGGTCCTATGACCCCCCCGAACATATTTCAGGAATTTCATATCATGTTGAATGATGCTATGTGTGTTGGTGGCTTTGGAAATGGTCCAGTGCAGAGTAGCTGCAGTGTTCGCTTTATCTCGGCTTTCAGAGATAAATAAAACACGTCTCATTTGGCACATGCATGAGGTCCTATGACCCTCCCGAACATATTTCAGGAATTTCATGTCATATTGAATGATGCTATGTGTGTTGGTGGCTTTGGAAACGGTCCAGTGCAGAGTAGCTGCAGTGTTCGCTTTATCTCGGCTTTCAGAGATAAATGGAACACGTCTCATTTGGCACATGCATGAGGTCCTATGACCCCCCCGAACATATTGCAGGATTTCATATCATGTTGATGATGCTATGTGTGTTGGTGGCTTTGGAAATGGTGCTGTGCAGAGCAGTTGCAGTGTTCGCTTTATCTTGGCGCTCGCAGATAAATGGAACACGTCTCATTTGGCACATGCATGAGGTCCTATGACCCCCCCGAACATATTTTAAGAATTTCATATCATGTTGAATGATGTTATGTGTGTTGGTGGCTTTGGAAATGGTTCTGTGCAGAGCAGTTGCATTGTTCGCTTTATCTTGGCGCTCGCAGATAAACGGAACACGTCCCATTTGGCACATGCATGAGGTCCTATGACCCCACCGAACATGTTTCAGGACTTTTAATATCAAGTTGAATGATGCTATGTGTGTTCGTGGGTTTGGAAATGGTCCAGTGCAGAGTAGCTGCAGTGTTCGCTTTATCTCGGCTTTCAGAGATAAACGGAACACGTCCCATTTGGCACATGCATGAGGTCCTATGACCCCCCGAACATATTTCAGGATTTCATATCATGTTGAATGATGTTATGTGTGTTGGTGGCTTTGGAAATGGTTCTGTGCAGAGCATTGCATTGTTCGCTTTATCTTGGCGCTCGCAGATAGACGGAACACGTCCATTTGGCACATGCATGAGGTCCTATGACCCCACCGAACATATTTCAGGACTTTCATATCATGTTGAATGATGCTATGTGTGTTGGTGGTTTTGGAAAATGGTCCAGTGCAGAGTAGCTGCAGTGTTCGCTTGATCTCGGCTTTCAGAGATAAACGGAACACGTCCCATTTGGCACATGCATGAGGTCCTATGACCCCACCGAACATATTTCAGGAATTTCATATCAATGTTGAATGATGCTATGTGTGTTGGTGGCTTTGGAAATGGTCCAGTGCAGAGTAGCTGCAGTGTTCGCTTTATCTCGGCTTTCCAGAGATAAACGGAACACGTCCCATTTGGCACATGCATGAGGTCCTATGACCCCCCGAACATATTTCAGGAATTTCATATCATGTTGAATGATGCTATGTGTGTTGGTGGCTTTGGAAATGGGTCCAGTGCAGAGTAGCTGCAGTGTTCGCTTTATCTCGGCTTTCAGAGATAAATAAAACACGTCTCATTTGCACATGCATGAGGTCCTATGACCCTCACCGAACATATTTCAGGAATTTCATGTCATATTGAATGATGTTATGTGTGTTGGTGGCTTTGGAAACGGTCCGTGCAGAGTAGCTGCAGTGTTCGCTTATCTCGGCTTTTAGAGATAAATGGAACACGTCTCATTTGGCACATGCATGAGGTCCTATGACCCCCCCGAACATATTGCAGGTTTTTCATATCATGTTGAATGATGCTATGTGTGTTGGTGGCTTTGGAAATGGTGCTGTGCAGAGCAGTTGCAGTGTTCGCTTTATCTTGGCGCTCGCAGATAATGGAACATGTCTCATTTGGCACATGCATGAGGTCCTATGACCCCCGAACATATTTTAGGAATTTCATATCATGTTGAATGATGTTATGTGTGTTGGTGGCTTTGGAAATGGTTCTGTGCAGAGCAGTTGCATTGTTCGCTTTATCTTGGCGCTCGCAGATAAACGGAACACGTCCCATTTGGCACATGCATGAGGTCCTATGACCCCACCGAACATGTTTCAGGACTTTTATATCAAGTTGAATGATGCTATGTGTGTTCGTGGGTTTGGAAATGGTCCAGTGCAGAGTAGCTGCAGTGTTCGCTTTATCTCGGCTTTCAGAGATAAACGGAACACGTCCCATTTGGCACATGCATGAGGTCCTATGACCCCCCCGAACATATTTCAGGAATTTCATATCATGTTGAATGATGTTATGTGTGTTGGTGGCTTTGGAAATGGTCCAGTGCAGAGTAGCTGCAGTGTTCGCTTTATCTCGGCTTTCAGAGATAAACGGAACACGTCCCATTTGGCACATGCATGAGGTCCTATGACCCCCCCGAACATATTTCAGGAATTTACATATCATGTTGAATGATGCTTATGTGTGTTGGTGGCTTTGGAAATGGTCCGTGCAGAGTAGCTGCAGTGTTCGCTTTATCTCGGCTTTCAGAGATAAACGGAACACGTCCCATTTGGCACATGCATGAGGTCCTATGACCCCCCCGAACATATTTCAGGAATTTCATATCATGTTGAATGATGCTATGTGTGTTGGTGGCTTTGGAAATGGTCCCAGTGCAGAGTAGCTGCAGTGTTCGCTTTATCTCGGCTTTTCAGAGATAAACGGAACACGTCCCATTTGGCACATGCATGAGGTCCTATGACCCCCCCGAACATATTTCAGGAATTTCATATCATTTTGAATGATGCTATGTGTGTTGGTGGCTTTGGAAATGGTCCAGTGCAGAGTAGCTGCAGTGTTCGCTTTATCTCGGCTTTCAGAGATAAACGGAACACGTCCCATTTGGCACATGCATGAGGTCCTATGACCCCCCCGAACATATTTCAGGAATTTCATATCATGTTGAATGATGCTATGTGTGTTGGTGGCTTTGGAAATGGTCCAGTGCAGAGTAGCTGCAGTGTTCGCTTTATCTCGGCTTTCAGAGATAAAAAAACACGTCTCATTTGGCACATGCATGAGGTCCTATGACCCTCCCCGAACATATTTAAGGAATTTCATATCATATTGAATGATGTTATGTGTGTTGGTGGCTTTGGAAACGGTCCAGTGCAGAGTAGCTGCAGTGTTCGCTTTATCTCGGCTTTTAGAGATAAACGGAACACGTCCCATTTGGCACATGCATGAGGTCCTATGACCCCCCGAACATATTTCAGGAATTTCATATCATGTTGAATGATGCTATGTGTGTTGGTGGCTTTGGAAATGGTCCAGTGCAGAGCAGCTGCAGTGTTCGCTTGATCTCGGCTTTCAGAGATAAACGGAACACGTCCCATTTGGCAATGCATGAGGTCCTATGACCCCCACCGAACATATTTCAGGAATTGCATATCATGTTGAATGATGCTATGTGTGTTGGTGGCTTTGGAAATGGTCCCAGTGCAGAGTAGCTGCAGTGTTCGCTTTATCTCGCTTTTCAGAGATAAACGGAACACGTCCCATTTGGCACATGCATGAGGTCTATGACCCCCCCGAACATATTTCAGGAATTTCATATCATGTTGAATGATGCTATGTGTGTTTGGTGGCTTTGGAAATGGTGCTGTGCAGAGTAGCTGCAGTGTTCGCTTTATCTCGGCTTTTAGAGATAAATGGAACACGTCTCATTTGGCACATGCATGAGGTCCTATGACCCCCCCGAACATATTGCAGGTTTTTTCATATCATGTTGAATGATGCTATGTGTGTTGGTGGCTTTGGAAATGGTGCTGTGCAGAGCAGTTGCAGTGTTTCGCTTTATCTTGGCGCTCGCAGATAAATGGAAACATGTCTCATTTGGCACATGCATGAGGTCCTATGACCCCCCGAACATATTTTAAGAATTTCATATCATGTTGAATGATGTTATGTGTGTTGGTGGCTTTGGAAATGATTCTGGTGCAGAGCAGTTGCATTGTTCGCTTTATCTTGGCGCTCGCAGATAAACGGAACACGTCCCATTTGGCACATGCATGAGGTCCTATGACCCACCGAACATGTTTCAGGACTTTTATATCAAGTTGAATGATGCTATGTGTGTTCGTGGGTTTGGAAATGGTCCAGTGCAGAGTAGCTGCAGTGTTCGCTTTATCTCGGCTTTCAGAGATAAACGGAACACGTCCATTTTGGCACATGCATGAGGTCCTATGACCCCCCCGAACATATTTCAGGAATTTCATATCATGTTTGAATGATGTTATGTGTGTTGGTGGCTTTGGAAATGGTTCTGTGCAGAGCAGTTGCATTGTTCGCTTTATCTTGGCGCTCGCAGATAGACGGAACACGTCCCATTTGGCACATGCATGAGGTCCTATGACCCCACCGAACATATTTCAGGACTTTCATATCATGTTGAAATGATGCTATGTGTGTTGGTGGTTTTGGAAATGGTCCAGTGCAGAGTAGCTGCAGTGTTCGCTTGATCTCGGCTTTCAGAGATAAACGGAACACGTCCCATTTGGCACATGCATGAGGTCCTATGACCCCACCGAACATATTTCAGGAATTTCATATCATGTTGAATGAATGCTATGTGTGTTGGTGGCTTTGGAAATGGTCCGTGCAGAGTAGCTGCAGTGTTCGCTTTATCTCGGCTTTCAGAGATAAACGGAAACACGTCCCATTTGGCCACATGCATGAGGTCCTATGACCCCCCCGAACATATTTCAGGAATTTCATATCATGTTGAATGATGCTATGTGTGTTGGTGGCTTTGGAAATGGTCCAGTGCAGAGTAGCTGCAGTGTTCGCTTTATCTCGGCTTTCAGAGATAAATAAAACACGTCTCATTTGGCACATGCATGAGGTCCTATGACCCTCCCGAACATATTTCAGGAATTTCATGTCATATTGAATGATGTTATGTGTGTTGGTGGCTTTGGAAACGGTCCAGTGCAGAGTAGCTGCAGTGTTCGCTTTATCTCGGCCTTCAGAGATAAACGGAACACGTCTCATTTGGCACATGCATGAGGTCCTATGACCCCCCGAACATATTTCAGGAATTTTCATATCATGTTGAATGATGCTATGTGTGTTGGTGGCTTTGGAAATGGTCCAGTGCAGAGTAGCTGCAAGTGTTCGCTTTATCTCGGCTTTCAGAGATAAACGGAACACGTCCCATTTGGCACATGCATGAGGTCCTATGACCCCCCCGAACATATTTCAGGAATTCATATCATGTTGAATGATGCTATGTGTGTTGGTGGCTTTGGAAATGGTCCAGTGCAGAGTAGCTGCAAGTGTTCGCTTTATCTCGGCTTTCAGAGATAAATAAAACACGTCTCATTTGGCACATGCATGAGGTCCTATGACCCTCCCGAACATATTTCAGGAATATCATGTCATATTGAATGATGTTATGTGTGTTGGTGGCTTTGGAAACGGTCCAGTGCAGAGTAGCTGCAGTGTTCGCTTTATCTCGGCTTTCAGAGATAAACGGAAACACGTCCCATTTGGCACATGCATGAGGTCCTATGACCCCCCGAACATATTTCAGGAATTTCATATCATGTTGAATGATGCTATGTGTGTTGGTGGCTTTGGAAATGGTCCAGTGCAGAGTAGCTGCAGTGTTCGCTTTATCTCGGCTTTTCAGAGATAAATGGAACACGTCTCATTTGGCACATGCATGAGGTCCTATGACCCCCCGAACATATTTCAGGAATTTCATATCATGTTGAATGATGTTATGTGTGTTGGTGGCTTTGGAAATGGTCCTGTGCAGAGCAGTTGCAGTGTTCGCTTTATCTGGCGCTTCGCAGATAAACGGAACACGTCCCATTTGGCACATGCATGAGGTCCTATGACCCCCCGAACATATTTCAGGAATTTCATATCATGTTGAATGATGCTATGTGTGTTGGTGGCTTTGGAAATGGTCCAGTGCAGAGTAGCTGCAGTGTTCGCTTTATCTCGGCTTTCAGAGATAAACGGAACACGTCCCATTTGGCACATGCATGAGGTCCTATGACCCCACCGAACATATTTCAGGAATTTTCATATCATGTTGAATGATGCTATGTGTGTTGGTGGCTTTGGAAATGGTGCTGTGCAGAGCAGTTGCAGTGTTCGCTTTATCTTGGCGGCTCGCAGATAAATGGAACACGTCTCATTTGGCACATGCATGAGGTCCTATGACCCCCCGAACATATTTCAGGAATTTCATATCATGTTGAATGATGTATGTGTGTTGGTGGCTTTGGAAATGGTTCTGTGCAGAGCAGTTGCATTGTTCGCTTTATCTTGGCGCTCGCAGATAAACGGAACACGTCCCATTTGGCACATGCATGAGGTCCTATGACCCCACCGAACATGTTTCAGGACTTTTCATATCATGTTGAATGATGCTATGTGTGTTGGTGGTTTGGAAATGGTCCAGTGCAGAGTAGCTGCAGTGTTCGCTTTATCTCGGCTTTCAGAGATAAACGGAACACGTCCCATTTGGCACATGCATGAGGTCCTATGACCCCCCGAACATATTTCAGGAATTTCATATCATGTTGAATGATGCTATGTGTGTTGGTGGCTTTGGAAATGGTCCAGTGCAGAGTAGCTGCAGTGTTCGCTTTATCTCGGCTTTCAGAGATAAACGGAACACGTCCCATTTGGCACATGCATGAGGTCCTATGACCCCCCGAACATATTTCAGGAATTTCATATCATGTTGAATGATGCTATTGTGTGTTGGTGGCTTTGGAAATGGTCCAGTGCAGAGTAGCTGCAGTGTTCGCTTTATCTCGGCTTTCAGAGATAAACGGAACACGTCCCATTTGGCACATGCATGAGGTCCTATGACCCCCCGAACATATTTCAGGACTTTCATATCATGTTGAATGATGCTATGTGTGTTGGTGGCTTTGGAAATGGTCCAGTGCAGAGTAGCTGCAGTGTTCGCTTTATCTCGGCTTTCAGAGATAAACGGAACACGTCCCATTTGGCACATGCATGAGGTCCTATGACCCCCCGAACATATTTCAGGAATTTCATATCATGTTGAATGATGCTATGTGTGTTGGTGGCTTTGGAAATGGTCCAGTGCAGAGTAGCTGCAGTGTTCGCTTTATCTCGGCTTTCAGAGATAAACGGAACACGTCCCATTTGGCACATGCATGAGGTCCTATGACCCCCCGAACATATTTCAGGAATTTCATATCATGTTGAATGATGCTATGTGTGTTGGTGGCTTTGGAAATGGTCCAGTGCAGAGTAGCTGCAGTGTTCGCTTTATCTCGGCTTTCAGAGATAAACGGAACACGTCCCATTTGGCACATGCATGAGGTCCTATGACCCCCCGAACATATTTCAGGAATTTCATGTCATATTGAATGATGTTATGTGTGTTGGTGGCTTTGGAAACGGTCCAGTGCAGAGTAGCTGCAGTGTTCGCTTTATCTCGGCTTTCAGAGATAAATGGAAACACGTCTCATTTGGCACATGCATGAGGTCCTATGACCCCCCGAACATATTTCAGGAATTTCATATCATGTTGAATGATGTTATGTGTGTTGGTGGCTTTGGAAATGGTCCAGTGCAGAGTAGCTGCAGTGTTCGCTTTATCTCGGCTTTCAGAGATAAATGGAACACGTCTCATTTGGCACATGCATGAGGTCCTATGACCCCCCGAACATATTTCAGGAATTTCATATCATGTTGAATGATGTTATGTGTGTTGGTGGCTTTGGAAATGGTCCTGTGCAGAGCAGTTGCAGTGTTTCGCTTTATCTTGGCGCTCGCAGATAAACGGAACACGTCCCATTTGGCACATGCATGAGGTCCTATGACCCCACCGAACATATTTCAGGAATTTCATATCATGTTGAATGATGCTATGTGTGTTGGTGGCTTTGGAAATGGTCCAGTGCAGAGTAGCTGCAGTGTTCGCTTTATCTCGGCTTCAGAGATAAACGGAACACGTCCCATTTGGCACATGCATGAGGTCCTATGACCCCCCCGAACATATTTCAGGAATTTCATATCATGTTGAATGATGCTATGTGTGTTGGTGGCTTTGGAAATGGTTCCTGTGCAGAGCAGTTGCAGTGTTCGCTTTATCTCGGCTTCAGCAGATAAACGGAACACGTCCCATTTGGCACATGCATGAGGTCCTATGACCCCCCGAACATATTTCAGGACTTTCATATCATGTTGAATGATGCTATGTGTGTTGGTGGCTTTGGAAATGGTCCAGTGCAGAGTAGCTTGCAGTGTTCGCTTTATCTCGGCTTTCAGAGATAAACGGAAACACGTCCCATTTGGCACATGCATGAGGTCCTATGACCCCCCGAACATATTTCAGGATTTCATATCATGTTGAATGATGCTATGTGTGTTGGTGGCTTTGGAAATGGTCCAGTGCAGAGCAGCTGCAGTGTTCGCTTTATCTTGGCGCTTCGCAGATAAACGGAACACGTCCCATTTGGCACATGCATGAGGTCCTATGACCCCCCGAACATATTTCAGGAATTTCATATCATGTTGAATGATGTTATGTGTGTTGGTGGCTTTGGAAATGGTCAGTGCAGAGTAGCTGCAGTGTTCGCTTTATCTTCGCTTCAGAGATAAATGGAACACGTCCCATTTGGCACATGCATGAGGTCCTATGACCCCCCGAACATATTTCAGGAATTTCATATCATGTTGAATGATGCTTATGTGTGTTGGTGGCTTTGGAAATGGTCCAGTGCAGAGTAGCTGCAGTGTTCGCTTTATCTCGGCTTTCAGAGATAAACGGAACACGTCCCATTTGGCACATGCATGAGGTCCTATGACCCCCCCGAACATATTTCAGGAATTTCATATCATGTTGAATGATGCTATGTGTGTTGGTGGCTTTGGAAATGGTCCAGTGCAGAGTAGCTGCAGTGTTCGCTTTATCTCGGCTTTCAGAGATAAACGGAACACGTCCCATTTGGCACATGCATGAGGTCCTATGACCCCCCGAACATATTTCAGGAATTTCATATCATGTTGAATGATGCTATGTGTGTTGGTGGCTTTGGAAATGGTCCAGTGCAGAGTAGCTGCAGTGTTCGCTTTATCTCGGCTTTCAGAGATAAACGGAACACGTCCCATTTGGCACATGCATGAGGTCCTATGACCCCCCGAACATATTTCAGGAATTTCATATCATGTTGAATGATGCTATGTGTGTTGGTGGCTTTGGAAATGGTCCAGTGCAGAGTAGCTGCAGTGTTCGCTTTATCTCGGCTTTCAGAGATAAACGGAACACGTCTCATTTGGCACATGCATGAGGTCCTATGACCCCCCCGAACATATTTCAGGAATTTCATATCATGTTGAATGATGCTATGTGTGTTGGTGGCTTTGGAAATGGTGCTGTGCAGAGCAGTTGCAGTGTTCGCTTTATCTTGGCGCTTCGCAGATAAACGGAACACGTCCCATTTGGCACATGCATGAGGTCCTATGACCCCCCGAACATATTTCAGGAATTTCATATCATGTTGAATGATGCTATGTGTGTTGGTGGCTTTGGAAATGGTCCAGTGCAGAGTAGCTGCAGTGTTCGCTTTATCTCGGCTTTCAGCAGATAAACGGAACACGTCCCATTTGGCACATGCATGAGGTCCTATGACCCCCCGAACATATTTCAGGAATTTCATATCATGTTGAATGATGCTATGTGTGTTGGTGGCTTTGGAAATGGTCCAGTGCAGAGTAGCTGCAGTGTTCGCTTTATCTCGGCTTTCAGAGATAAACGGAACACGTCCCATTTGGCACATGCATGAGGTCCTATGACCCCCCGAACATATTTCAGGAATTTCATATCATGTTGAATGATGTTATGTGTGTTGGTGGCTTTGGAAATGGTTCCTGTGCAGAGCAGTTGCATTGTTCGCTTTATCTTGGCGCTTCGCAGATAGACGGAACACGTCCCATTTGGCACATGCATGAGGTCCTATGACCCCACCGAACATATTTCAGGAATTTCATATCATGTTGAATGATGCTATGTGTGTTGGTGGCTTTGGAAATGGTCCAGTGCAGAGTAGCTGCAGTGTTCGCTTTATCTCGGCTTTCAGAGATAAACGGAACACGTCCCATTTGGCACATGCATGAGGTCCTATGACCCCCCCGAACATATTTCAGGAATTTCATATCATGTTGAATGATGCTATGTGTGTTGGTGGCTTTGGAAATGGTCCAGTGCAGAGTAGCTGCAGTGTTCGCTTTATCTCGGCTTTCAGAGATAAATGGAACACGTCTCATTTGGCACATGCATGAGGTCCTATGACCCCCCGAACATATTTCAGGAATTTCATATCATGTTGAATGATGCTATGTGTGTTGGTGGCTTTGGAAATGGTCCAGTGCAGAGTAGCTGCAGTGTTCGCTTTATCTCGGCTTTCAGAGATAAATGGAACACGTCTCATTTGGCACATGCATGAGGTCCTATGACCCCCCGAACATATTTCAGGAATTTCATATCATGTTGAATGATGCTATGTGTGTTGGTGGCTTTGGAAATGGTCCAGTGCAGAGTAGCTGCAGTGTTCGCTTTATCTCGGCTTTCAGAGATAAACGGAACACGTCCCATTTGGCACATGCATGAGGTCCTATGACCCCCCGAACATATTTCAGGAATTTCATATCATGTTGAATGATGCTATGTGTGTTGGTGGCTTTGGAAATGGTCCAGTGCAGAGTAGCTGCAGTGTTCGCTTTATCTCGGCTTTCAGAGATAAACGGAACACGTCCATTTGGCACATGCATGAGGTCCTATGACCCCCCGAACATATTTCAGGAATTTCATATCATGTTGAATGATGCTATGTGTGTTGGTGGCTTTGGAAATGGTCCAGTGCAGAGTAGCTGCAGTGTTCGCTTTATCTCGGCTTTCAGAGATAAACGGAACACGTCCCATTTGGCACATGCATGAGGTCCTATGACCCCCCCGAACATATTTCAGGAATTTCATATCATGTTGAATGATGCTATGTGTGTTGGTGGCTTTGGAAATGGTCCAGTGCAGAGTAGCTGCAGTGTTCGCTTTATCTCGGCTTTCAGAGATAAATGGAACACGTCTCATTTGGCACATGCATGAGGTCCTATGACCCCCCCGAACATATTTCAGGATTTTCATATCATGTTGAATGATGCTATGTGTGTTGGTGGCTTTGGAAATGGTGCTGTGCAGAGCAGTTGCAGTGTTCGCTTTATCTTGGCGCTCGCAGATAAATGGAACATGTCTCATTTGGCACATGCATGAGGTCCTATGACCCCCCCGAACATATTTTAGGAATTTCATATCATGTTGAATGATGTTATGTGTGTTGGTGGCTTTGGAAATGGTTCTGTGCAGAGCAGTTGCATTGTTCGCTTTATCTTGGCGCTCGCAGATAAACGGAACACGTCCCATTTGGCACATGCATGAGGTCCTATGACCCCACCGAACATGTTTCAGGACTTTTATATCAAGTTGAATGATGCTATGTGTGTTCGTGGGTTTGGAAATGGTCCAGTGCAGAGTAGCTGCAGTGTTCGCTTTATCTCGGCTTTCAGAGATAAACGGAACACGTCCCATTTGGCACATGCATGAGGTCCTATGACCCCCCCGAACATATTTCAGGAATTTCATATCATGTTGAATGATGTTATGTGTGTTGGTGGCTTTGGAAATGGTTCTGTGCAGAGCAGTTGCATTGTTCGCTTTATCTTGGCGCTCGCAGATAGACGGAACACGTCCCATTTGGCACATGCATGAGGTCCTATGACCCCACCGAACATATTTCAGGAATTTCATATCATGTTGAATGATGCTATGTGTGTTGGTGGCTTTGGAAATGGTCCAGTGCAGAGTAGCTGCAGTGTTCGCTTTATCTCGGCTTTCAGAGATAAACGGAACACGTCCCATTTGGCACATGCATGAGGTCCTATGACCCCCCGAACATATTTCAGGAATTTCATATCATGTTGAATGATGCTATGTGTGTTGGTGGCTTTGGAAATGGTCCAGTGCAGAGTAGCTGCAGTGTTCGCTTTATCTCGGCTTTCAGAGATAAACGGAACACGTCCCATTTGGCACATGCATGAGGTCCTATGACCCCCCGAACATATTTCAGGAATTTCATATCATGTTGAATGATGCTATGTGTGTTGGTGGCTTTGGAAATGGTCCAGTGCAGAGTAGCTGCAGTGTTCGCTTTATCTCGGCTTTCAGAGATAAACGGAACACGTCCCATTTGGCACATGCATGAGGTCCTATGACCCCCCGAACATATTTCAGGAATTTCATATCATGTTGAATGATGCTATGTGTGTTGGTGGCTTTGGAAATGGTCCAGTGCAGAGTAGCTGCAGTGTTCGCTTTATCTCGGCTTTCAGAGATAAATGGAACACGTCCCATTTGGCACATGCATGAGGTCCTATGACCCCCCGAACATATTTCAGGAATTTCATATCATGTTGAATGATGTTATGTGTGTTGGTGGCTTTGGAAATGGTCCAGTGCAGAGTAGCTGCAGTGTTCGCTTTATCTCGGCTTTCAGAGATAAACGGAACACGTCCCATTTGGCACATGCATGAGGTCCTATGACCCCCCGAACATATTTCAGGAATTTCATATCATGTTGAATGATGCTATGTGTGTTGGTGGCTTTGGAAATGGTCCAGTGCAGAGTAGCTGCAGTGTTCGCTTTATCTCGGCTTTCAGAGATAAACGGAACACGTCCCATTTGGCACATGCATGAGGTCCTATGACCCCCCGAACATATTTCAGGAATTTCATATCATGTTGAATGATGCTATGTGTGTTGGTGGCTTTGGAAATGGTCCAGTGCAGAGTAGCTGCAGTGTTCGCTTTATCTCGGCTTTCAGAGATAAACGGAACACGTCCCATTTGGCACATGCATGAGGTCCTATGACCCCCCCGAACATATTTCAGGAATTTCATATCATGTTGAATGATGCTATGTGTGTTGGTGGCTTTGGAAATGGTCCAGTGCAGAGTAGCTGCAGTGTTCGCTTTATCTCGGCTTTCAGAGATAAACGGAACACGTCCCATTTGGCACATGCATGAGGTCCTATGACCCCCCGAACATATTTCAGGAATTTCATATCATGTTGAATGATGCTATGTGTGTTGGTGGCTTTGGAAATGGTCCAGTGCAGAGTAGCTGCAGTGTTCGCTTTATCTCGGCTTTCAGAGATAAACGGAACACGTCCCATTTGGCACATGCATGAGGTCCTATGACCCCCCCGAACATATTTCAGGAATTTCATATCATGTTGAATGATGCTATGTGTGTTGGTGGCTTTGGAAATGGTCCAGTGCAGAGTAGCTGCAGTGTTCGCTTTATCTCGGCTTTCAGAGATAAATGGAACACGTCTCATTTGGCACATGCATGAGGTCCTATGACCCCCCGAACATATTTCAGGAATTTCATATCATGTTGAATGATGCTATGTGTGTTGGTGGCTTTGGAAATGGTCCAGTGCAGAGTAGCTGCAGTGTTCGCTTTATCTCGGCTTTCAGAGATAAATGGAACACGTCTCATTTGGCACATGCATGAGGTCCTATGACCCCCCGAACATATTTCAGGAATTTCATATCATGTTGAATGATGTTATGTGTGTTGGTGGCTTTGGAAATGGTTCTGTGCAGAGCAGTTGCATTGTTCGCTTTATCTTGGCGCTCGCAGATAAACGGAACACGTCCCATTTGGCACATGCATGAGGTCCTATGACCCCACCGAACATATTTCAGGACTTTCATATCATGTTGAATGATGCTATGTGTGTTGGTGGTTTTGGAAATGGTCCAGTGCAGAGTAGCTGCAGTGTTCGCTTTATCTCGGCTTTCAGAGATAAACGGAACACGTCCCATTTGGCACATGCATGAGGTCCTATGACCCCCCCGAACATATTTCAGGAATTTCATATCATGTTGAATGATGCTATGTGTGTTGGTGGCTTTGGAAATGGTCCAGTGCAGAGTAGCTGCAGTGTTCGCTTTATCTCGGCTTTCAGAGATAAACGGAACACGTCCCATTTGGCACATGCATGAGGTCCTATGACCCCCCGAACATATTTCAGGAATTTCATATCATGTTGAATGATGCTATGTGTGTTGGTGGCTTTGGAAATGGTCCAGTGCAGAGTAGCTGCAGTGTTCGCTTTATCTCGGCTTTCAGAGATAAACGGAACACGTCCCATTTGGCACATGCATGAGGTCCTATGACCCCCCGAACATATTTCAGGAATTTCATATCATGTTGAATGATGCTATGTGTGTTGGTGGCTTTGGAAATGGTCCAGTGCAGAGTAGCTGCAGTGTTCGCTTTATCTCGGCTTTCAGAGATAAACGGAACACGTCCCATTTGGCACATGCATGAGGTCCTATGACCCCCCGAACATATTTCAGGAATTTCATATCATGTTGAATGATGCTATGTGTGTTGGTGGCTTTGGAAATGGTCCAGTGCAGAGTAGCTGCAGTGTTCGCTTTATCTCGGCTTTCAGAGATAAACGGAACACGTCCCATTTGGCACATGCATGAGGTCCTATGACCCCCCGAACATATTTCAGGAATTTCATATCATGTTGAATGATGCTATGTGTGTTGGTGGCTTTGGAAATGGTCCAGTGCAGAGTAGCTGCAGTGTTCGCTTTATCTCGGCTTTCAGAGATAAACGGAACACGTCCCATTTGGCACATGCATGAGGTCCTATGACCCCCCGAACATATTTCAGGAATTTCATATCATGTTGAATGATGCTATGTGTGTTGGTGGCTTTGGAAATGGTCCAGTGCAGAGTAGCTGCAGTGTTCGCTTTATCTCGGCTTTCAGAGATAAACGGAACACGTCCCATTTGGCACATGCATGAGGTCCTATGACCCCCCGAACATATTTCAGGAATTTCATATCATGTTGAATGATGCTATGTGTGTTGGTGGCTTTGGAAATGGTCCAGTGCAGAGTAGCTGCAGTGTTCGCTTTATCTCGGCTTTCAGAGATAAACGGAACACGTCCCATTTGGCACATGCATGAGGTCCTATGACCCCCCGAACATATTTCAGGAATTTCATATCATGTTGAATGATGCTATGTGTGTTGGTGGCTTTGGAAATGGTCCAGTGCAGAGTAGCTGCAGTGTTCGCTTTATCTCGGCTTTCAGAGATAAATGGAACACGTCTCATTTGGCACATGCATGAGGTCCTATGACCCCCCGAACATATTTCAGGAATTTCATATCATGTTGAATGATGCTATGTGTGTTGGTGGCTTTGGAAATGGTGCTGTGCAGAGCAGTTGCAGTGTTCGCTTTATCTTGGCGCTCGCAGATAAATGGAACATGTCTCATTTGGCACATGCATGAGGTCCTATGACCCCCCCGAACATATTTTAGGAATTTCATATCATGTTGAATGATGTTATGTGTGTTGGTGGCTTTGGAAATGGTTCTGTGCAGAGCAGTTGCATTGTTCGCTTTATCTTGGCGCTCGCAGATAAACGGAACACGTCCCATTTGGCACATGCATGAGGTCCTATGACCCCACCGAACATGTTTCAGGACTTTTATATCAAGTTGAATGATGCTATGTGTGTTCGTGGGTTTGGAAATGGTCCAGTGCAGAGTAGCTGCAGTGTTCGCTTTATCTCGGCTTTCAGAGATAAACGGAACACGTCCCATTTGGCACATGCATGAGGTCCTATGACCCCCCCGAACATATTTCAGGAATTTCATATCATGTTGAATGATGTTATGTGTGTTGGTGGCTTTGGAAATGGTTCTGTGCAGAGCAGTTGCATTGTTCGCTTTATCTTGGCGCTCGCAGATAGACGGAACACGTCCCATTTGGCACATGCATGAGGTCCTATGACCCCACCGAACATATTTCAGGACTTTCATATCATGTTGAATGATGCTATGTGTGTTGGTGGCTTTGGAAATGGTCCAGTGCAGAGTAGCTGCAGTGTTCGCTTTATCTCGGCTTTCAGAGATAAACGGAACACGTCCCATTTGGCACATGCATGAGGTCCTATGACCCCCCGAACATATTTCAGGAATTTCATATCATGTTGAATGATGCTATGTGTGTTGGTGGCTTTGGAAATGGTCCAGTGCAGAGTAGCTGCAGTGTTCGCTTTATCTCGGCTTTCAGAGATAAACGGAACACGTCCCATTTGGCACATGCATGAGGTCCTATGACCCCCCGAACATATTTCAGGAATTTCATATCATGTTGAATGATGCTATGTGTGTTGGTGGCTTTGGAAATGGTGCTGTGCAGAGCAGTTGCAGTGTTCGCTTTATCTTGGCGCTCGCAGATAAATGGAACATGTCTCATTTGGCACATGCATGAGGTCCTATGACCCCCCCGAACATATTTTAGGAATTTCATATCATGTTGAATGATGTTATGTGTGTTGGTGGCTTTGGAAATGGTTCTGTGCAGAGCAGTTGCATTGTTCGCTTTATCTTGGCGCTCGCAGATAAACGGAACACGTCCCATTTGGCACATGCATGAGGTCCTATGACCCCACCGAACATGTTTCAGGACTTTTATATCAAGTTGAATGATGCTATGTGTGTTCGTGGGTTTGGAAATGGTCCAGTGCAGAGTAGCTGCAGTGTTCGCTTTATCTCGGCTTTCAGAGATAAACGGAACACGTCCCATTTGGCACATGCATGAGGTCCTATGACCCCCCCGAACATATTTCAGGAATTTCATATCATGTTGAATGATGTTATGTGTGTTGGTGGCTTTGGAAATGGTTCTGTGCAGAGCAGTTGCATTGTTCGCTTTATCTTGGCGCTCGCAGATAGACGGAACACGTCCCATTTGGCACATGCATGAGGTCCTATGACCCCACCGAACATATTTCAGGACTTTCATATCATGTTGAATGATGCTATGTGTGTTGGTGGCTTTGGAAATGGTCCAGTGCAGAGTAGCTGCAGTGTTCGCTTTATCTCGGCTTTCAGAGATAAACGGAACACGTCCCATTTGGCACATGCATGAGGTCCTATGACCCCCCCGAACATATTTCAGGAATTTCATATCATGTTGAATGATGCTATGTGTGTTGGTGGCTTTGGAAATGGTCCAGTGCAGAGTAGCTGCAGTGTTCGCTTTATCTCGGCTTTCAGAGATAAACGGAACACGTCCCATTTGGCACATGCATGAGGTCCTATGACCCCCCCGAACATATTTCAGGAATTTCATATCATGTTGAATGATGTTATGTGTGTTGGTGGCTTTGGAAATGGTCCAGTGCAGAGTAGCTGCAGTGTTCGCTTTATCTCGGCTTTTAGAGATAAATGGAACACGTCTCATTTGGCACATGCATGAGGTCCTATGACCCCCCCGAACATATTGCAGGTTTTTCATATCATGTTGAATGATGCTATGTGTGTTGGTGGCTTTGGAAATGGTGCTGTGCAGAGCAGTTGCAGTGTTCGCTTTATCTTGGCGCTCGCAGATAAATGGAACATGTCTCATTTGGCACATGCATGAGGTCCTATGACCCCCCCGAACATATTTTAAGAATTTCATATCATGTTGAATGATGTTATGTGTGTTGGTGGCTTTGGAAATGGTTCTGTGCAGAGCAGTTGCATTGTTCGCTTTATCTTGGCGCTCGCAGATAAACGGAACACGTCCCATTTGGCACATGCATGAGGTCCTATGACCCCACCGAACATGTTTCAGGACTTTTATATCAAGTTGAATGATGCTATGTGTGTTCGTGGGTTTGGAAATGGTCCAGTGCAGAGTAGCTGCAGTGTTCGCTTTATCTCGGCTTTCAGAGATAAACGGAACACGTCCCATTTGGCACATGCATGAGGTCCTATGACCCCCCCGAACATATTTCAGGAATTTCATATCATGTTGAATGATGTTATGTGTGTTGGTGGCTTTGGAAATGGTTCTGTGCAGAGCAGTTGCATTGTTCGCTTTATCTTGGCGCTCGCAGATAAACGGAACACGTCCCATTTGGCACATGCATGAGGTCCTATGACCCCACCGAACATATTTCAGGACTTTCATATCATGTTGAATGATGCTATGTGTGTTGGTGGTTTGGAAATGGTCCAGTGCAGAGTAGCTGCAGTGTTCGCTTTATCTCGGCTTTCAGAGATAAACGGAACACGTCCCATTTGGCACATGCATGAGGTCCTATGACCCCCCCGAACATATTTCAGGAATTTCATATCATGTTGAATGATGTTATGTGTGTTGGTGGCTTTGGAAATGGTTCTGTGCAGAGCAGTTGCATTGTTCGCTTTATCTTGGCGCTCGCAGATAAACGGAACACGTCCCATTTGGCACATGCATGAGGTCCTATGACCCCCCGAACATATTTCAGGACTTTCATATCATGTTGAATGATGCTATGTGTGTTGGTGGCTTTGGAAATGGTCCAGTGCAGAGTAGCTGCAGTGTTCGCTTTATCTCGGCTTTCAGAGATAAACGGAACACGTCCCATTTGGCACATGCATGAGGTCCTATGACCCCCCCGAACATATTTCAGGAATTTCATATCATGTTGAATGATGCTATGTGTGTTGGTGGCTTTGGAAATGGTCCAGTGCAGAGTAGCTGCAGTGTTCGCTTTATCTCGGCTTTCAGAGATAAACGGAACACGTCCCATTTGGCACATGCATGAGGTCCTATGACCCCCCGAACATATTTCAGGAATTTCATATCATGTTGAATGATGCTATGTGTGTTGGTGGCTTTGGAAATGGTCCAGTGCAGAGTAGCTGCAGTGTTCGCTTTATCTCGGCTTTTAGAGATAAACGGAACACGTCCCATTTGGCACATGCATGAGGTCCTATGACCCCCCCGAACATATTTCAGGAATTTCATATCATGTTGAATGATGCTATGTGTGTTGGTGGCTTTGGAAATGGTCCAGTGCAGAGTAGCTGCAGTGTTCGCTTTATCTCGGCTTTCAGAGATAAACGGAACACGTCCCATTTGGCACATGCATGAGGTCCTATGACCCCCCGAACATATTTCAGGAATTTCATATCATGTTGAATGATGCTATGTGTGTTGGTGGCTTTGGAAATGGTCCAGTGCAGAGTAGCTGCAGTGTTCGCTTTATCTCGGCTTTCAGAGATAAATGGAAACACGTCTCATTTGGCACATGCATGAGGTCCTATGACCCCCCCGAACATATTTCAGGAATTTCATATCATGTTGAATGATGTTATGTGTGTTGGTGGCTTTGGAAATGGTCCAGTGCAGAGTAGCTGCAGTGTTCGCTTTATCTCGGCTTTCAGAGATAAATGGAACACGTCTCATTTGGCACATGCATGAGGTCCTATGACCCCCCCGAACATATTTCAGGAATTTCATATCATGTTGAATGATGTTATGTGTGTTGGTGGCTTTGGAAATGGTCCTGTGCAGAGCAGTTGCAGTGTTCGCTTTATCTTGCGGCTTCGCAGATAAACGGAACACGTCCCATTTGGCACATGCATGAGGTCCTATGACCCCACCGAACATATTTCAGGACTTTTCATATCAAGTTGAATGATGCTATGTGTGTTGGTGGGCTTTGGAAATGGTCCAGTGCAGAGTAGCTGCAGTGTTCGCTTTATCTCGGCTTTCAGAGATAAACGGAACACGTCCCATTTGGCACATGCATGAGGTCCTATGACCCCCCCGAACATATTTCAGGAATTTCATATCATGTTGAATGATGTTATGTGTGTTGGTGGCTTTGGAAATGGTTCTGTGCAGAGCAGTTGCATTGTTCGCTTTATCTTGGCGCTCGCAGATAAACGGAACACGTCCCATTTGGCACATGCATGAGGTCCTATGACCCCACCGAACATATTTCAGGACTTTCATATCATGTTGAATGATGCTATGTGTGTTGGTGGTTTTGGAAATGGTCCAGTGCAGAGTAGCTGCAGTGTTCGCTTTATCTCGGCTTTCAGAGATAAACGGAACACGTCCCATTTGGCACATGCATGAGGTCCTATGACCCCCCCGAACATATTTCAGGAATTTCATATCATGTTGAATGATGCTATGTGTGTTGGTGGCTTTGGAAATGGTCCAGTGCAGAGTAGCTGCAGTGTTCGCTTTATCTCGGCTTTCAGAGATAAACGGAACACGTCCCATTTGGCACATGCATGAGGTCCTATGACCCCCCCGAACATATTTCAGGAATTTCATATCATGTTGAATGATGCTATGTGTGTTGGTGGCTTTGGAAATGGTCCAGTGCAGAGTAGCTGCAGTGTTCGCTTTATCTCGGCTTTCAGAGATAAACGGAACACGTCCCATTTGGCACATGCATGAGGTCCTATGACCCCCCCGAACATATTTCAGGAATTTCATATCATGTTGAATGATGCTATGTGTGTTGGTGGCTTTGGAAATGGTCCAGTGCAGAGTAGCTGCAGTGTTCGCTTTATCTCGGCTTTCAGAGATAAACGGAACACGTCCCATTTGGCACATGCATGAGGTCCTATGACCCCCCGAACATATTTCAGGAATTTCATATCATGTTGAATGATGCTATGTGTGTTGGTGGCTTTGGAAATGGTCCAGTGCAGAGTAGCTGCAGTGTTCGCTTTATCTCGGCTTTCAGAGATAAATGGAACACGTCTCATTTGGCACATGCATGAGGTCCTATGACCCTCCCGAACATATTTCAGGAATTTCATATCATGTTGAATGATGCTATGTGTGTTGGTGGCTTTGGAAATGGTCCAGTGCAGAGTAGCTGCAGTGTTCGCTTTATCTCGGCTTTCAGAGATAAATGGAACACGTCTCATTTGGCACATGCATGAGGTCCTATGACCCCCCCGAACATATTTCAGGAATTTCATATCATGTTGAATGATGTTATGTGTGTTGGTGGCTTTGGAAATGGTTCTGTGCAGAGCAGTTGCATTGTTCGCTTTATCTTGGCGCTCGCAGATAAACGGAACACGTCCCATTTGGCACATGCATGAGGTCCTATGACCCCACCGAACATATTTCAGGAATTTCATATCATGTTGAATGATGCTATGTGTGTTGGTGGCTTTGGAAATGGTCCAGTGCAGAGTAGCTGCAGTGTTCGCTTTATCTCGGCTTTCAGAGATAAATGGAACACGTCCCATTTGGCACATGCATGAGGTCCTATGACCCCCCGAACATATTTCAGGAATTTCATATCATGTTGAATGATGCTATGTGTGTTGGTGGCTTTGGAAATGGTCCAGTGCAGAGTAGCTGCAGTGTTCGCTTTATCTCGGCTTTCAGAGATAAACGGAACACGTCCCATTTGGCACATGCATGAGGTCCTATGACCCCCCGAACATATTTCAGGAATTTCATATCATGTTGAATGATGCTATGTGTGTTGGTGGCTTTGGAAATGGTCCAGTGCAGAGTAGCTGCAGTGTTCGCTTTATCTCGGCTTTCAGAGATAAACGGAACACGTCCCATTTGGCACATGCATGAGGTCCTATGACCCCCCCGAACATATTTCAGGAATTTCATATCATGTTGAATGATGCTATGTGTGTTGGTGGCTTTGGAAATGGTCCAGTGCAGAGTAGCTGCAGTGTTCGCTTTATCTCGGCTTTCAGAGATAAACGGAACACGTCTCATTTGGCACATGCATGAGGTCCTATGACCCCCCCGAACATATTTCAGGAATTTCATATCATATTGAATGATGTTATGTGTGTTGGTGGCTTTGGAAACGGTCCAGTGCAGAGTAGCTGCAGTGTTCGCTTTATCTCGGCTTTCAGAGATAAATGGAACACGTCTCATTTGGCACATGCATGAGGTCCTATGACCCCCCCGAACATATTGCAGGTTTTTCATATCATGTTGAATGATGCTATGTGTGTTGGTGGCTTTGGAAATGGTGCTGTGCAGAGCAGTTGCAGTGTTCGCTTTATCTTGGCGCTCGCAGATAAATGGAACATGTCTCATTTGGCACATGCATGAGGTCCTATGACCCCCCCGAACATATTTTAGGAATTTCATATCATGTTGAATGATGCTATGTGTGTTCGTGGGTTTGGAAATGGTCCACTGCAGAGTAGCTGCAGTGTTCGCTTTATCTCGGCTTTCAGAGATAAACGGAACATGTCTCATTTGGCACATGCATGAGGTCCTATGACCCCCCCGAACATATTTTAGGAATTTCATATCATATTGAATGATGTTATGTGTGTTGGTGGCTTTGGAAATGGTTCTGTGCAGAGCAGTTGCAGTGTTCGCTTTATCTTGGCGCACGCAGATACATGGAACACGTCCCATTTGGCACATGCATGAGGTCCTATGACCCCACCGAACATGTTTCAGGACTTTTATATCAAGTTGAATGATGCTATGTGTGTTCGTGGGTTTGGAAATGGTCCAGTGCAGAGTAGCTGCAGTGTTCGCTTTATCTCGGCTTTCAGAGATAAACGGAACACGTCCCATTTGGCACATGCATGAGGTCCTATGACCCCCCCGAACATATTTCAGGAATTTCATATCATGTTGAATGATGTTATGTGTGTTGGTGGCTTTGGAAATGGTTCTGTGCAGAGCAGTTGCATTGTTCGCTTTATCTTGGCGCTCGCAGATAGACGGAACACGTCCCATTTGGCACATGCATGAGGTCCTATGACCCCACCGAACATATTTCAGGACTTTCATATCATGTTGAATGATGCTATGTGTGTTGGTGGTTTTGGAAATGGTCCAGTGCAGAGTAGCTGCAGTGTTCGCTTTGATCTCGGCTTTCAGAGATAAACGGAACACGTCCCATTTGGCACATGCATGAGGTCCTATGACCCCACCGAACATATTTCAGGAATTTCATATCATGTTGAATGATGCTATGTGTGTTGGTGGCTTTGGAAATGGTCCAGTGCAGAGTAGCTGCAGTGTTCGCTTTATCTCGGCTTTCAGAGATAAACGGAACACGTCCCATTTGGCACATGCATGAGGTCCTATGACCCCCCCGAACATATTTCAGGAATTTCATATCATGTTGAATGATGCTATGTGTGTTGGTGGCTTTGGAAATGGTCCAGTGCAGAGTAGCTGCAGTGTTCGCTTTATCTCGGCTTTCAGAGATAAATGAAACACGTCTCATTTGGCACATGCATGAGGTCCTATGACCCTCCCGAACATATTTCAGGAATTTCATGTCATATTGAATGATGTTATGTGTGTTGGTGGCTTTGGAAATGGTCCAGTGCAGAGTAGCTGCAGTGTTCGCTTTATCTCGGCTTTCAGAGATAAACGGAACACGTCCCATTTGGCACATGCATGAGGTCCTATGACCCCCCGAACATATTTCAGGAATTTCATATCATGTTGAATGATGCTATGTGTGTTGGTGGCTTTGGAAATGGTCCAGTGCAGAGTAGCTGCAGTGTTCGCTTTATCTCGGCTTTCAGAGATAAACGGAACACGTCCCATTTGGCACATGCATGAGGTCCTATGACCCCACCGAACATATTTCAGGACTTTCATATCATGTTGAATGATGCTATGTGTGTTGGTGGTTTGGAAATGGTCCAGTGCAGAGTAGCTGCAGTGTTCGCTTTATCTCGGCTTTCAGAGATAAACGGAACACGTCCCATTTGGCACATGCATGAGGTCCTATGACCCCCCCGAACATATTTCAGGAATTTCATATCATGTTGAATGATGTTATGTGTGTTGGTGGCTTTGGAAATGGTTCTGTGCAGAGCAGTTGCATTGTTCGCTTTATCTTGGCGCTCGCAGATAGACGGAACACGTCCCATTTGGCACATGCATGAGGTCCTATGACCCCACCGAACATATTTCAGGACTTTCATATCATGTTGAATGATGCTATGTGTGTTGGTGGTTTGGAAATGGTCCAGTGCAGAGTAGCTGCAGTGTTCGCTTTATCTCGGCTTTCAGAGATAAACGGAACACGTCCCATTTGGCACATGCATGAGGTCCTATGACCCCCCCGAACATATTTCAGGAATTTCATATCATGTTGAATGATGCTATGTGTGTTGGTGGCTTTGGAAATGGTCCAGTGCAGAGTAGCTGCAGTGTTCGCTTTATCTCGGCTTTCAGAGATAAACGGAACACGTCCCATTTGGCACATGCATGAGGTCCTATGACCCCCCCGAACATATTTCAGGAATTTCATATCATGTTGAATGATGCTATGTGTGTTGGTGGCTTTGGAAATGGTCCAGTGCAGAGTAGCTGCAGTGTTCGCTTTATCTCGGCTTTCAGAGATAAATGGAACACGTCTCATTTGGCACATGCATGAGGTCCTATGACCCCCCGAACATATTTCAGGAATTTCATATCATGTTGAATGATGTTATGTGTGTTGGTGGCTTTGGAAATGGTTCCAGTGCAGAGTAGTTGCAGTGTTCGCTTTATCTTCGGCTTCAGCAGATAAACGGAACACGTCCCATTTGGCACATGCATGAGGTCCTATGACCCCCCCGAACATATTTCAGGAATTTCATATCATGTTGAATGATGCTATGTGTGTTGGTGGCTTTGGAAATGGTCCAGTGCAGAGTAGCTGCAGTGTTCGCTTTATCTCGGCTTTCAGAGATAAATGGAAACACGTCTCATTTGGCACATGCATGAGGTCCTATGACCCCCCGAACATATTTCAGGAATTTCATATCATGTTGAATGATGCTATGTGTGTTGGTGGCTTTGGAAATGGTCCAGTGCAGAGTAGCTGCAGTGTTCGCTTTATCTCGGCTTTCAGAGATAAATGGAACACGTCTCATTTGGCACATGCATGAGGTCCTATGACCCCCCCGAACATATTTCAGGACTTTCATATCATGTTGAATGATGCTATGTGTGTTGGTGGCTTTGGAAATGGTCCAGTGCAGAGTAGCTGCAGTGTTCGCTTTATCTCGGCTTTCAGAGATAAACGGAACACGTCCCATTTGGCACATGCATGAGGTCCTATGACCCCCCGAACATATTTCAGGAATTTCATATCATGTTGAATGATGTTATGTGTGTTGGTGGCTTTGGAAATGGTTCTGTGCAGAGCAGTTGCATTGTTCGCTTTATCTTGGCGCTCGCAGATAGACGGAACACGTCCCATTTGGCACATGCATGAGGTCCTATGACCCCACGAACATATTTCAGGATTTTCATATCATGTTGAATGATGCTATGTGTGTTGGTGGTTTTGGAATGGTCCAGTGCAGAGTAGCTGCAGTGTTCGCTTGATCTCGGCTTTCAGAGATAAACGGAACACGTTCCATTTGGCACATGCATGAGGTCCTATGACCCACCGAACATATTTCAGGAATTTCATATCATGTTGAATAATGCTATGTGTGTTTGGTGGCTTTGGAAATGGTCCAGTGCAGAGTAGCTGCAGTGTTCGCTTTATCTCGGCTTTCAGAGATAAACGGAACACGTCCCATTTGGCACATGCATGAGGTCCTATGACCCCCCCGAACATATTTCAGGAATTTCATATCATGTTGAATGATGCTATGTGTGTTGGTGGCTTTGGAAATGGTCCAGTGCAGAGTAGCTGCAGTGTTCGCTTTATCTCGGCTTTCAGAGATAAATGGAACACGTCTCATTTGGCACATGCATGAGGTCCTATGACCCCCCCGAACATATTTCAGGAATTTCATATCATGTTGAATGATGTTATGTGTGTTGGTGGCTTTGGAAATGGTCCAGTGCAGAGTAGCTGCAGTGTTCGCTTTATCTCGGCTTTCAGAGATAAATGGAACACGTCTCATTTGGCACATGCATGAGGTCCTATGACCCCCCCGAACATATTTCAGGAATTTCATATCATGTTGAATGATGCTATGTGTGTTGGTGGCTTTGGAAATGGTCCAGTGCAGAGCAGTTGCATTGTTCGCTTTATCTTGGCGCTCGCAGATAAACGGAACACGTCCCATTTGGCACATGCATGAGGTCCTATGACCCCACCGAACATGTTTCAGGACTTTTATATCAAGTTGAATGATGCTATGTGTGTTGGTGGGTTTGGAAATGGTCCAGTGCAGAGTAGCTGCAGTGTTCGCTTTATCTCGGCTTTCAGAGATAAACGGAACACGTCCCATTTGGCACATGCATGAGGTCCTATGACCCCCCCGAACATATTTCAGGAATTTCATATCATGTTGAATGATGTTATGTGTGTTGGTGGCTTTGGAAATGGTTCTGTGCAGAGCAGTTGCATTGTTCGCTTTATCTTGGCGCTCGCAGATAGACGGAACACGTCCCATTTGGCACATGCATGAGGTCCTATGACCCCACCGAACATATTTCAGGACTTTCATATCATGTTGAATGATGCTATGTGTGTTGGTGGCTTTGGAAATGGTCCAGTGCAGAGTAGCTGCAGTGTTCGCTTTATCTCGGCTTTCAGAGATAAACGGAACACGTCCCATTTGGCACATGCATGAGGTCCTATGACCCCCCCGAACATATTTCAGGAATTTCATATCATGTTGAATGATGTTATGTGTGTTGGTGGCTTTGGAAATGGTTCTGTGCAGAGCAGTTGCATTGTTCGCTTTATCTTGGCGCTCGCAGATAAACGGAACACGTCCCATTTGGCACATGCATGAGGTCCTATGACCCCACCGAACATATTTCAGGACTTTCATATCATGTTGAATGATGCTATGTGTGTTGGTGGCTTTGGAAATGGTCCAGTGCAGAGTAGCTGCAGTGTTCGCTTTATCTCGGCTTTCAGAGATAAACGGAACACGTCCCATTTGGCACATGCATGAGGTCCTATGACCCCCCGAACATATTTCAGGAATTTCATATCATGTTGAATGATGCTATGTGTGTTGGTGGCTTTGGAAATGGTCCAGTGCAGAGTAGCTGCAGTGTTCGCTTTATCTTGCGCTCGCAGATAAATGGAACACGTCCCATTTGGCACATGCATGAGGTCCATATGACCCCACCGAACATATTTCAGGAATTTCATATCATGTTGAATGATGCTATGTGTGTTGGTGGCTTTGGAAATGGTCCATGTGCAGAGTAGCTGCAGTGTTCGCTTTATCTCGGCTTCAGAGATAAATGGAACACGTCCATTTGGCACATGCATGAGGTCCTATGACCCCACCGAAACATATTTCAGGAATTTCATATCATGTTGAATATGTATGTGTGTTGGTGGCTTTGGAAATGGTCCAGTGCAGAGTAGCTGCAGTGTTCGCTTTATCTCGCTTTCAGAGATTAAAATGGAACACGTCTCATTGGCACATGCATGAGGTCCTATGACCCCCGAACATATTTCAGGATTTTCATATCATATTGAATGATGTTATGTGTGTTGGTGGCTTTGGAAATGGTTCTGTGCAGAGCAGTTGCATTGTTCGCTTTATCTTGGCGCTCGCAGATAAATGGAACACGTCCCATTTGGCACATGCATGAGGTCCTATGACCCCACCGAACATATTTCAGGAATTTCATATCATGTTGAATGATGCTATGTGTGTTGGTGGCTTTGGAAATGGTCCAGTGCAGAGTAGCTGCAGTGTTCGCTTTATCTCGGCTTTCAGAGATAAACGGAACACGTCCCATTTGGCACATGCATGAGGTCCTATGACCCCACCGAACATATTTCAGGAATTTTCATATCATGTTGAATGATGCTATGTGTGTTGGTGGCTTTGGAAATGGTCCAGTGCAGAGTAGCTGCAGTGTTCGCTTTATCTCGGCTTTCAGAGATAAACGGAACACGTCCCATTTGGCACATGCATGAGGTCCTATGACCCCCCGAACATATTTCAGGAATTTTCATATCATGTTGAATGATGCTATGTGTGTTGGTGGCTTTGGAAATGGTCCAGTGCAGAGTAGCTGCAGTGTTCGCTTTATCTCGGCTTTCAGAGATAAATGGAACACGTCTCATTTGGCACATGCATGAGGTCCTATGACCCCCCCGAACATATTTCAGGAATTTCATATCATGTTGAATGATGCTATGTGTGTTGGTGGCTTTGGAAATGGTTCAGTGCAGAGCAGTTGCAGTGTTCGCTTTATCTTGGCGCTCGCAGATAAATGGAACACGTCCCATTTGGCACATGCATGAGGTCCTATGACCCCACCGAACATATTTCAGGACTTTCATATCATGTTGAATGATGCTATGTGTGTTGGTGGCTTTGGAAATGGTCCAGTGCAGAGTAGCTGCAGTGTTCGCTTTATCTCGGCTTTCAGAGATAAATGGAACACGTCTCATTTGGCACATGCATGAGGTCCTATGACCCCACCGAACATATTTCAGGAATTTCATATCATGTTGAATGATGCTATGTGTGTTGGTGGCTTTGGAAATGGTCCAGTGCAGAGTAGCTGCAGTGTTCGCTTTATCTCGGCTTTCAGAGATAAATGGAACACGTCTCATTTGGCACATGCATGAGGTCCTATGACCCCACCGAACATATTGCAGGAATTTCATATCATGTTGAATGATGCTATGTGTGTTGGTGGCTTTGGAAATGGTCCAGTGCAGAGTAGCTGCAGTGTTCGCTTTATCTCGGCTTTCAGAGATAAATGGAACACGTCTCATTTGGCACATGCATGAGGTCCCATGACCCCCCCGAACATATTTCAGGAATTTCATATCATATTGAATGATGTTATGTGTGTTGGTGGCTTTGGAAATGGTTCAGTGCAGAGCAGTTGCATTGTTCGCTTTATCTTGGCGCTCGCAGATAAATGGAACACGTCCCATTTGGCACATGCATGAGGTCCTATGACCCCCCCGAACATATTTCAGGATTTCATATCATGTTGAATGATGCTATGTGTGTTGGTGGCTTTGGAAATGGTCCAGTGCAGAGTAGCTGCAGTGTTCGCTTTATCTCGGCTTTCAGAGATAAATGGAACACGTCTCATTTGGCACATGCATGAGGTCCTATGACCCCCCCGAACATATTTCAGGAATTTCATATCATGTTGAATGATGCTATGTGTGTTGGTGGCTTTGGAAATGGTCCAGTGCAGAGTAGCTGCAGTGTTCGCTTTATCTCGGCTTTCAGAGATAAATGGAACACGTCTCATTTGGCACATGCATGAGGTCCTATGACCCCACCGAACATATTCAGGACTTTCATATCATGTTGAATGATGCTATGTGTGTTGGTGGCTTTGGAAATGGTCCAGTGCAGAGTAGCTGCAGTGTTCGCTTTATCTCGGCTTTCAGAGATAAATGGAACACGTCTCATTTGGCACATGCATGAGGTCCTATGACCCCCCGAACATATTTCAGGAATTTCATATCATGTTGAATGATGCTATGTGTGTTGGTGGCTTTGGAAATGGTCCAGTGCAGAGTAGCTGCAGTGTTCGCTTTATCTCGGCTTTCAGAGATAAATGGAACACGTCTCATTTGGCACATGCATGAGGTCCTATGACCCCCCGAACATATTTCAGGATTTCATATCATGTTGAATGATGCTATGTGTGTTGGTGGCTTTGGAAATGGTCCAGTGCAGAGTAGCTGCAGTGTTCGCTTTATCTTGCGCTTCAGAGATAAATGGAACACGTCTCATTTGGCACATGCATGAGGTCCTATGACCCCCCCGAACATATTTCAGGACTTTCATATCATGTTGAATGATGCTATGTGTGTTGGTGGCTTTGGAAATGGTTCAGTGCAGAGTAGCTGCAGTGTTCGCTTTATCTCGGCTTTCAGAGATAAATGGAACACGTCCCATTTGGCACATGCATGAGGTCCTATGACCCACCGAACATATTTCAGGACTTTCATATCATGTTGAATGATGCTATGTGTGTTGGTGGCTTTGGAAATGGTCCAGTGCAGAGTAGCTGCAGTGTTCGCTTTATCTCGGCTTTCAGAGATAAATGGAACACGTCTCATTTGGCACATGCATGAGGTCCTATGACCCCCCGAACATATTTCAGGACTTTCATATCATGTTGAATGATGCTATGTGTGTTGGTGGCTTTGGAAATGGTCCAGTGCAGAGTAGCTGCAGTGTTCGCTTTATCTCGGCTTTCAGAGATAAATGGAACACGTCTCATTTGGCACATGCATGAGGTCCTATGACCCCACCGAACATATTTCAGGACTTTCATATCATGTTGAATGATGCTATGTGTGTTGGTGGCTTTGGAAATGGTCCAGTGCAGAGTAGCTGCAGTGTTCGCTTTATCTCGGCTTTCAGAGATAAATGGAACACGTCTCATTTGGCACATGCATGAGGTCCTATGACCCCCCCGAACATATTTCAGGACTTTCATATCATGTTGAATGATGCTATGTGTGTTGGTGGCTTTGGAAATGGTCCAGTGCAGAGTAGCTGCAGTGTTCGCTTTATCTCGGCTTTCAGAGATAAATGGAACACGTCTCATTTGGCACATGCATGAGGTCCTATGACCCCACCGAACATATTTCAGGACTTTCATATCATGTTGAATGATGCTATGTGTGTTGGTGGCTTTGGAAATGGTCCAGTGCAGAGTAGCTGCAGTGTTCGCTTTATCTCGGCTTTCAGAGATAAATGGAACACGTCCCATTTGGCACATGCATGAGGTCCTATGACCCCCCCGAACATATTTCAGGAATTTCATATCATGTTGAATGATTGCTATGTGTGTTGGTGGCTTTGGAAATGGTCCAGTGCAGAGTAGCTGCAGTGTTCGCTTTATCTCGGCTTTCAGAGATAAATGGAACACGTCTCATTTGGCACATGCATGAGGTCCTATGACCCCCCGAACATATTTCAGGACTTTCATATCATGTTGAATGATGCTATGTGTGTTGGTGGCTTTGGAAATGGTCCAGTGCAGAGTAGCTGCAGTGTTCGCTTTATCTCGGCTTTCAGAGATAAATGGAACACGTCCCATTTGGCACATGCATGAGGTCCTATGACCCCACCGAACATATTTCAGGACTTTCATATCATGTTGAATGATGCTATGTGTGTTGGTGGCTTTGGAAATGGTCCAGTGCAGAGTAGCTGCAGTGTTCGCTTTATCTCGGCTTTCAGAGATAAATGGAACACGTCTCATTTGGCACATGCATGAGGTCCTATGACCCCACCGAACATATTTCAGGAATTTCATATCATGTTGAATGATGCTATGTGTGTTGGTGGCTTTGGAAATGGTCCAGTGCAGAGTAGCTGCAGTGTTCGCTTTATCTCGGCTTTCAGAGATAAATGGAACACGTCTCATTTGGCACATGCATGAGGTCCTATGACCCCACCGAACATATTTCAGGATTTCATATCATGTTGAATGATGCTATGTGTGTTGGTGGCTTTGGAAATGGTCCAGTGCAGAGTAGCTGCAGTGTTCGCTTTATCTCGGCTTTCAGAGATAAATGGAACACGTCTCATTTGGCACATGCATGAGGTCCCATGACCCCCCCGAACATATTTCAGGAATTTCATATCATATTGAATGATGTTATGTGTGTTGGTGGCTTTGGAAATGGTTCAGTGCAGAGCAGTTGCATTGTTCGCTTTATCTTGGCGCTCGCAGATAAATGGAACACGTCCCATTTGGCACATGCATGAGGTCCTATGACCCCACCGAACATATTTCAGGACTTTCATATCATGTTGAATGATGCTATGTGTGTTGGTGGCTTTGGAAATGGTCCAGTGCAGAGTAGCTGCAGTGTTCGCTTTATCTCGGCTTTCAGAGATAAATGGAACACGTCTCATTTGGCACATGCATGAGGTCCTATGACCCCCCCGAACATATTTCAGGATTTCATATCATGTTGAATGATGCTATGTGTGTTGGTGGCTTTGGAAATGGTCCAGTGCAGAGTAGCTGCAGTGTTCGCTTTATCTCGGCTTTCAGAGATAAATGGAACACGTCTCATTTGGCACATGCATGAGGTCCTATGACCCCACCGAACATATTTCAGGACTTTCATATCATGTTGAATGATGCTATGTGTGTTGGTGGCTTTGGAAATGGTCCAGTGCAGAGTAGCTGCAGTGTTCGCTTTATCTCGGCTTCAGAGATAAATGGAACACGTCCCATTTGGCACATGCATGAGGTCCTATGACCCCACCGAACATATTTCAGGAATTTCATATCATGTTGAATGATGCTATGTGTGTTGGTGGCTTTGGAAATGGTCCAGTGCAGAGTAGCTGCAGTGTTCGCTTTATCTCGGCTTTCAGAGATAAATGGAACACGTCTCATTTGGCACATGCATGAGGTCCTATGACCCCACCGAACATATTTCAGGAATTTCATATCATGTTGAATGATGCTATGTGTGTTGGTGGCTTTGGAAATGGTCCAGTGCAGAGTAGCTGCAGTGTTCGCTTTATCTCGGCTTTCAGAGATAAATGGAACACGTCTCATTTGGCACATGCATGAGGTCCTATGACCCCCCGAACATATTTCAGGACTTTCATATCATGTTGAATGATGCTATGTGTGTTGGTGGCTTTGGAAATGGTCCAGTGCAGAGTAGCTGCAGTGTTCGCTTTATCTCGGCTTTCAGAGATAAATGGAACACGTCTCATTTGGCACATGCATGAGGTCCTATGACCCCCCCGAACATATTTCAGGACTTTCATATCATGTTGAATGATGCTATGTGTGTTGGTGGCTTTGGAAATGGTCCAGTGCAGAGTAGCTGCAGTGTTCGCTTTATCTCGGCTTTCAGAGATAAATGGAACACGTCCCATTTGGCACATGCATGAGGTCCTATGACCCCACCGAACATATTTCAGGACTTTCATATCATGTTGAATGATGCTATGTGTGTTGGTGGCTTTGGAAATGGTCCAGTGCAGAGTAGCTGCAGTGTTCGCTTTATCTCGGCTTTCAGAGATAAATGGAACACGTCTCATTTGGCACATGCATGAGGTCCTATGACCCCCCGAACATATTTCAGGACTTTCATATCATGTTGAATGATGCTATGTGTGTTGGTGGCTTTGGAAATGGTCCAGTGCAGAGTAGCTGCAGTGTTCGCTTTATCTCGGCTTTCAGAGATAAATGGAACACGTCTCATTTGGCACATGCATGAGGTCCTATGACCCCCCGAACATATTTCAGGAATTTCATATCATGTTGAATGATGCTATGTGTGTTGGTGGCTTTGGAAATGGTCCAGTGCAGAGTAGTTGCAGTGTTCGCTTTATCTTGCGCTTTCAGAGATAAATGGAACACGTCCCATTTGGCACATGCATGAGGTCCTATGACCCCACCGAACATATTTCAGGACTTTCATATCATGTTGAATGATGCTATGTGTGTTGGTGGCTTTGGAAATGGTCCAGTGCAGAGTAGCTGCAGTGTTCGCTTTATCTCGGCTTTCAGAGATAAATGGAACACGTCTCATTTGGCACATGCATGAGGTCCTATGACCCCCCCGAACATATTTCAGGACTTTCATATCATGTTGAATGATGCTATGTGTGTTGGTGGCTTTGGAAATGGTTCCAGTGCAGAGTAGCTGCAGTGTTCGCTTTATCTCGGCTTTCAGAGATAAATGGAACACGTCCCATTTGGCACATGCATGAGGTCCTATGACCCCACCGAACATATTTCAGGACTTTCATATCATGTTGAATGATGCTATGTGTGTTGGTGGCTTTGGAAATGGTCCAGTGCAGAGTAGCTGCAGTGTTCGCTTTATCTCGGCTTTCAGAGATAAATGGAACACGTCTCATTTGGCACATGCATGAGGTCCTATGACCCCACCGAACATATTTCAGGAATTTCATATCATGTTGAATGATGCTATGTGTGTTGGTGGCTTTGGAAATGGTCCAGTGCAGAGTAGCTGCAGTGTTCGCTTTATCTCGGCTTTCAGAGATAAATGGAACACGTCTCATTTGGCACATGCATGAGGTCCTATGACCCCCCGAACATATTTCAGGACTTTCATATCATGTTGAATGATGCTATGTGTGTTGGTGGCTTTGGAAATGGTCCAGTGCAGAGTAGCTGCAGTGTTCGCTTTATCTCGGCTTTCAGAGATAAATGGAACACGTCTCATTTGGCACATGCATGAGGTCCTATGACCCCCCGAACATATTTCAGGACTTTCATATCATGTTGAATGATGCTATGTGTGTTGGTGGCTTTGGAAATGGTCCAGTGCAGAGTAGCTGCAGTGTTCGCTTTATCTCGGCTTTCAGAGATAAATGGAACACGTCTCATTTGGCACATGCATGAGGTCCTATGACCCCCCCGAACATATTTCAGGACTTTCATATCATGTTGAATGATGCTATGTGTGTTGGTGGCTTTGGAAATGGTCCAGTGCAGAGTAGCTGCAGTGTTCGCTTTATCTCGGCTTTCAGAGATAAATGGAACACGTCTCATTTGGCACATGCATGAGGTCCTATGACCCCACCGAACATATTTCAGGACTTTCATATCATGTTGAATGATGCTATGTGTGTTGGTGGCTTTGGAAATGGTCCAGTGCAGAGTAGCTGCAGTGTTCGCTTTATCTCGGCTTTCAGAGATAAATGGAACACGTCTCATTTGGCACATGCATGAGGTCCTATGACCCCACCGAACATATTTCAGGAATTTCATATCATGTTGAATGATGCTATGTGTGTTGGTGGCTTTGGAAATGGTCCAGTGCAGAGTAGCTGCAGTGTTCGCTTTATCTCGGCTTTCAGAGATAAATGGAACACGTCTCATTTGGCACATGCATGAGGTCCTATGACCCCACCGAACATATTTCAGGACTTTCATATCATGTTGAATGATGCTATGTGTGTTGGTGGCTTTGGAAATGGTCCAGTGCAGAGTAGCTGCAGTGTTCGCTTTATCTCGGCTTTCAGAGATAAATGGAACACGTCTCATTTGGCACATGCATGAGGTCCCATGACCCCCCGAACATATTTCAGGCACTTTCATATCATGTTGAATGATGTTATGTGTGTTGGTGGCTTTGGAAATGGTTCAGTGCAGAGCAGTTGCATTGTTCGCTTTATCTTGGCGCTCGCAGATAAATGGAACACGTCCCATTTGGCACATGCATGAGGTCCTATGACCCCACCGAACATATTTCAGGACTTTCATATCATGTTGAATGATGCTATGTGTGTTGGTGGCTTTGGAAATGGTCCAGTGCAGAGTAGCTGCAGTGTTCGCTTTATCTCGGCTTTCAGAGATAAATGGAACACGTCTCATTTGGCACATGCATGAGGTCCTATGACCCCCCGAACATATTTCAGGAATTTCATATCATGTTGAATGATGCTATGTGTGTTGGTGGCTTTGGAAATGGTCCAGTGCAGAGTAGCTGCAGTGTTCGCTTTATCTCGGCTTTCAGAGATAAATGGAACACGTCTCATTTGGCACATGCATGAGGTCCTATGACCCCACCGAACATATTTCAGGACTTTCATATCATGTTGAATGATGCTATGTGTGTTGGTGGCTTTGGAAATGGTCCAGTGCAGAGTAGCTGCAGTGTTCGCTTTATCTCGGCTTTCAGAGATAAATGGAACACGTCTCATTTGGCACATGCATGAGGTCCTATGACCCCCCGAACATATTTCAGGACTTTCATATCATGTTGAATGATGTTATGTGTGTTGGTGGCTTTGGAAATGGTTCAGTGCAGAGCAGTTGCATTGTTCGCTTTATCTTGGCGCTCGCAGATAAATGGAACACGTCCCATTTGGCACATGCATGAGGTCCTATGACCCCACCGAACATATTTCAGGACTTTCATATCATGTTGAATGATGCTATGTGTGTTGGTGGCTTTGGAAATGGTCCAGTGCAGAGTAGCTGCAGTGTTCGCTTTATCTCGGCTTTCAGAGATAAATGGAACACGTCTCATTTGGCACATGCATGAGGTCCTATGACCCCACCGAACATATTTCAGGACTTTCATATCATGTTGAATGATGCTATGTGTGTTGGTGGCTTTGGAAATGGTCCAGTGCAGAGTAGCTGCAGTGTTCGCTTTATCTCGGCTTTCAGAGATAAATGGAACACGTCTCATTTGGCACATGCATGAGGTCCTATGACCCCACCGAACATATTTCAGGACTTTCATATCATGTTGAATGATGCTATGTGTGTTGGTGGCTTTGGAAATGGTCCAGTGCAGAGTAGCTGCAGTGTTCGCTTTATCTCGGCTTTCAGAGATAAATGGAACACGTCTCATTTGGCACATGCATGAGGTCCTATGACCCCACCGAACATATTTCAGGATTTCATATCATGTTGAATGATGCTATGTGTGTTGGTGGCTTTGGAAATGGTCCAGTGCAGAGTAGCTGCAGTGTTCGCTTTATCTCGGCTTTCAGAGATAAATGGAACACGTCTCATTTGGCACATGCATGAGGTCCCATGACCCCCCCGAACATATTTCAGGACTTTCATATCATGTTGAATGATGCTATGTGTGTTGGTGGCTTTGGAAATGGTCCAGTGCAGAGTAGCTGCAGTGTTCGCTTTATCTCGGCTTTCAGAGATAAATGGAACACGTCCCATTTGGCACATGCATGAGGTCCTATGACCCCACCGAACATATTTCAGGACTTTCATATCATGTTGAATGATGCTATGTGTGTTGGTGGCTTTGGAAATGGTCCAGTGCAGAGTAGCTGCAGTGTTCGCTTTATCTCGGCTTTCAGAGATAAATGGAACACGTCTCATTTGGCACATGCATGAGGTCCTATGACCCCACCGAACATATTTCAGGATTTTCATATCATGTTGAATGATGCTATGTGTGTTGGTGGCTTTGGAAATGGTCCAGTGCAGAGTAGCTGCAGTGTTCGCTTTATCTCGGCTTTCAGAGATAAATGGAACACGTCTCATTTGGCACATGCATGAGGTCCTATGACCCCCCCGAACATATTTCAGGACTTTCATATCATGTTGAATGATGTTATGTGTGTTGGTGGCTTTGGAAATGGTTCAGTGCAGAGCAGTTGCATTGTTCGCTTTATCTTGGCGCTCGCAGATAAATGGAACACGTCCCATTTGGCACATGCATGAGGTCCTATGACCCCACCGAACATATTTCAGGAATTTCATATCATGTTGAATGATGCTATGTGTGTTGGTGGCTTTGGAAATGGTTCAGTGCAGAGCAGTTGCATTGTTCGCTTTATCTTGCGCTTCGCAGATAAATGGAACACGTCCCATTTGGCACATGCATGAGGTCCTATGACCCCACCGAACATATTTCAGGATTTCATATCATGTTGAATGATGCTATGTGTGTTGGTGGCTTTGGAAATGGTCCAGTGCAGAGTAGCTGCAGTGTTCGCTTTATCTCGGCTTTCAGAGATAAATGGAACACGTCTCATTTGGCACATGCATGAGGTCCTATGACCCCCCCGAACATATTTCAGGAATTTCATATCATGTTGAATGATGCTATGTGTGTTGGTGGCTTTGGAAATGGTCCAGTGCAGAGTAGCTGCAGTGTTCGCTTTATCTCGGCTTTCAGAGATAAATGGAACACGTCTCATTTGGCACATGCATGAGGTCCCATGACCCCCCCGAACATATTTCAGGACTTTCATATCATGTTGAATGATGTTATGTGTGTTGGTGGCTTTGGAAATGGTTCAGTGCAGAGCAGTTGCATTGTTCGCTTTATCTTGCGCTCGCAGATAAATGGAACACGTCCCATTTGGCACATGCATGAGGTCCTATGACCCCACCGAACATATTTCAGGACTTTCATATCATGTTGAATGATGCTATGTGTGTTGGTGGCTTTGGAAATGGTCCAGTGCAGAGTAGCTGCAGTGTTCGCTTTATCTCGGCTTTCAGAGATAAATGGAACACGTCTCATTTGGCACATGCATGAGGTCCTATGACCCCACCAAACATATTGCAGGATTTTCATATCATGTTGAATGATGCTATGTGTGTTGGTGGCTTTGGAAATGGTCCAGTGCAGAGTAGCTGCAGTGTTCGCTTTATCTCGGCTTTCAGAGATAAATGGAACACGTCTCATTTGGCACATGCATGAGGTCCCATGACCCCCCCGAACATATTTCAGCACTTTCATATCATGTTGAATGATGTTATGTGCGTTGGTGGCTTTGGAAATGGTTCAGTGCAGAGCAGTTGCATTGTTCGCTTTATCTTGGCGCTCGCAGATAAATGGAACACGTCCCATTTGGCACATGCATGAGGTCCTATGACCCCACCGAACATATTTCAGGACTTTCATATCATGTTGAATGATGCTATGTGTGTTGGTGGCTTTGGAAATGGTCCAGTGCAGAGTAGCTGCAGTGTTCGCTTTATCTCGGCTTTCAGAGATAAATGGAACACGTCTCATTTGGCACATGCATGAGGTCCTATGACCCCACCGAACATATTTCAGGACTTTCATATCATGTTGAATGATGCTATGTGTGTTGGTGGCTTTGGAAATGGTCCAGTGCAGAGTAGCTGCAGTGTTCGCTTTATCTCGGCTTTCAGAGATAAATGGAACACGTCTCATTTGGCACATGCATGAGGTCCTATGACCCCCCGAACATATTTCAGGACTTTCATATCATGTTGAATGATGCTATGTGTGTTGGTGGCTTTGGAAATGGTCCAGTGCAGAGTAGCTGCAGTGTTCGCTTTATCTCGGCTTCAGAGATAAATGGAACACGTCCCATTTGGCACATGCATGAGGTCCTATGACCCCCCCGAACATATTTCAGGACTTTCATATCATATTGAATGATGCTATGTGTGTTGGTGGCTTTGGAAATGGTTCAGTGCAGAGCAGTTGCAGTGTTCGCTTTATCTTGGCGCTCGCAGATAAATGGAACACGTCCCATTTGGCACATGCATGAGGTCCTATGACCCCCCGAACATATTTCAGGAATTTCATATCATGTTGAATGATGCTATGTGTGTTGGTGGCTTTGGAAATGGTCCAGTGCAGAGTAGCTGCAGTGTTCGCTTTATCTCGGCTTTCAGAGATAAATGGAACACGTCTCATTTGGCACATGCATGAGGTCCTATGACCCCACCGAACATATTTCAGGTCTTTCATATCATGTTGAATGATGCTATGTGTGTTGGTGGCTTTGGAAATGGTCCAGTGCAGAGTAGCTGCAGTGTTCGCTTTATCTCGGCTTTCAGAGATAAATGGAACACGTCTCATTTGGCACATGCATGAGGTCCTATGACCCCCCGAACATATTTCAGGACTTTCATATCATGTTGAATGATGCTATGTGTGTTGGTGGCTTTGGAAATGGTTCAGTGCAGAGCAGTTGCAGTGTTCGCTTTATCTTGGCGCTCGCAGATAAATGGAACACGTCTCATTTGGCACATGCATGAGGTCCTATGACCCCACCGAACATATTTCAGGAATTTCATATCATGTTGAATGATGCTATGTGTGTTGGTGGCTTTGGAAATGGTCCAGTGCAGAGTAGCTGCAGTGTTCGCTTTATCTCGGCTTCAGCAGATAAATGGAACACGTCTCATTTGGCACATGCATGAGGTCCTATGACCCCACCGAACATATTTCAGGAATTTCATATCATGTTGAATGATGCTATGTGTGTTGGTGGCTTTGGAAATGGTCCAGTGCAGAGTAGCTGCAGTGTTCGCTTTATCTCGGCTTTCAGAGATAAATGGAACACGTATCATTTGGCACATGCATGAGGTCCTATGACCCCCCCGAACATATTTCAGGAATTTCATATCATGTTGAATGATGCTATGTGTGTTGGTGGCTTTGGAAATGGTCCAGTGCAGAGTAGCTGCAGTGTTCGCTTTATCTCGGCTTTCAGAGATAAATGGAACACGTCTCATTTGGCACATGCATGAGGTCCTATGACCCCACCGAACATATTTCAGGACTTTCATATCATGTTGAATGATGCTATGTGTGTTGGTGGCTTTGGAAATGGTTCAGTGCAGAGCAGTTGCATTGTTCGCTTTATCTTGCGCTTCAGCAGATAAATGGAACACGTCCCATTTGGCACATGCATGAGGTCCTATGACCCCACCGAACATATTTCAGGACTTTCATATCATGTTGAATGATGCTATGTGTGTTGGTGGCTTTGGAAATGGTCCAGTGCAGAGTAGCTGCAGTGTTCGCTTTATCTCGGCTTTCAGAGATAAATGGAACACGTCTCATTTGGCACATGCATGAGGTCCTATGACCCCCCCGAACATATTTCAGGAATTTCATATCATGTTGAATGATGCTATGTGTGTTGGTGGCTTTGGAAATGGTCCAGTGCAGAGTAGCTGCAGTGTTCGCTTTATCTCGGCTTTCAGAGATAAATGGAACACGTCTCATTTGGCACATGCATGAGGTCCTATGACCCCACCGAACATATTTCAGGACTTTCATATCATGTTGAATGATGCTATGTGTGTTGGTGGCTTTGGAAATGGTCCAGTGCAGAGTAGCTGCAGTGTTCGCTTTATCTCGGCTTTCAGAGATAAATGGAACACGTCTCATTTGGCACATGCATGAGGTCCCATGACCCCCCCGAACATATTTCAGGACTTTCATATCATGTTGAATGATGTTATGTGTGTTGGTGGCTTTGGAAATGGTTCAGTGCAGAGCAGCTGCATTGTTCGCTTTATCTTGCGCTTCGCAGATAAATGGAACACGTCCCATTTGGCACATGCATGAGGTCCTATGACCCCACCGAACATATTTCAGGACTTTCATATCATGTTGAATGATGCTATGTGTGTTGGTGGCTTTGGAAATGGTCCAGTGCAGAGTAGCTGCAGTGTTCGCTTTATCTCGGCTTTCAGAGATAAATGGAACACGTCTCATTTGGCACATGCATGAGGTCCTATGACCCCCCCGAACATATTTCAGGAATTTCATATCATGTTGAATGATGTTATGTGTGTTGGTGGCTTTGGAAATGGTTCAGTGCAGAGCAGTTGCATTGTTCGCTTTATCTTGGCGCTCGCAGATAAATGGAACACGTCCCATTTGGCACATGCATGAGGTCCTATGACCCCACCGAACATATTTCAGGACTTTCATATCATATTGAATGATGCTATGTGTGTTGGTGGCTTTGGAAATGGTTCAGTGCAGAGCAGTTGCATTGTTCGCTTTATCTTGCGCTCGCAGATAAATGGAACACGTCCCATTTGGCACATGCATGAGGTCCTACGACCCCACCGAACATATTTCAGGATTTCATATCATGTTGAATGATGCTATGTGTGTTGGTGGCTTTGGAAATGGTCCAGTGCAGAGTAGCTGCAGTGTTCGCTTTATCTCGGCTTTCAGAGATAAATGGAACACGTCTCATTTGGCACATGCATGAGGTCCTATGACCCCCCCGAACATATTTCAGGAATTTCATATCATGTTGAATGATGCTATGTGTGTTGGTGGCTTTGGAAATGGTCCAGTGCAGAGTAGCTGCAGTGTTCGCTTTATCTCGGCTTTCAGAGATAAATGGAACACGTCTCATTTGGCACATGCATGAGGTCCTATGACCCCACCAAACATATTGCAGGTCTTTCATATCATGTTGAATGATGCTATGTGTGTTGGTGGCTTTGTAAATGGTCCAGTGCAGAGTAGCTGCAGTGTTCGCTTTATCTCGGCTTTCAGAGATAAATGGAACACGTCTCATTTGGCACATGCATGAGGTCCCATGACCCCCCCGAACATATTTCAGCACTTTCATATCATGTTGAATGATGTTATGTGCGTTGGTGGCTTTGGAAATGGTTCAGTGCAGAGCAGTTGCATTGTTCGCTTTATCTTGGCGCTCGCAGATAAATGGAACACGTCCCATTTGGCACATGCATGAGGTCCTATGACCCCACCGAACATATTTCAGGACTTTCATATCATGTTGAATGATGCTATGTGTGTTGGTGGCTTTGGAAATGGTCCAGTGCAGAGTAGCTGCAGTGTTCGCTTTATCTCGGCTTTCAGAGATAAATGGAACACGTCTCATTTGGCACATGCATGAGGTCCTATGACCCCCCCGAACATATTTCAGGAATTTCATATCATGTTGAATGATGCTATGTGTGTTGGTGGCTTTGGAAATGGTCCAGTGCAGAGTAGCTGCAGTGTTCGCTTTATCTCGGCTTTCAGAGATAAATGGAACACGTCTCATTTGGCACATGCATGAGGTCCTATGACCCCACCGAACATATTTCAGGACTTTCATATCATGTTGAATGATGCTATGTGTGTTGGTGGCTTTGGAAATGGTCCAGTGCAGAGTAGCTGCAGTGTTCGCTTTATCTCGGCTTTCAGAGATAAATGGAACACGTCTCATTTGGCACATGCATGAGGTCCTATGACCCCCCCGAACATATTTCAGGACTTTCATATCATGTTGAATGATGCTATGTGTGTTGGTGGCTTTGGAAATGGTCCAGTGCAGAGCAGTTGCAGTGTTCGCTTTATCTCGGCTCTCGCAGATAAATGGAACACGTCCCATTTGGCACATGCATGAGGTCCTATGACCCCACCGAACATATTTCAGGAATTTCATATCATGTTGAATGATGCTATGTGTGTTGGTGGCTTTGGAAATGGTCCAGTGCAGAGTAGCTGCAGTGTTCGCTTTATCTCGGCTTTCAGAGATAAATGGAACACGTCTCATTTGGCACATGCATGAGGTCCTATGACCCCCCCGAACATATTTCAGGATTTCATATCATGTTGAATGATGCTATGTGTGTTGGTGGCTTTGGAAATGGTCCAGTGCAGAGTAGCTGCAGTGTTCGCTTTATCTCGGCTTTCAGAGATAAATGGAACACGTCTCATTTGGCACATGCATGAGGTCCTATGACCCCACCGAACATATTTCAGGACTTTCATATCATGTTGAATGATGCTATGTGTGTTGGTGGCTTTGGAAATGGTCCAGTGCAGAGTAGCTGCAGTGTTCGCTTTATCTCGGCTTTCAGAGATAAATGGAACACGTCCCATTTGGCACATGCATGAGGTCCTATGACCCCACCGAACATATTTCAGGACTTTCATATCATGTTGAATGATGCTATGTGTGTTGGTGGCTTTGGAAATGGTCCAGTGCAGAGTAGCTGCAGTGTTCGCTTTATCTCGGCTTTCAGAGATAAATGGAACACGTCCCATTTGGCACATGCATGAGGTCCTATGACCCCACCGAACATATTTCAGGATTTCATATCATGTTGAATGATGCTATGTGTGTTGGTGGCTTTGGAAATGGTCCAGTGCAGAGTAGCTGCAGTGTTCGCTTTATCTCGGCTTTCAGAGATAAATGGAACACGTCTCATTTGGCACATGCATGAGGTCCTATGACCCCCCGAACATATTTCAGGAATTTCATATCATGTTGAATGATGCTATGTGTGTTGGTGGCTTTGGAAATGGTCCAGTGCAGAGTAGCTGCAGTGTTCGCTTTATCTCGGCTTTCAGAGATAAATGGAACACGTCTCATTTGGCACATGCATGAGGTCCTATGACCCCACCGAACATATTGCAGGTCTTTCATATCATGTTGAATGATGCTATGTGTGTTGGTGGCTTTGGAAATGGTCCAGTGCAGAGTAGCTGCAGTGTTCGCTTTATCTCGGCTTTCAGAGATAAATGGAACACGTCTCATTTGGCACATGCATGAGGTCCCATGACCCCCCCGAACATATTTCAGGAACTTTCATATCATGTTGAATGATGTTATGTGCGTTGGTGGCTTTGGAAATGGTTCAGTGCAGAGCAGTTGCATTGTTCGCTTTATCTTGGCGCTCGCAGATAAATGGAACACGTCCCATTTGGCACATGCATGAGGTCCTATGACCCCACCGAACATATTTCAGGACTTTCATATCATGTTGAATGATGCTATGTGTGTTGGTGGCTTTGGAAATGGTCCAGTGCAGAGTAGCTGCAGTGTTCGCTTTATCTCGGCTTTCAGAGATAAATGGAACACGTCCATTTGGCACATGCATGAGGTCCTATGACCCCACCGAACATATTTCAGGACTTTCATATCATGTTGAATGATGCTATGTGTGTTGGTGGCTTTGGAAATGGTCCAGTGCAGAGTAGCTGCAGTGTTCGCTTTATCTCGGCTTTCAGAGATAAATGGAACACGTCTCATTTGGCACATGCATGAGGTCCTATGACCCCCCCGAACATATTTCAGGACTTTCATATCATGTTGAATGATGCTATGTGTGTTGGTGGCTTTGGAAATGGTCAGTGCAGAGTAGCTGCATTGTTCGCTTTATCTCGGCTTTCAGAGATAAATGGAACACGTCCCATTTGGCACATGCATGAGGTCCTATGACCCCACCGAACATATTTCAGGAATTTCATATCATGTTGAATGATGCTATGTGTGTTGGTGGCTTTGGAAATGGTCCAGTGCAGAGTAGCTGCAGTGTTCGCTTTATCTCGGCTTTCAGAGATAAATGGAACACGTCTCATTTGGCACATGCATGAGGTCCTATGACCCCACCGAACATATTTCAGGACTTTCATATCATGTTGAATGATGCTATGTGTGTTGGTGGCTTTGGAAATGGTCCAGTGCAGAGTAGCTGCAGTGTTCGCTTTATCTCGGCTTTCAGAGATAAATGGAACACGTCTCATTTGGCACATGCATGAGGTCCTATGACCCCCCGAACATATTTCAGGACTTTCATATCATGTTGAATGATGCTATGTGTGTTGGTGGCTTTGGAAATGGTCCAGTGCAGAGTAGCTGCAGTGTTCGCTTTATCTCGGCTTTCAGAGATAAATGGAACACGTCCCATTTGGCACATGCATGAGGTCCTATGACCCCACCGAACATATTTCAGGATTTCATATCATGTTGAATGATGCTATGTGTGTTGGTGGCTTTGGAAATGGTCCAGTGCAGAGTAGCTGCAGTGTTCGCTTTATCTCGGCTTTCAGAGATAAATGGAACACGTCTCATTTGGCACATGCATGAGGTCCTATGACCCCCCCGAACATATTTCAGGAATTTCATATCATGTTGAATGATGCTATGTGTGTTGGTGGCTTTGGAAATGGTCCAGTGCAGAGTAGCTGCAGTGTTCGCTTTATCTCGGCTTTCAGAGATAAATGGAACACGTCTCATTTGGCACATGCATGAGGTCCTATGACCCCCCCGAACATATTTCAGGACTTTCATATCATGTTGAATGATGTTATGTGTGTTGGTGGCTTTGGAAATGGTTCAGTGCAGAGCAGTTGCAGTGTTCGCTTTATCTTGGCGCTCGCAGATAAATGGAACACGTCCCATTTGGCACATGCATGAGGTCCTATGACCCCACCGAACATATTTCAGGAATTTCATATCATGTTGAATGATGCTATGTGTGTTGGTGGCTTTGGAAATGGTCCAGTGCAGAGTAGCTGCAGTGTTCGCTTTATCTCGGCTTTCAGAGATAAATGGAACACGTCTCATTTGGCACATGCATGAGGTCCTATGACCCCACCGAACATATTTCAGGACTTTCATATCATGTTGAATGATGCTATGTGTGTTGGTGGCTTTGGAAATGGTCCAGTGCAGAGTAGCTGCAGTGTTCGCTTTATCTCGGCTTTCAGAGATAAATGGAACACGTCTCATTTGGCACATGCATGAGGTCCTATGACCCCCCCGAACATATTTCAGGAATTTCATATCATGTTGAATGATGTTATGTGTGTTGGTGGCTTTGGAAATGGTTCAGTGCAGAGCAGTTGCATTGTTCGCTTTATCTTGGCGCTCGCAGATAAATGGAACACGTCCCATTTGGCACATGCATGAGGTCCTATGACCCCACCGAACATATTTCAGGACTTTCATATCATGTTGAATGATGCTATGTGTGTTGGTGGCTTTGGAAATGGTCCAGTGCAGAGTAGCTGCAGTGTTCGCTTTATCTCGGCTTTCAGAGATAAATGGAACACGTCTCATTTGGCACATGCATGAGGTCCTATGACCCCACCGAACATATTTCAGGAATTTCATATCATGTTGAATGATGCTATGTGTGTTGGTGGCTTTGGAAATGGTCCAGTGCAGAGTAGCTGCAGTGTTCGCTTTATCTCGGCTTTCAGAGATAAATGGAACACGTCTCATTTGGCACATGCATGAGGTCCTATGACCCCCCCGAACATATTTCAGGAATTTCATATCATGTTGAATGATGCTATGTGTGTTGGTGGCTTTGGAAATGGTCCAGTGCAGAGTAGCTGCAGTGTTCGCTTTATCTCGGCTTTCAGAGATAAATGGAACACGTCTCATTTGGCACATGCATGAGGTCCCATGACCCCCCCGAACATATTTCAGGAATTTCATATCATATTGAATGATGTTATGTGTGTTGGTGGCTTTGGAAATGGTTCAGTGCAGAGCAGTTGCATTGTTCGCTTTATCTTGGCGCTCGCAGATAAATGGAACACGTCCCATTTGGCACATGCATGAGGTCCTATGACCCCACCGAACATATTTCAGGACTTTCATATCATGTTGAATGATGCTATGTGTGTTGGTGGCTTTGGAAATGGTCCAGTGCAGAGTAGCTGCAGTGTTCGCTTTATCTCGGCTTTCAGAGATAAATGGAACACGTCTCATTTGGCACATGCATGAGGTCCTATGACCCCACCGAACATATTTCAGGAATTTGATATCATGTTGAATGATGCTATGTGTGTTGGTGGCTTTGGAAATGGTCCAGTGCAGAGTAGCTGCAGTGTTCGCTTTATCTCGGCTTTCAGAGATAAATGGAACACGTCTCATTTGGCACATGCATGAGGTCCTATGACCCCCCGAACATATTTCAGGACTTTCATATCATGTTGAATGATGTTATGTGTGTTGGTGGCTTTGGAAATGGTTCAGTGCAGAGCAGTTGCATTGTTCGCTTTATCTTGGCGCTCGCAGATAAATGGAACACGTCCCATTTGGCACATGCATGAGGTCCTATGACCCCACCGAACATATTTCAGGACTTTCATATCATGTTGAATGATGCTATGTGTGTTGGTGGCTTTGGAAATGGTCCAGTGCAGAGTAGCTGCAGTGTTCGCTTTATCTCGGCTTTCAGAGATAAATGGAACACGTCTCATTTGGCACATGCATGAGGTCCTATGACCCCCCGAACATATTTCAGGAATTTCATATCATGTTGAATGATGCTATGTGTGTTGGTGGCTTTGGAAATGGTCCAGTGCAGAGTAGCTGCAGTGTTCGCTTTATCTCGGCTTTCAGAGATAAATGGAACACGTCTCATTTGGCACATGCATGAGGTCCTATGACCCCCCGAACATATTTCAGGACTTTCATATCATGTTGAATGATGCTATGTGTGTTGGTGGCTTTGGAAATGGTTCAGTGCAGAGTAGTTGCATTGTTCGCTTTATCTCGGCTTTCAGAGATAAATGGAACACGTCCCATTTGGCACATGCATGAGGTCCTATGACCCCACCGAACATATTTCAGGAATTTCATATCATGTTGAATGATGTTATGTGTGTTGGTGGCTTTGGAAATGGTTCAGTGCAGAGCAGTTGCATTGTTCGCTTTATCTTGGCGCTCGCAGATAAACGGAACACGTCCCATTTGGCACATGCATGAGGTCCTATGACCCCACCGAACATATTTCAGGAATTTCATATCATGTTGAATGATGCTATGTGTGTTGGTGGCTTTGGAAATGGTCCAGTGCAGAGTAGCTGCAGTGTTCGCTTTATCTCGGCTTTCAGAGATAAATGGAACACGTCCCATTTGGCACATGCATGAGGTCCTATGACCCCCCCGAACATATTTCAGGAATTTCATATCATGTTGAATGATGCTATGTGTGTTGGTGGCTTTGGAAATGGTCCAGTGCAGAGTAGCTGCAGTGTTCGCTTTATCTCGGCTTTCAGAGATAAATGGAACACGTCTCATTTGGCACATGCATGAGGTCCTATGACCCCACCGAACATATTTCAGGACTTTCATATCATGTTGAATGATGCTATGTGTGTTGGTGGCTTTGGAAATGGTCCAGTGCAGAGTAGCTGCAGTGTTCGCTTTATCTCGGCTTTCAGAGATAAATGGAACACGTCTCATTTGGCACATGCATGAGGTCCTATGACCCCCCGAACATATTTCAGGAATTTCATATCATGTTGAATGATGCTATGTGTGTTGGTGGCTTTGGAAATGGTCCAGTGCAGAGTAGCTGCAGTGTTCGCTTTATCTCGGCTTTCAGAGATAAATGGAACACGTCCCATTTGGCACATGCATGAGGTCCTATGACCCCACCGAACATATTTCAGGACTTTCATATCATGTTGAATGATGCTATGTGTGTTGGTGGCTTTGGAAATGGTCCAGTGCAGAGTAGCTGCAGTGTTCGCTTTATCTCGGCTTTCAGAGATAAATGGAACACGTCTCATTTGGCACATGCATGAGGTCCTATGACCCCCCGAACATATTTCAGGAATTTCATATCATGTTGAATGATGCTATGTGTGTTGGTGGCTTTGGAAATGGTCCAGTGCAGAGTAGCTGCAGTGTTCGCTTTATCTCGGCTTTCAGAGATAAATGGAACACGTCTCATTTGGCACATGCATGAGGTCCTATGACCCCCCCGAACATATTTCAGGAATTTCATATCATGTTGAATGATGCTATGTGTGTTGGTGGCTTTGGAAATGGTGCTGTGCAGAGCAGTTGCAGTGTTCGCTTTATCTTGGCGCTCGCAGATAAATGGAACATGTCTCATTTGGCACATGCATGAGGTCCTATGACCCCCCCGAACATATTTTAAGAATTTCATATCATGTTGAATGATGTTATGTGTGTTGGTGGCTTTGGAAATGGTTCTGTGCAGAGCAGTTGCATTGTTCGCTTTATCTTGGCGCTCGCAGATAAACGGAACACGTCCCATTTGGCACATGCATGAGGTCCTATGACCCCACCGAACATGTTTCAGGACTTTTATATCAAGTTGAATGATGCTATGTGTGTTCGTGGGTTTGGAAATGGTCCAGTGCAGAGTAGCTGCAGTGTTCGCTTTATCTCGGCTTTCAGAGATAAACGGAACACGTCCCATTTGGCACATGCATGAGGTCCTATGACCCCCCCGAACATATTTCAGGAATTTCATATCATGTTGAATGATGTTATGTGTGTTGGTGGCTTTGGAAATGGTTCTGTGCAGAGCAGTTGCATTGTTCGCTTTATCTTGGCGCTCGCAGATAGACGGAACACGTCCCATTTGGCACATGCATGAGGTCCTATGACCCCACCGAACATATTTCAGGACTTTCATATCATGTTGAATGATGCTATGTGTGTTGGTGGTTTTGGAAATGGTCCAGTGCAGAGTAGCTGCAGTGTTCGCTTGATCTCGGCTTTCAGAGATAAACGGAACACGTCCCATTTGGCACATGCATGAGGTCCTATGACCCCACCGAACATATTTCAGGAATTTCATATCATGTTGAATGATGCTATGTGTGTTGGTGGCTTTGGAAATGGTCCAGTGCAGAGTAGCTGCAGTGTTCGCTTTATCTCGGCTTTCAGAGATAAACGGAACACGTCCCATTTGGCACATGCATGAGGTCCTATGACCCCCCCGAACATATTTCAGGAATTTCATATCATGTTGAATGATGCTATGTGTGTTGGTGGCTTTGGAAATGGTGCTGTGCAGAGCAGTTGCAGTGTTCGCTTTATCTTGGCGCTCGCAGATAAATGGAACATGTCTCATTTGGCACATGCATGAGGTCCTATGACCCCCCCGAACATATTTTAGGAATTTCATATCATGTTGAATGATGTTATGTGTGTTGGTGGCTTTGGAAATGGTTCTGTGCAGAGCAGTTGCATTGTTCGCTTTATCTTGGCGCTCGCAGATAAACGGAACACGTCCCATTTGGCACATGCATGAGGTCCTATGACCCCACCGAACATGTTTCAGGACTTTTATATCAAGTTGAATGATGCTATGTGTGTTCGTGGGTTTGGAAATGGTCCAGTGCAGAGTAGCTGCAGTGTTCGCTTTATCTCGGCTTTCAGAGATAAACGGAACACGTCCCATTTGGCACATGCATGAGGTCCTATGACCCCCCCGAACATATTTCAGGAATTTCATATCATGTTGAATGATGTTATGTGTGTTGGTGGCTTTGGAAATGGTTCTGTGCAGAGCAGTTGCATTGTTCGCTTTATCTTGGCGCTCGCAGATAGACGGAACACGTCCCATTTGGCACATGCATGAGGTCCTATGACCCCACCGAACATATTTCAGGACTTTCATATCATGTTGAATGATGCTATGTGTGTTGGTGGTTTTGGAAATGGTCCAGTGCAGAGTAGCTGCAGTGTTCGCTTGATCTCGGCTTTCAGAGATAAACGGAACACGTCCCATTTGGCACATGCATGAGGTCCTATGACCCCACCGAACATATTTCAGGAATTTCATATCATGTTGAATGATGCTATGTGTGTTGGTGGCTTTGGAAATGGTCCAGTGCAGAGTAGCTGCAGTGTTCGCTTTATCTCGGCTTTCAGAGATAAACGGAACACGTCCCATTTGGCACATGCATGAGGTCCTATGACCCCCCCGAACATATTTCAGGAATTTCATATCATGTTGAATGATGCTATGTGTGTTGGTGGCTTTGGAAATGGTCCAGTGCAGAGTAGCTGCAGTGTTCGCTTTATCTCGGCTTTCAGAGATAAATGGAACACGTCTCATTTGGCACATGCATGAGGTCCTATGACCCCCCCGAACATATTTCAGGATTTTCATATCATGTTGAATGATGCTATGTGTGTTGGTGGCTTTGGAAATGGTTCTGTGCAGAGCAGTTGCAGTGTTCGCTTTATCTTGGCGCTCGCAGATAAATGGAACACGTCTCATTTGGCACATGCATGAGGTCCTATGACCCCCCGAACATATTTCAGGAATTTCATATCATGTTGAATGATGCTATGTGTGTTGGTGGCTTTGGAAATGGTCCAGTGCAGAGTAGCTGCAGTGTTCGCTTTATCTCGGCTTTCAGAGATAAACGGAACACGTCTCATTTGGCACATGCATGAGGTCCTATGACCCCCCCGAACATATTTCAGGAATTTCATATCATATTGAATGATGTTATGTGTGTTGGTGGCTTTGGAAATGGTTCTGTGCAGAGCAGTTGCAGTGTTCGCTTTATCTTGGCGCACGCAGATACATGGAACACGTCCCATTTGGCACATGCATGAGGTCCTATGACCCCACCGAACATGTTTCAGGACTTTTATATCAAGTTGAATGATGCTATGTGTGTTCGTGGGTTTGGAAATGGTCCAGTGCAGAGTAGCTGCAGTGTTCGCTTTATCTCGGCTTTCAGAGATAAACGGAACACGTCCCATTTGGCACATGCATGAGGTCCTATGACCCCCCCGAACATATTTCAGGAATTTCATATCATGTTGAATGATGTTATGTGTGTTGGTGGCTTTGGAAATGGTTCTGTGCAGAGCAGTTGCATTGTTCGCTTTATCTTGGCGCTCGCAGATAGACGGAACACGTCCCATTTGGCACATGCATGAGGTCCTATGACCCCACCGAACATATTTCAGGATTTTCATATCATGTTGAATGATGCTATGTGTGTTGGTGGTTTTGGAAATGGTCCAGTGCAGAGTAGCTGCAGTGTTCGCTTGATCTCGGCTTTCAGAGATAAACGGAACACGTCCCATTTGGCACATGCATGAGGTCCTATGACCCCACCGAACATATTTCAGGAATTTCATATCATGTTGAATGATGCTATGTGTGTTGGTGGCTTTGGAAATGGTCCAGTGCAGAGTAGCTGCAGTGTTCGCTTTATCTCGGCTTTCAGAGATAAACGGAACACGTCCCATTTGGCACATGCATGAGGTCCTATGACCCCCCCGAACATATTTCAGGAATTTCATATCATGTTGAATGATGCTATGTGTGTTGGTGGCTTTGGAAATGGTCCAGTGCAGAGTAGCTGCAGTGTTCGCTTTATCTCGGCTTTCAGAGATAAATAAAACACGTCTCATTTGGCACATGCATGAGGTCCTATGACCCTCCCGAACATATTTCAGGAATTTCATGTCATATTGAATGATGTTATGTGTGTTGGTGGCTTTGGAAACGGTCCAGTGCAGAGTAGCTGCAGTGTTCGCTTTATCTCGGCTTTCAGAGATAAATGGAACACGTCTCATTTGGCACATGCATGAGGTCCTATGACCCCACCGAACATATTTCAGGATTTTCATATCATGTTGAATGATGCTATGTGTGTTGGTGGCTTTGGAAATGGTCCAGTGCAGAGTAGCTGCAGTGTTCGCTTTATCTCGGCTTTCAGAGATAAACGGAACACGTCCCATTTGGCACATGCATGAGGTCCTATGACCCCACCGAACATGTTTCAGGACTTTTATATCAAGTTGAATGATGCTATGTGTGTTCGTGGGTTTGGAAATGGTCCAGTGCAGAGTAGCTGCAGTGTTCGCTTTATCTCGGCTTTCAGAGATAAACGGAACACGTCCCATTTGGCACATGCATGAGGTCCTATGACCCCCCCGAACATATTTCAGGAATTTCATATCATGTTGAATGATGTTATGTGTGTTGGTGGCTTTGGAAATGGTTCTGTGCAGAGCAGTTGCATTGTTCGCTTTATCTTGGCGCTCGCAGATAGACGGAACACGTCCCATTTGGCACATGCATGAGGTCCTATGACCCCACCGAACATATTTCAGGACTTTCATATCATGTTGAATGATGCTATGTGTGTTGGTGGTTTTGGAAATGGTCCAGTGCAGAGTAGCTGCAGTGTTCGCTTGATCTCGGCTTTCAGAGATAAACGGAACACGTCCCATTTGGCACATGCATGAGGTCCTATGACCCCACCGAACATATTTCAGGAATTTCATATCATGTTGAATGATGCTATGTGTGTTGGTGGCTTTGGAAATGGTCCAGTGCAGAGTAGCTGCAGTGTTCGCTTTATCTCGGCTTTCAGAGATAAACGGAACACGTCCCATTTGGCACATGCATGAGGTCCTATGACCCCCCCGAACATATTTCAGGAATTTCATATCATGTTGAATGATGCTATGTGTGTTGGTGGCTTTGGAAACGGTCCAGTGCAGAGTAGCTGCAGTGTTCGCTTTATCTCGGCTTTTAGAGATAAATGGAACACGTCTCATTTGGCACATGCATGAGGTCCTATGACCCCCCCGAACATATTGCAGGATTTTCATATCATGTTGAATGATGCTATGTGTGTTGGTGGCTTTGGAAATGGTGCTGTGCAGAGCAGTTGCAGTGTTCGCTTTATCTTGGCGCTCGCAGATAAATGGAACACGTCTCATTTGGCACATGCATGAGGTCCTATGACCCCCCCGAACATATTTCAGGAATTTCATATCATGTTGAATGATGCTATGTGTGTTCGTGGGTTTGGAAATGGTCCAGTGCAGAGTAGCTGCAGTGTTCGCTTTATCTCGGCTTTCAGAGATAAACGGAACACGTCTCATTTGGCACATGCATGAGGTCCTATGACCCCCCCGAACATATTTCAGGAATTTCATATCATATTGAATGATGTTATGTGTGTTGGTGGCTTTGGAAATGGTTCTGTGCAGAGCAGTTGCAGTGTTCGCTTTATCTTGGCGCACGCAGATACATGGAACACGTCCCATTTGGCACATGCATGAGGTCCTATGACCCCACCGAACATGTTTCAGGACTTTTATATCAAGTTGAATGATGCTATGTGTGTTCGTGGGTTTGGAAATGGTCCAGTGCAGAGTAGCTGCAGTGTTCGCTTTATCTCGGCTTTCAGAGATAAACGGAACACGTCCCATTTGGCACATGCATGAGGTCCTATGACCCCCCCGAACATATTTCAGGAATTTCATATCATGTTGAATGATGTTATGTGTGTTGGTGGCTTTGGAAATGGTTCTGTGCAGAGCAGTTGCATTGTTCGCTTTATCTTGGCGCTCGCAGATAGACGGAACACGTCCCATTTGGCACATGCATGAGGTCCTATGACCCCACCGAACATATTTCAGGACTTTCATATCATGTTGAATGATGCTATGTGTGTTGGTGGTTTTGGAAATGGTCCAGTGCAGAGTAGCTGCAGTGTTCGCTTGATCTCGGCTTTCAGAGATAAACGGAACACGTCCCATTTGGCACATGCATGAGGTCCTATGACCCCACCGAACATATTTCAGGACTTTCATATCATGTTGAATGATGCTATGTGTGTTGGTGGCTTTGGAAATGGTTCTGTGCAGAGCAGTTGCATTGTTCGCTTTATCTTGGCGCTCGCAGATAGACGGAACACGTCCCATTTGGCACATGCATGAGGTCCTATGACCCCACCGAACATATTTCAGGACTTTCATATCATGTTGAATGATGCTTTGTGTGTTGGTGGTTTTGGAAATGGTCCAGTGCAGAGTAGCTGCAGTGTTCGCTTGATCTCGGCTTTCAGAGATAAACGGAACACGTCCCATTTGGCACATGCATGAGGTCCTATGACCCCACCGAACATATTTCAGGAATTTCATATCATGTTGAATGATGCTATGTGTGTTGGTGGCTTTGGAAATGGTCCAGTGCAGAGTAGCTGCAGTGTTCGCTTTATCTCGGCTTTCAGAGATAAACGGAACACGTCCCATTTGGCACATGCATGAGGTCCTATGACCCCCCCGAACATTTTTCAGGAATTTCATATCATGTTGAATGATGCTATGTGTGTTGGTGGCTTTGGAAATGGTCCAGTGCAGAGTAGCTGCAGTGTTCGCTTTATCTCGGCTTTCAGAGATAAATAAAACACGTCTCATTTGGCACATGCATGAGGTCCTATGACCCTCCCGAACATATTTCAGGAATTTCATGTCATATTGAATGATGTTATGTGTGTTGGTGGCTTTGGAAACGGTCCAGTGCAGAGTAGCTGCAGTGTTCGCTTTATCTCGGCTTTTAGAGATAAATGGAACACGTCTCATTTGGCACATGCATGAGGTCCTATGACCCCCCCGAACATATTGCAGGTTTTTCATATCATGTTGAATGATGCTATGTGTGTTGGTGGCTTTGGAAATGGTGCTGTGCAGAGCAGTTGCAGTGTTCGCTTTATCTTGGCGCTCGCAGATAAATGGAACATGTCTCATTTGGCACATGCATGAGGTCCTATGACCCCCCCGAACATATTTTAGGAATTTCATATCATGTTGAATGATGTTATGTGTGTTGGTGGCTTTGGAAATGGTTCTGTGCAGAGCAGTTGCATTGTTCGCTTTATCTTGGCGCTCGCAGATAAACGGAACACGTCCCATTTGGCACATGCATGAGGTCCTATGACCCCACCGAACATATTTCAGGACTTTCATATCATGTTGAATGATGCTATGTGTGTTGGTGGCTTTGGAAATGGTTCAGTGCAGAGTAGCTGCAGTGTTCGCTTTATCTCGGCTTTCAGAGATAAATGGAACACGTCTCATCTGGCACATGCATGAGGTCCTATGACCCCCCCGAACATATTTTAGGAATTTCATATCATGTTGAATGATGTTATGTGTGTTGGTGGCTTTGGAAATGGTTCTGTGCAGAGCAGTTGCATTGTTCGCTTTATCTTGGCGCTCGCAGATAAACGGAACACGTCCCATTTGGCACATGCATGAGGTCCTATGACCCCACCGAACATATTTCAGGACTTTCATATCATGTTGAATGATGCTATGTGTGTTGGTGGCTTTGGAAATGGTCCAGTGCAGAGTAGCTGCAGTGTTCGCTTTATCTCGGCTTTCAGAGATAAATGGAACACGTCTCATTTGGCACATGCATGAGGTCCTATGACCACCCCGACCATATTTCAGGAGTTTCATATCATATTGAATGATGTTATGTGTGTTGGTGGCTTTGGAAATGGTTCTGTGCAGAGCAGTTGCAGTGTTAGATTTATCTTGGCGCTCGCAGATAAATGGAACGCGTCCCATTTGGCACATGCATGAGGTCCTATGACCCCACCGAACATATTTCAGGACTTTCATATCATTTTGAATGATGCTATGTGTGTTGGTGGCTTTGGAAATGGTTCTGTGCAGAGCAGTTGCATATTACTCACATACATTATAGTGACATATGTGGCGCCGCGGGTGGGGCTACTGTGCATTTTTTCTTGCTGTTGCTGGTACCTTGAGCACAAGCTGCCCTTGCACACCAAGGGCATGGACATCAAGGAGGTGGCTTAGAACGCGCTAAAAGCAATGCATAGTGATATAACCATATGTAGGATGTTATCATGGACGGGCAATCGTGTGATAGTACTGACAGTGGTGCTGGTACTAGCATCATGCGCACCAGGAGGCATATGCTCACCAGGAGGCATGAGCTTCACCGCGTACAGATGACGATCGCACGCATATGAACGTCTACGACGATGTACATAATAATTAAATTTATGTATGGTATTATTTTTGTGCTTGAATGGCGCTGAAACAGGAGATCTGCGACGAAGCTAGGTGCGTGTGCACTCGATGCTCGAGCATTGATGGCACCGTCGCAGACTGCAGAACACAGGATGAGCGCATACCGAAGCACACTACTATAACATGGGAATAGATAAGGTCACGCACGATCTCTCGCGGCGTGTGGGCCACTTGTTCGGCGACAGCTTCACTGTGTGTCGTCGCTGGTGCCAGTGGTACTGCTCGACCTGGCACCACGCCCGATCACACTCTAGCGCATGGGAGCTGATGCTACGTACTACAAGATGCATATTTGTGTAATTATGCGCATGTTGTGTACAAATGGCGCTGACACTTTATTGGATGGAGGTACCGTATGCTGGGATGGAACAATACAGACCTTCGGGTCAGGCGATTAAGCATTGCAACGTTCAAATATGTTAGCAGTGCCTCTATGAAGCTGTTACATGTCCAGATGGGTGCGTGTTGCGTCATTCGCCAACTTCCCCACCTTGAGGTCCCCATGCAAAGCCCTTCCCCTCCCCAAACTTTTTCCGCATGGGGAAGGCAAATCGGGGAACATGACGCGACTGGGGAACGCAGGGTGGGGCAACCTCGCGAGGCCTCTCCAGCACGCAATAGTACTGTCTGATGATAATGTGCTGCTCTATATATTATTACAGTGCCTATCCAATCAATCTGGTGCCACCTACTCGTGCACTGCCGACCATGCTGGCACTGGCACCGCCCACCACTGCAGCCAGCACCCACCAGCTGTCCCACACCACAGCGACAACATAAAGTAATGGACAGCTGGCAACTTGCGTAGTGTTGAGCTTGATCGTGTCTTCCGTAACTTGCTGTAGGCGTGCCTCAGTCTCTACCCTTCTTCTTAAGTCCTACAGTCACAAGGCTGCTTACAACGAAGCTTCATCTGTGGTACTGCAACACCTCAACAATCCAGCCTCAGATGGGTTTAATCTTGAGCGATGGTACACACCTTTTCTCTGTCTCCTATGTTCATGTGGTTTGTGTTGTGATTGAGCTTGAGCCTTTGCCATGCCTCCGGTCACCTTCCGACGTGAACCAGCATGACTTCCATCTTGTGGGTTGGGCAGTACCGCAATTTCGCTAGAGTCTTGCCTTGGAACAGCTAATGTTTCCTGTATACAACTTTGCTTGAGCTCAAGTTCCGTCCTAGGTCGACTCAAGCACGCAACGAACTGTCTATGAACTCATTCTAATAGAACTGCGAGTACAGGGAGATTGATGGGCGTACCTTTTCAGCTGGAGCCCTGGTGATGTGGGCTGGTGCTTGGGCAAGTGGCTGATTTTCATGATCGTCGTCTGAGCTTAAACCATCTGGACCCAAATGTGGATCTCCCCCCTGCACCAGTATGCCCGTGTTCGTTCTTGCAGAGCTTCATGACCCGCACATTCTACCAAGTACTGAACTAGACACCGCAATGAGATGGACTGGTCTGTTTATAGTGGCAAACCGTGTCTAGGCCTAGCCGTCTGGTAGTATCTCTTTCATCGTCTATACTGTCCTCCAGCCCGTCCTCAGAGGGTGCCTGTAGACAGCAACTATTAGACACTCTGCTAGCCGAGTGTTTTGAAATGAGAGATCACTTGGCCAGATCATGCAAGTCTGTATGAAATCGGTGGCTGTGGTTGCTCGTGCAAACCGTGTGAGTCACCTGTCGGTTTGAGACATCAGCGAGTATAGCTGGTGCCTTGCGTGTCCTTCCACTTGCTCGTGTGCCTCGCGGTCGGGGTGGATGCTTGCTGTGCCTTGCTTGCCCCTTTGTAAGTGAAGTGCCATGCTCTTGCTCCTGCACTTCCCACGTCACACCACCTGCCTCATCTTCATCATCATCGCTGTCTAGGCCATCAGTTGGGTGACGTGGGGGGGGCTGTGGCAAGGTACTGGCGAGCTCCTCACATGATTCCTTCAATTCAGTGAGCTGTCCAACCCCGTCCTCATCTGCAACAACTCCCTGCGTGCACCATCATGATCAAATATCAGCCATGCATGCAGGGCGGGTCTCTGTACGTAGCACTGTGGCGTCGCAACAACTGCCACCAAGATGGTTTCTCAGACAGCACACCGCGAACTATGCAACAGCCTGAAGCATCAGCACTCCCACTACAAGTAAAGACCCCTTCTTTGGCCCATTGATCTGAATCATGTGCCTTCTGTCCTCTGGTGTGTCTTCCTCTGGCAGCTCTGGCAGGGGCACACGAAAGGCTGCATATGGGTGTGCATTCAGGAATGTCTTGCAGCCGTGCTCAAAACCTGTAGCATTGAACAATTGCTCCAGGTTAGTACTGTCTTCTGTTGACAGTATTGCCTTTAGTGTTACGTTCTTTCCTCTGCCTCGATCTCGTGACTCAGGAATGAGGAATGGAGATACGTCTGTTGGACTTCCAGCAGTCCCCCATTCCTCTGGCCACTCTGTTGGCTCAATGGCCTCCTTGTGCCCACCGCAAGCTTCAAGCAGGTCAATGGCAAACTCTTGTAGCAGTGTTTTGACATACTGCACATGGTGTGCAGGTTAACCCACGGCCAAGCTCAGAGGAAGCCAACAGCTGATCAGCTATCTAGACACCGTCACAGAGAACATGCCTTTGCCATCTCAGCATCTTCCGGGAGGCCGAGGAAAGCAGACTTCACTGTCTCACGGAATTTGATAGCGGTGTTGCATTTGTGTTCTTGCTCGAGATCGTCTGCCAATATCCGGATAGAAGTCAAAATTGCGGAGTCTGTGGTGATGTTGTTGTATGTAGCTGCCAGCCTAGTTTGCAGCTGTCCGGTCCGGTTTAGTTGAATGCACCAAGACAAGAACTGTAACCTGAACATCGGCAGCGCTTTCCGCTTGTTGTCATGCCCCATTTCCTTCTTGACAGCCTTCAGGCTTTGACTGAATGTCTTTGCTGTCCTTGGCGAGCCATGCTTCTCGCAAAAACTGCTGACATAAATTGACACCATTGACATAACTTGACTGAGTGTTGTCCGGTACTGGTGTCCCAGCCGTATGGCCAGTTGGCCTTGGCGGTGGATCTGGTTGATTTCCTGTCGAGAATGTCAGCTATGTCAAAGGACCGGGAAAGGGGAAACTGAAAGAGTTATTCTATACACTCAGCACGTGTAAATTGGTACAGAAGTACCTCGAAGTGTGCGTTAAGTGCCCATCCATCTACGTCTTTCCTTGTCAACAATGCTTTCACATGGCTGCTGAGGACTGCTCCAGGCACAAGCGAGCTTGAGGTGGCCTCTGCCACGGGGCAAACCAAAGTGATGTACTTGAACATTGAAGGTAGTACAAATGGCGACAGCTGTATCAGAGTCCATACTAAATCTTTTTGGGCCTGTACAGTCGAAATATTTGCGGTGCATATGCGGTTGTCCGCCGGTCTGTGGTAACAGCACTGAACGATGGCCGTGGACGATAACAACGTCCCCGAGTGCCACGCACAGGCAAGACGTCGCACCATCGATGCAGCAGCCTGGTCGTCATCGCGTTTTCTCTTTACCGATGTTGCTCGCGACATCAAACTGTCATGTGGACTTGGCAGTGTCTTCGTGGAAGGGGCTGCCGGCGTGATCATGGAGAAACCTGCGACCCCCTGCACGACTGGCCCCGTCCACATACCCCTTTTTAGAGATTAATCATATAAACCTCTTCAAAGACTCCCTCGGCTAGACGAAGGATGCAATTCGGATGACTCGGGACTGTGAATCGTGTCAGCGAGGTAACACCGGGCACTGATAACACAACTGCGCTGAAGTCTGCGAGCTTGGACCTCACATGCCCTTCGTCAGACTTGAGCGGGCTCCTAGACAGGCTTAATTGAATCTGTACGCCTAGGATGTCAATAGCGAAAGCTGACAGGTCCCTGATCGGGACACCTTCGGAGGCCCTTGCTTCAGCCACGATTAACAATACACTTTCCAGTGGCAATTGAGTTGTTGGATATCAGACCAGGCGTTGGCTGGCTGCGGGTGTTTAGGAGTTATCCGCAATGTTGAGGAACGTTGACAGTTCATTCGTGGGAGCTCGACGTACCATCGGTGTGCACAAAAGGTGGCTGCGCCGGTAGACACATACTGCCTCTCGGCTGACGCAATACGAATACTAAAACAGAGATAACTTTTCAACCAGATCCTGTTGTTTCTGATGTATACAGTGATGATTGAGTCGTTCTGTCGTCGATAGGCCTCTCTAGCTGGTGATGAAGTGATTGGAGTGATGAAAGCAACAGTGAAGTCGAGGAGCAGCCCCAAGCGAGCCAGAACGGTGCCCGAAAGAAATATTTATCAATTAGATGAAGGGTAGAGTGGTTTTTTGGTCGGATGGTTTTGTCCCCATTGCATTCTGGCTGTGTGGCCCCTTGGATGCAAAAATAAATATCTTTGTAACCATGCTGCATTCGGGCAAACGGACTTCACCATATGTCCGACCACTTCACAATCAACACAACTGGCTTAAAATCAACTTGAACAAAAAATAGTAATTTTTTTTTGCTTGATGCTAGGCCCAACGGGACACTGTCTAAACCGTTCTAAGAGAGATTTCATGCACAATGATGCTCTTGTAAATGCTGTAGCTGTTTGGCAACTGTTTTCGCATTCCGGAGATGCGGCATGCCCGCACCCGGTGTCACACCTGTGTTGTAATGTAGGTATACAATGCAGAAATACAGAAATACAATGCAAAACTACAATTGAAATATGCAATGGAACTCGCAATTGAAATGCAAATTATAACTCAATGCCACATTCGGGGTAGTGCAGTTCATGGCACTCGGAGGCTGGTTCAGAATCCCAAGTCATTCCTGCCCACAGTATTCTATTCCTTTCACTTCTCATGTTCCTGCCTACCATGATACCCCATCTTAGACACTGTGATGAAGGTGGACCCATTGGTCCCCCGCAGATGTGACACAGGGCAATGAATCTGGCTCAAGTGTACACCCCATGTGTATCCAGCTCCGATTCGAGCTTTGGATGCGAATATCATCCTTGGCACTACACAAGCACCAACAGATGGGTCATCATTGTATGTAGACTCTAGCCCCACGCCCTCACGCACGGCCAACCTGTCGTAAATAGTGCCAATAGCAATGCGGGCCTCATCATTCGGCCAACCCATACCAGACATGTACACAAGGAAGATATGCTTGATCCTCAAAATGCACGGGTTGTGACCTCTCTCAGACATGAAAGGCACGTACACGTATTAATCAGCATGGGGAGAGCCATGAGCCTTAGCGCCTCGCTCAGTGTACACTTTGAATGCCCCATACTTGATGGTGGCTTCCTCAGCGCTGTAGACCACGGCGTGATCTGCCACCGTCGACTCAGCCCGACAGGACTCCTATCGCTCCCTTGTAAGAAATCCTTCCAAGGCAAGTCGGCCCTGGACCTGATGTGCTCGAGACCTGTTGTTCCGAGCCTCCATCGTGTCGAGAGCAACCAACAAGCGCCTCCACTGCACAGAACAGAAGTGTTTGGGAAAATGCTTTGCAGGGTACGCATCCTGCAGACAGTGAAGCATGCATACAGACACGGGACACGGAACCTTGTTGCCCTCTTCGCCTGTGCCGTGGGAATCCACCAGGGCCCCCAACATAACACCATCATCGTCCATTGTATCCATGACCCTTCTCGACTGTTTACCCAATGCAGCTTGCGTTGGATCATCAACCCCGGGCCATCTGTTGGTGTTGTGCCGCAGAGCCATCAGCGACAAGGCCACATAGGCTGCTGCTTGAGCGACTCTAATTGTGGCATGTGCTGTGATGAATTGCTTCATTGCCCTGATGCATCGCTCACCCCAGTCTTCCCTATTGAATGCTCCAGGGAGACCCAGGAGTACCTGCTGAGGAATATGAAAGCAAGCACGTTGCAGTAAACTGGTCAAGAGCTATCCTTGTAGATTCTCCTGGCAATACTGAGCGTACTGCAACAACTCAGACTGCGCCGCCACGATCTGGTCAGGGGTATGCTGCCCTGGGCGGTATTGGAGGAAGTAAATGGTATACTTGCGCAAATGTCCCCACAGCTTGAGAATCCCAGGATGAATATGTTCCTTCAAGTGCCAAAAGGCAGCCGCCCCAGTGACCTCAACGAAGGTGTAAGTCTCCTCAAAATACCATCTTGAAACATGCAGCCTACAAACACGGAGCGCTTGCTAGTTTACTTGGCCTATAGTATAGTGACAGTCTGGCTGCAACATGTGTTTTTAGGGGCATACTCACACAACTGCCTGGCAGATCGGTTGTAGGCACTGATGAGATGAACTGCGTCAACAATCTTGTCGCAACTTCTCATCAAATCACGTGAAAGCCTGAACTCCTTGCCATTCACTCGAATCCCGTTTGTGCGGGTGATTAAGCCAATGAAGCCACGCCACAGGCCATGCAAGATGGTGTGAGACATTGGTTCCAAGAAGTTGTACGTAAACCTGCACACACATTGAAATCGCATACAACAATTAGTGAACTGCAGGCAATGCAAAACACTCTGGTGGCGACCTGGTAGCGCGCCTGTATGAAAGTAGGCCACTGGCATCAAAAGCATTGACTCCCTTGCATCCCAATTCCTTGTGCACCTCGTTTTTCTTCTCAAAAAACTCTGCCCATACGCGCTGACATTCTGGACAGAACTCCGGCACTTAGCGCAGTGCTGCAAACCACAACAAGATGAGCATGCTGGGCGCTAGGCATGCAAGGATTGACGATGAATGGGTCACACCTTCGCTCAGTTCCACCTCCTCATCATTCTTGGCGTTTGCTCTAACACGCCCTCCATTTGCTGCCGCAGCTGGCAAGCGATGCAGCTGTGCGAACTTTGTTGTAGCCGCCTCAGCCTGCTTGCTCCGGATGTCTTGCAACTCCTCAGAGATCACGATTCTGACAAAATTGTCAAGGTCCAGCGTGCCATCCTGACACAACTGCACCTCTATGGGCACCCATACCTGCATCATTCCGCGCATAAGCAGCACGGACACACGCATGGGACACCTTCGTTATCGCACATGCATGCAGTGGGGATGTCGTGCACCTGCTTCTGCTTATCATACTCGACTGTTGGCGTCTTGCTGCCATACCCGGCAAATGCTTGGTAGCCCAACTTGACACCCCCTGGGAGTTCACGGACAGACCTGATGCTACACTTGTCACAGCCACTGCGGCTAGTATGGCTACTTGTAAGTAGCCAACACTTCCGCGCTGGCGTGTCAGCAACTGCAAAGAGGAAGATTGGGAACACCCCCCTGACCTGCTGTCGGTAGGGATCCCACACGCGGATACCAGAGCCTTCGATGCTGGCCTCACCGTTCACGTTGCTCCCCATCGGCTCGTGCTCCTTGAACTGCCGCAATATGATCTCCATCACTTGCGTCAGGTCGGCCGGTTCCTTCGGCCCACTGATGAATGCCAGGTTGAACGAGGCCAGCTTTGTGTGTGACAGGAAGCTTGGCAAGTCCAGACACTTGAGGCTAATCACGGTGGTGGTGGCCCGGCCATGCTGATGAAGCTGCACCCCATCTACAAATAACGCAAATGTGAGGCACAATCTGTCGCCTTCGCCAGTGAGAATCTCGTCTGAAACGTCAGATCCTGCAGCTTGTCCAGGGTGCGCTTCTGCGTCTGACGCATCGGCATCATCAATCGGATCTTCATGTGGCATGTAAGCATGCAATTCTGGCGGTGTTTACAACATGCCCCTTGCAGCGGGTACTTCATTGGCTGCAGCAGCTTGGCCTAGCGCCTCCTCTCCCTTGCCCTGAATCGGCTCCGGGGCCGGAGGTTCAGCCTGCGCCAGAATAGTCAATGCATGCCCGTGTTCCGCATCAACATCTTGAAACAAAACCGAACTCATCAAACCTTGCAACCTTGTGCCAGCAAATCTGGCAAACGTCCGGTCTCCGAACAGATACCGAGCCCCAGAATGTAGACGCTGCATTGTGCACGAGTGAAAGTCAGTCAGAGGGGTAGCTCAGAAAAGAGTGTGCACCGACAAAGAGCAAGTAGGAAGCTGAGACACTGAGGATTGAATGGACACCTTCATGCAGGAGTCATCTTGGCACCACTCTTTGTGTACCGGTGCGTCCCGCACTGCGGGCATCTCTGACCTCGGCATTTACGAGCCTCATCAGATGGGAGTGAGCGCCCGAACACATGAGGACATCTGCTGTTGCTGCACATGTCATACGTGTACTCATCTGTCTTCTGGAAGTTCAACACCCCACGAACAATGTGATCGGACCTGCAAATGCATTCAAAGGATATGCATGGTTGTCAACCCACGAAGACGCGTACTGGTTTTGTAGATTATGTAGCAGCACAGGGTAACGTATGCCCACTATAGTGGGGTGCGAATCACACCTCGGCATTCTGTTGGTTGGTGGAAGCAACCCACTCCTGTGCAGGAATCCACAAAGCATGTCAACACCTCATACAGTAGAGTTACTGACCAGTCTGTGTTCGCCAATAAAATGGCATGCCTGTCTGATGTTGACCGTGCTCCCATCGGTGACGGGCTGGTCGCCGTTCACCTGGTACCAACGCACAGTGTTTGGTCGCGGTGCTAGGAGGTCCACATTGAGTTGTTGGGCTAGCTCCTTGGCCATCTGGTCTTTCAGCTCTGTCCATACAGATTCAGCAACATCGGCATCAAAATCAGCACCACCGGCCTGACCAACAACAACTCGGAGCTGTTCGTCGGTGAGCTCTGTTCCCCCCCGGGGTCTCCATCCCATCTCATCAGCAACTGCCCGGGCACGCTGGGCAATACTAGCAACGTCCTACACAGTCGAGCACCAATGAGTAATGTGTTCAATCGGCCCTTTGGCGCCTCAATGGAAAGAGGGGCACAATATAGTGTCAGTATACAAACACACCGACTCTTCGCCGTCAGAGTCATCCTCGGATCCAGCCTGCACCGCATCTGAGCAACCTCTGCTGCTATATCGTCTTCCGAGGCGTCTGAAGCCAGATCAACTTCAGCCTCACACAGGGGTAGGGGCTGATGAGACGCCTGCAGTTTCTCAGGCCCACTCAAATCTGGCTCAGGTGCAACAGTGAAAGCTGGATTAACTGCCTCGTCGTACAATCCGTCTTCAGAGACAGGGACAGCCATCGGAGCCTGTGCGTGACAGAAACCCCCAGCGTCCACAGGACTGCCACGCCCACCGCCCTAGCTTGTGTGTGCAGCAATAGGACTTTGGAGGGGGGACCTGGTCCCGCCTCCCATGTCGTTGCAGCTGTTGGGGTTTCCTCCCCCTCCCTCGTCCTCGCAGTCCCCCATTGCCTGACTGTCCATCTGATCAACAGCATTTTGTTGCGGCTGCTCAGGTTGGTGGATCGTGGGACCGGTTGGGCGATGGAAATCGAGCCAAGCCTGCAACAGGTCTTGTGCGTGTGGGATTGCACTGTCTTGTGCGCCATCATCATGTCCCGGCACTGCATCAATTCTCCTCTTCTTAATCCCGGCCTGCGGAGGTTGTGGTTGGATCTCCCCCCTGCTCCAGAGGTCAACGTTTGTCTTGTGTGTTTTGAGTTTCAAATGCCTTGCAAGATGCTTATAGATTTCACTGTCTCCACACAACGGGCACCAATAATCTCGACCAGGAATCTTAATAAACCAGTCTTGTGATGGCATAACAGACAATGGCAGAAGCAGGTACACCAGAAAGCGCAAGACCGACAGGTGCACGGCCATTCTGGCGCTCGTGAACTTCACTGCATTAGCTATTGATCATCAATACATACGGAGATCTATTCAACGCATGTATAGCTCTTACATTTCTGCGATTGAGTACATATGTACAGCGACATGCCTCGAGCGATATCAGCGCTGAGGCGCAAACCCCATCTGCACCCCGCGGACACTGCAGCATCGAGGCGGAGCGCGGCCTAGGGCACACAGCGTGCACAGGCGGTGAACCCTATCATTCTCGCCGCTATAAGTACGCCGGAATCACACTCTAAGCGCGCCAAAATATTGTGAACATAGCCATATCGTACAAGCTGCAAACGGAGACGCTGCTGAACAAGATCCACACCGCAGCTTCGAGGCTTCGTTCGCAGACGGGACTCGGATGCTCTGCAACGGGACACCTGCCCAACATGGCTATCCGGACGTTCCACGTTGCAATTCCATGAAAGATAAAATCGAATCGGTGTGGTATATCGCTCGCTAGCATGACTGCATATAGTTTTCCCGGAGTCCCCAGGCTGACAAGCGCCCCATGTCTGCCTGGGGCACATGATGGCACCATCTCCGATAGCTCGTCGGCACGAGCCACAAAGATGCAACAAGCAGTAATGGAATTGAATAGCTTTCCTGGCCCGTCTTGCGCTGTTTTTTATTCGCGTTTTCATGATCTGCCATGTATGCCCCACTCTCAGGTGCTCCCCAACCAGCAATTGGGGAACCTGTATCCCAATATCACCATACCAACATGTCCGAGGCCCCAACTTCAGAAGTACAACTCTGGATAACCACTGAATGCCACCAAATTAGTTTCCAAGCGTCACTATCCATGTTTGTGTCACTTGGTCAAACTTCCCCACAGCCAAGTTCCCCACCTATATGCCTTCCCCACCCCAGAGTTGGGGCAGCTGAGAGGCGTGTAATCCAAAGCTACGCCGCCGGTAGCGTTTTAATCCAGATGAAGCATCAGAACATCATAACACACTTAATTATGAGCCACAAACTCGTCAGATTGCAATTCTGACCAGTTTCCAGAAAGTTACCAACTTCCCCGGGTACAGGGTCCCCACCCCAGCACCCTCCCCACCCAGGTGGGGCAACCTGGGCGTGGACGCTGTGCGGTGGTCGCCATGGTACACCCCCACAGGTTGCCGCAGTGGGAGCAGGGGGAGCAGATAAGCGCAAGTGCTTCAACTGTGATAAGCCTGGCCATCTGCAGAAAGATTGCCCTTTGCTCTATGCAGAGGTAAAGCAGTTCCTACAAAAGCAAGCAGCTGCAGGGCGAGGCCGTGGCAGAGGCCGCGGGGGCCCTCAGGTGGCTGTAGTTGACCTAGCGGAACTGCGAGCTGAGTGTGCTGATGGGCCATCGCCCAACATGCCATACACGTTTCTGGTGGATAGTGGGTCTGATCTGAACATTTGCTTCGATTATAGCATGTTCAGTGAGATCAAGCCACCAGATATCACAGAGTGCCAGCCTTTAGACCAGGGCAGGCTGAACATATATGGCATGGGCACTATCAGGGCGAATGTGGGGAAGTACGTGACAGTACAGGGCGAGCTGGTGCCTGTGGACATTGAGCTAGATCATGTTTACTGCGTGCCAGTCAGCCCGATAAACATCCTATCAACGACTGTGCTGAAGCGGTCGAACATATACTTGCACACAGGCAAGGCCAATACAGTAGAAATGCTTGGCTTCTATGACCGAGCCCAGACATTCGTGGGCAACTGTGAGCAGGAGTTGATAGTGAGGACAACCCAACACTGAGCTGGTATTGCGGGACAGGCAGACCAATGTGGGAGCTGCGCCCTGTAGATTCAGGGATAGACTGGACAAGTGCTAACAATCTTTTCCACAGAAATAGGAAATAAGTTGGTGAGCAGGCGAGAGTCGCTACAGTAGATGGTGTACCCATTGGTCATAGATCTTCTTTCCAACTCGACCCAGCATTCCTGGTGCACATCTCGTTTCACCATGCTGGCAACCGGATTCTCAAACTGATGACAGATAATCCAGACCTGTATGACCTCAAACTGCCGAAACCTACGGGAGTAGCACTTGAGTGTTATGGTTGCCACGTGGCGGAACAGAGAAGTGGTGACAGAGCACAGCATGGGGGCAAAGTGACAGAGAATGCCACGTATGTTGGAGAAGTGCTGCATGCGGATCTGGCTGGATAGATTAAGCCAGTAGGCATAGGAGGAATGAACTACATCCTGGTAGTAGTGGATGAGTACAGCAGGTACTCACATGTGATCCCGCTGAAGTCGAAAAGCGGTGCTGCGGAAATGATATGCCTTCTGATAGAACGCATCCGCGCTCAGATTGTTTATCACAAGGAGGTAGGGGTGCGGAGGCTGCACACGGACCAAGGAGGTGAGTTCAGCTCTAGTCAGCTGGCTCAGTACTTTGAGTGGCGAGGGATAGTGCACACGTTCACTGAAACCGCCCAACATGAGTCAAATGGGTTGGTAGAACGAAAGATCGGTGTACTGAACAAGTCTGTGCGGGCCAGTCTGCTGCAGGCGGCAGTGCTTGCATTCCTGTGGCCGGAGGCATACATGTGCGTGAACCATGCACAGAACCTGACGCCGAGCACAGCAGTGGAGGGTGTGAGGCGGAAGGAGGCGAAGCGGAAGCTGGAGGACAGGCTTGTTGCCACCAGCTCTGAGCCATGGTCCACAAATGAGCAGCAGCTGGCTAAGCAGCTGAGAGTCCGGAAGGCTGCAGCGCATGCGCTGAGCTTGAATGAGCTGTGTGAGAAACTGATTGCCAGGAGAGATTTGGCATTTGTGGCACAGCATATGAGAAATGTGAATGTCAGAGAGATTGTGCCATATTTGTTGTGGTTTAGGAAGGTCAGAGAAGATGACTTCCGTCTCGTGGTGGCACAGGTGAAGCCTTTCGGGTGTCCAATGTATGTGTATCCACGGTGGGAGCACTTCAGGCACCTGGAAGCGCGAGGAATCCTCGGTGCGTATATGGGACCGGGTGGAGGTCCTCACATGGACAGGGTTACGTGAAGCGTGGGAATGGGGGAGCAGTGCGGATGTACAGGCACATGGCTGCTCCACCTGCTCTAGTGAAGGACTTCGAGCAGCGATTTCACATGGCTGGGGAGGCTACGGCGGACCCAGTTGTGCTAGAGAACTATGAGCAGGGTGAGTTTGAGATCCTACCCGATCAGTATACCTGTGTAGTGCCGGAAGCTGAGTTCTTGCCCAATATGAAGAAGTGGGTGAAGAGCACTAGTGTGCGGGCAGTGCGTCCACCAGTTAGTCGTGAACACATGATGCCAGAGAGGTGCAGAAATGTGGATTGGGCTGAGGGGGAGCATCCGGGTCTGGGTCATCAACACTGGGAACCAGGTAGAACGATACATAGGCGTTTCAAACCGCAAGACGAGCTACCTCAGGGTGAGCCTGAGTTCTCTCCTAGAGTGTTGGGTGCAGAGCTGCTGGCGCGACATGAGCGCTGGCACACACCAGCGATCAGTGAGGCAGTGGTTGCAGCGCGCTGTGATCATGCAGCGGCTGACAGTGCTGCAGCAGTAGCACACTGGGACTATGATGCAGCAAACCAGCCGTCTGGGCCTCTACACTGTTGTAATTCAACGGACCGCGGCCTAAGGCCTGTGAGATCTGTGCATGTCGTAGGCATGCGCAGGGGTTGGTGTTGTCACATACCTTGGTGTCTTAGGTATCTGTCTGTGACAGCGCCTGTACCTTCAGTGGAGGATGCATGCACGTGAGATTTTGGACAGTAGAGAAGAGTGATTACACTACGATCTGTAGAGCCTATATACGCGTTCAATCAACGTCTCATACGGATACGATCAGAATCAATGTCTGCAGGCACGCAATCTGCATGCATTGCTCGTGCATATGGACACCATCGGTGCATGGCTGCCCCATAGCCACTCCGGATCAGCACCGTGTATCCACGCATACATGGTCACCGTAGTCCTGTGTATGCCACCATGCATGGTCACCGTAGTCCTGTGCATGGCTGGATCACGACATACACCACGAGTTCGCAATCGCAATCGGTGAGTCGCTGATGCGCCTGGCGGGCATCTGCGCGCTGGCGACGCTGCCGGATGCAGCCAGCCTGTTTGCCCCGCTGCAGGCCGGTGTCGGCATCTCTGGGGGTGCTGAGATACCAGGCCATGCGCTGTATCCTGACTTTCATGACCCCGATGTTGTGACCGTCCAAGTGGACCTCCGCAATGCCTTCAATCTGTGCGATCGGACCGCCATGCTGGCAGCCGTTGCACAGCACGCCCCGGGTCTCTTGCCATTCGTGCGGATGTCATACCAACAGGCATCGGCGCTGCTTCTGCGGCGCCCGGACGGCGCACATGAAGTGCTGTGGAGCGAGACCGGCGTGCGACAGGGCGACACGATGGGGCCGTTCCTCTTCAACCTGACGTATCAGCCGACTCTGCGAGCAGCGAGCGAGGTCAGCGGCGGAGCGCTGGTCACGGCATGCCACGATGACACGTACCTGCAAGGACGGCCGCAAGATGTCGCCGCCGGCGCAGCACTGATCATGGGTAGGCACCCGTGCCAGCCGCAGAAGACTAGCGTCTAATGCGAGGACACGGACACAGCTGCGCATGTCGCCGCCTTGCTCGGTGCGCGCGTCGCCCCGGACGGCATCGTGGTGTGCGGCACCCCGCTGGGTAGCGATGAGTTCGTCACAGCACATGTCTCCCGCCGCTGCGCAGCCACTCGCGCGCAGATTGCGAAGCTGACCGCACTGCCACTGTCCCCTCAGGTGAAATGGCTTGTCATGCACAACTGCCTGCAGCATAGAGAATCCCATTTGTTGCGCAGCACGCAGTGGCGGTTTCTGGAGCAGCCGCTGCACCAAGTGGAGACAGCGCTGCTGAAGGGCCTCGGCGACATTCTGGATGTGACCAGCCTTACGGATGCACAGTGCCTGCAAGCCCTGCTTCCCCACCGCCACGGCGGCATGGGCCTACGCAGGTTCACCCAACCCATCGCCGACGCTGCTCGCCTGTCGTCCGCTGCACTCGCCCATGCAGCCCTCGCAGAAGGGACGGATCGAGGCCTGCCGTTCCGTGGCGATGCGGGCGTCGCCATGCGCCACACTCTCGAAGAGTTGCGCCAGCAGTGGCCAAGCATCCCGGGGCTGTCTGAGTGCCCCGCCGAGCCCGCGGCATGGGCGGGCCTGAGCGGCGGGGGGTCTGCCATCCGCATGTCACGGCTGCAGAATGCAGTCGGCCGGGCCGACTCTGACGCCCGGGCGGCTGCGCTGCTTGCAGCGCTGGATCAAGGGACGCGCAGCCCGTCGTCAGCAACACGCGAACACAGCCTTACCAGCAAGGCGCGCTTGCATAGTTGCGCAGGCTTGATGGCCTCAGCTTTCCTGAAAGCCAGGCCCGGTGCGACTGAGCTGACTGCCACAGAGTTCCGCGTGAATGTGCGCTTGCGCCTGGGTGAGTCACTGTTCACCGGCCCAGAGGCGGACGGCGACTGCGTGTGCGGCCGGGCATCGCCTGCTGATGGTTCGCATGCCCTGGTGTGCAATGCGGTGTGGCGCACGGTGGTCGCCCGCCATGATGCGATCACGCAGGCATGGCGCCGCTTCATCATGCGGGCGGGCGTCTCCACGTCTCTTGAGCCCAACATCAAGAGCCTCCCGCAGTACCCGGATGTGCCGGGCGCACGGCCGCCCGCACAGCCGCCCGGCCCCTCCTGTGAGCCTGCCAGCTGTGCTGCCGCTGGTGCGCTCACTCCACCCACCCCGGCCCCCAGCGCCTCGGCCGTGCCTTCCACCCCATGTGGCACCCAGACGCTGGCGCATTCCCCGCCTGCCCCCTTGCGCCCCTCCGGACCGGCGGACAACGCTGCCCCGCTCGCTGCTTTCATATCATGTTGAATGATGCTATGTGTGTTGGTGGCTTTGGAAATGGTCTAGTGCAGAGTAGCTGCAGTGTTCGCTTTATCTCGGCTTTCAGAGATAAATGGAACACGTCTCATTTGGCACATGCATGAGGTCCCATGACCCCCCAGAACATATTTCAGCACTTTTATATCATATTGAATGATGTTATGTGTGTTGGTGGCTTTGGAAATGGTTCAGTGCAGAGCAGTTGCATTGTTCGCTTTATCTTGGCGCTCGCAGATAAATGGAACACGTCCCATTTGGCACATGCATGAGGTCCTATGACCCCACCGAACATATTTCAGGAGTTTCATATCATATTGAATGATGCTATGTGTGTTGGTGGCTTTGGAAATGGTTCTGTGCAGAGCAGTTGCATTGTTCGCTTTATCTTTGCGCTCGCAGATAAATGGAACACGTCCCATTTGGCACATGCATGAGGTCCTACGACCCCACCGAACATATTTCAGGATTTTCATATCATATTGAATGATGCTATGTGTGTTGGTGGCTTTGTAAATGGTCCAGTGCAGAGTAGCTGCAGTGTTCGCTGTATCTCGGCTTTCAGAGATAAATGGAACACGTCTCATTTGGCACATGCATGAGGTCCTATGACCCCATCAAACATATTGCAGGTCTTTCATATCATGTTGAAAGATGCTATGTGTGTTGGTGGCTTTGGAAATGGTCTAGTGCAGAGTAGCTGCAGTGTTCGCTTTATCTCGGCTTTCAGAGATAAATGGAAAACGTCTCATTTGGCACATGCATGAGGTCCCATGACCCCCCAGAACATATTTCAGCACTTTCATATCATATTGAATGATGTTATGTGTGTTGGTGGCTTTGGAAATGGTTCTGTGCAGAGCAGTTGCATTGTTCGCTTTATCTTGGCGCTCGCAGATAAATGGAACACGTCCCATTTGGCACATGCATGAGGTCCTATGACCCCACCGAACATATTTCAGGAATTTCATATCATATTGAATGATGCTATGTGTGTTGGTGGCTTTGGAAATGGTTCTGTGCAGAGCAGTTGCATTGTTCGCTTTATCTTTGCGCTCGCAGATAAATGGAACACGTCCCATTTGGCACATGCATGAGGTCCTACGACCCCACCGAACATATTTCAGGAATTTCATATCATGTTGAATGATGCTATGTGTGTTGGTGGCTTTGGAAATGGTCCATTGCAGAGTAGCTGCAGTGTTCGCTTGATCTCGGCTTTCAGAGATAAATGGAACACGTCTCATTTGGCACATGCAAGAGGTCCTATGACCCCCCCGAACATATTTCAGGAATTTCATATCATATTGAATGATGCTATGTGTGTTGGTGGCTTTGGAAATGGTTCTGTGCAGAGCAGTTGCATTGTTCGCTTTATCTTGGCGCTCGCAGATAAATGGAACACGTCCCATTTGGCACATGCATGAGGTCCTATGACCCCACCGAACATATTTCAGGAATTTCATATCATATTGAATGATGCTATGTGTGTTGGTGGCTTTGGAAATGGTTCTGTGCAGAGCAGTTGCATTGTTCGCTTTATCTTTGCGCTCGCAGATAAATGGAACAAGTCCCATTTGGCACATGCATGAGGTCCTACGACCCCACCGAACATATTTCAGGATTTTCATATCATGTTGAATGATGCTATGTGTGTTGGTGGCTTTGGAAATGATCCATTGCAGAGTAGCTGCAGTGTTCGCTTTATCTCGGCTTTCAGAGATAAATGGAACACGTCTCGTTTGGCACATGCATGAGGTCCTACGACCCCACCGAACATATTTCAGGATTTCCATATCATGTTGAATGATGCTATGTGTGTTGGTGGCTTTGGAAATGGTCCAGTGCAGAGTAGCTGCAGTGTTCGCTTTATCTCGGCTTTCAGAGATAAATGGAACACGTCTCATTGGGCACATGCATGAGGTCCTATGACCCCATCAAACATATTGCAGGTCTTTCATATCATGTTGAATGATGCTATGTGTGTTGGTGGCTTTGGAAATGGTCCAGTGCAGAGTAGCTGCAGTGTTCGCTTTATCTCGGCTTTCAGAGATAAATGGAACACGTCTCATTTGGCACATGCATGAGGTCCCATGACCACCCAGAACATATTTCAGCACTTTCATATCATATTGAATGATGTTATGTGTGTTGGTGGCTTTGGAAATGGTTCAGTGCAGAGCAGTTGCCTTGTTCGCTTTATCTTGGCGCTCGCAGATAAATGGAACACGTCCCATTTGGCACATGCATGAGGTCCTATGACCCCACCGAACATATTTCAGGACTTTCATATCATGTTGAATGATGCTATGTGTGTTGGTGGTTTTGAAAATGGTCCAGTGCAGAGTAGCTGCAGTGTTCGCTTGATCTCGGCTTTCAGAGATAAACGGAACACGTCCCATTTGGCACATGCATGAGGTCCTATGACCCCCCCGAACATATTGCAGGTTTTTCATATCATGTTGAATGATGCTATGTGTGTTGGTGGCTTTGGAAATGGTGCTGTGCAGAGCAGTTGCAGTGTTCGCTTTATCTTGGCGCTCGCAGATAAATGGAACATGTCTCATTTGGCACATGCATGAGGTCCTATGACCCCCCCGAACATATTTCAGGAATTTCATATCATGTTGAATGATGCTATGTGTGTTGGTGGCTTTGGAAATGGTCCAGTGCAGAGTAGCTGCAGTGTTCGCTTTATCTCGGCTTTCAGAGATAAATAAAACACGTCTCATTTGGCACATGCATGAGTTCCTATGACCCTCCCGAACATATTTCAGGAATTTCATGTCATATTGAATGATGTTATGTGTGTTGGTGGCTTTGGAAACGGTCCAGTGCAGAGTAGCTGCAGTGTTCGCTTTATCTCGGCTTTTAGAGATAAATGGAACACGTCTCATTTGGCACATGCATGAGGTCCTATGACCCCCCCGAACATATTGCAGGTTTTTCATATCATGTTGAATGATGCTATGTGTGTTGGTGGCTTTGGAAATGGTGCTGTGCAGAGCAGTTGCAGTGTTCGCTTTATCTTGGCGCTCGCAGATAAATGGAACATGTCTCATTTGGCACATGCATGAGGTCCTATGACCCCCCCGAACATATTTTAGGAATTTCATATCATGTTGAATGATGTTATGTGTGTTGGTGGCTTTGGAAATGGTTCTGTGCAGAGCAGTTGCATTGTTCGCTTTATCTTGGCGCTCGCAGATAAACGGAACACGTCCCATTTGGCACATGCATGAGGTCCTATGACCCCACCGAACATGTTTCAGGACTTTTATATCAAGTTGAATGATGCTATGTGTGTTCGTGGGTTTGGAAATGGTCCAGTGCAGAGTAGCTGCAGTGTTCGCTTTATCTCGGCTTTCAGAGATAAACGGAACACGTCCCATTTGGCACATGCATGAGGTCCTATGACCCCCCCGAACATATTTCAGGAATTTCATATCATGTTGAATGATGTTATGTGTGTTGGTGGCTTTGGAAATGGTTCTGTGCAGAGCAGTTGCATTGTTCGCTTTATCTTGGCGCTCGCAGATAGACGGAACACGTCCCATTTGGCACATGCATGAGGTCCTATGACCCCACCGAACATGTTTCAGGACTTTTATATCAAGTTGAATGATGCTATGTGTGTTCGTGGGTTTGGAAATGGTCCAGTGCAGAGTAGCTGCAGTGTTCGCTTGATCTCGGCTTTCAGAGATAAATGGAACACGTCTCATTGGGCACATGCATGAGGTCCTATGACCCCATCAAACATATTGCAGGTCTTTCATATCATGTTGAATGATGCTATGTGTGTTGGTGGCTTTGGAAATGGTTCAGTGCAGACAGTTGCATTGTTCGCTTTATCTTTGCGCTCGCAGATAAACGGAACACGTCCCATTTGGCACATGCATGAGGTCCTATGACCCCCCCGAACATATTTCAGGAATTTCATATCATGTTGAATGATGTTATGTGTGTTGGTGGCTTTGGAAATGGTTCTGTGCAGAGCAGTTGCATTGTTCGCTTTATCTTGGCGCTCGCAGATAGACGGAACACGTCCCATTTGGCACATGCATGAGGTCCTATGACCCCACCGAACATATTTCAGGACTTTCATATCATGTTGAATGATGCTATGTGTGTTGGTGGTTTTGGAAATGGTCCAGTGCAGAGTAGCTGCAGTGTTCGCTTGATCTCGGCTTTCAGAGATAAACGGAACACGTCCCATTTGGCACATGCATGAGGTCCTATGACCCCACCGAACATATTTCAGGAATTTCATATCATGTTGAATGATGCTATGTGTGTTGGTGGCTTTGGAAATGGTCCAGTGCAGAGTAGCTGCAGTGTTCGCTTTATCTCGGCTTTCAGAGATAAACGGAACACGTCCCATTTGGCACATGCATGAGGTCCTATGACCCCCCGAACATATTTCAGGAATTTCATATCATGTTGAATGATGCTATGTGTGTTGGTGGCTTTGGAAATGGTCCAGTGCAGAGTAGCTGCAGTGTTCGCTTTATCTCGGCTTTCAGAGATAAATAAACACGTCTCATTTGGCACATGCATGAGGTCCTATGACCCTCCCGAACATATTTCAGGAATTTCATGTCATATTGAATGATGTTATGTGTGTTGGTGGCTTTGGAAACGGTCCAGTGCAGAGTAGCTGCAGTGTTCGCTTTATCTCGGCTTTTAGAGATAAATGGAACACGTCTCATTTGGCACATGCATGAGGTCCTATGACCCCCCCGAACATATTGCAGGTTTTCATATCATGTTGAATGATGCTATGTGTGTTGGTGGCTTTGGAAATGGTGCTGTGCAGAGCAGTTGCAGTGTTCGCTTTATCTTGGCGCTCGCAGATAAATGGAACATGTCTCATTTGGCACATGCATGAGGTCCTATGACCCCCCCGAACATATTTTAGGAATTTCATATCATGTTGAATGATGTTATGTGTGTTGGTGGCTTTGGAAATGGTTCTGTGCAGAGCAGTTGCATTGTTCGCTTTATCTTGGCGCTCGCAGATAAACGGAACACGTCCCATTTGGCACATGCATGAGGTCCTATGACCCCACCGAACATGTTTCAGGACTTTTATATCAAGTTGAATGATGCTATGTGTGTTCGTGGGTTTGGAAATGGTCCAGTGCAGAGTAGCTGCAGTGTTCGCTTTATCTCGGCTTTCAGAGATAAACGGAACACGTCCCATTTGGCACATGCATGAGGTCCTATGACCCCCCCGAACATATTTCAGGAATTTCATATCATGTTGAATGATGTTATGTGTGTTGGTGGCTTTGGAAATGGTTCTGTGCAGAGCAGTTGCATTGTTCGCTTTATCTTGGCGCTCGCAGATAGACGGAACACGTCCCATTTGGCACATGCATGAGGTCCTATGACCCCACCGAACATATTTCAGGACTTTCATATCATGTTGAATGATGCTATGTGTGTTGGTGGTTTGGAAATGGTCCAGTGCAGAGTAGCTGCAGTGTTCGCTTTATCTCGGCTTTCAGAGATAAACGGAACACGTCCCATTTGGCACATGCATGAGGTCCTATGACCCCCCGAACATATTTCAGGAATTTCATATCATGTTGAATGATGCTATGTGTGTTGGTGGCTTTGGAAATGGTCCAGTGCAGAGTAGCTGCAGTGTTCGCTTTATCTCGGCTTTCAGAGATAAACGGAACACGTCCCATTTGGCACATGCATGAGGTCCTATGACCCCCCGAACATATTTCAGGAATTTCATATCATGTTGAATGATGCTATGTGTGTTGGTGGCTTTGGAAATGGTCCAGTGCAGAGTAGCTGCAGTGTTCGCTTTATCTCGGCTTTCAGAGATAAATGGAACACGTCTCATTTGGCACATGCATGAGGTCCTATGACCCCCCCGAACATATTTCAGGATTTTCATATCATGTTGAATGATGCTATGTGTGTTGGTGGCTTTGGAAATGGTCCAGTGCAGAGTAGCTGCAGTGTTCGCTTTATCTCGGCTTTCAGAGATAAATGGAACACGTCTCATTTGGCACATGCATGAGGTCCTATGACCCCCCCGAACATATTTCAGGAATTTCATATCATGTTGAATGATGTTATGTGTGTTGGTGGCTTTGGAAATGGTTCTGTGCAGAGCAGTTGCATTGTTCGCTTTATCTTGGCGCTCGCAGATAAACGGAACACGTCCCATTTGGCACATGCATGAGGTCCTATGACCCCACCGAACATATTTCAGGACTTTCATATCATGTTGAATGATGCTATGTGTGTTGGTGGCTTTGGAAATGGTCCAGTGCAGAGTAGCTGCAGTGTTCGCTTTATCTCGGCTTTCAGAGATAAACGGAACACGTCCCATTTGGCACATGCATGAGGTCCTATGACCCCCCCGAACATATTTCAGGAATTTCATATCATGTTGAATGATGCTATGTGTGTTGGTGGCTTTGGAAATGGTCCAGTGCAGAGTAGCTGCAGTGTTCGCTTTATCTCGGCTTTCAGAGATAAACGGAACACGTCCCATTTGGCACATGCATGAGGTCCTATGACCCCCCGAACATATTTCAGGAATTTCATATCATGTTGAATGATGCTATGTGTGTTGGTGGCTTTGGAAATGGTCCAGTGCAGAGTAGCTGCAGTGTTCGCTTTATCTCGGCTTTCAGAGATAAACGGAACACGTCCCATTTGGCACATGCATGAGGTCCTATGACCCCACCGAACATATTTCAGGAATTTCATATCATGTTGAATGATGCTATGTGTGTTGGTGGCTTTGGAAATGGTCCAGTGCAGAGTAGCTGCAGTGTTCGCTTTATCTCGGCTTTCAGAGATAAACGGAACACGTCCCATTTGGCACATGCATGAGGTCCTATGACCCCCCCGAACATATTTCAGGAATTTCATATCATGTTGAATGATGCTATGTGTGTTGGTGGCTTTGGAAATGGTCCAGTGCAGAGTAGCTGCAGTGTTCGCTTTATCTCGGCTTTCAGAGATAAATGAAACACGTCCCATTTGGCACATGCATGAGGTCCTATGACCCCCCCGAACATATTTCAGGAATTTCATATCATGTTGAATGATGCTATGTGTGTTGGTGGCTTTGGAAATGGTCCAGTGCAGAGTAGCTGCAGTGTTCGCTTTATCTCGGCTTTCAGAGATAAATGGAACACGTCTCATTTGGCACATGCATGAGGTCCTATGACCCCCCCGAACATATTTCAGGATTTTCATATCATGTTGAATGATGCTATGTGTGTTGGTGGCTTTGGAAATGGTCCTGTGCAGAGCAGTTGCAGTGTTCGCTTTATCTCGGCTTCGCAGATAAATGGAACACGTCTCATTTGGCACATGCATGAGGTCCTATGACCCCCCCGAACATATTTCAGGAATTTCATATCATGTTGAATGATGTTATGTGTGTTGGTGGCTTTGGAAATGGTTCTGTGCAGAGCAGTTGCATTGTTCGCTTTATCTTGGCGCTCGCAGATAAACGGAACACGTCCCATTTGGCACATGCATGAGGTCCTATGACCCCACCGAACATGTTTCAGGACTTTCATATCAAGTTGAATGATGCTATGTGTGTTGGTGGGTTTGGAAATGGTCCAGTGCAGAGTAGCTGCAGTGTTCGCTTTATCTCGGCTTTCAGAGATAAACGGAACACGTCCCATTTGGCACATGCATGAGGTCCTATGACCCCCCCGAACATATTTCAGGAATTTCATATCATGTTGAATGATGTTATGTGTGTTGGTGGCTTTGGAAATGGTTCTGTGCAGAGCAGTTGCATTGTTCGCTTTATCTTGGCGCTCGCAGATAAACGGAACACGTCCCATTTGGCACATGCATGAGGTCCTATGACCCCACCGAACATATTTCAGGACTTTCATATCATGTTGAATGATGCTATGTGTGTTGGTGGCTTTGGAAATGGTCCAGTGCAGAGTAGCTGCAGTGTTCGCTTTATCTCGGCTTTCAGAGATAAACGGAACACGTCCCATTTGGCACATGCATGAGGTCCTATGACCCCCCGAACATATTTCAGGAATTTCATATCATGTTGAATGATGCTATGTGTGTTGGTGGCTTTGGAAATGGTCCAGTGCAGAGTAGCTGCAGTGTTCGCTTTATCTCGGCTTTCAGAGATAAACGGAACACGTCCCATTTGGCACATGCATGAGGTCCTATGACCCCCCGAACATATTTCAGGAATTTCATATCATGTTGAATGATGCTATGTGTGTTGGTGGCTTTGGAAATGGTCCAGTGCAGAGTAGCTGCAGTGTTCGCTTTATCTCGGCTTTCAGAGATAAACGGAACACGTCCCATTTGGCACATGCATGAGGTCCTATGACCCCCCCGAACATATTTCAGGAATTTCATATCATGTTGAATGATGCTATGTGTGTTGGTGGCTTTGGAAATGGTCCAGTGCAGAGCAGTTGCAGTGTTCGCTTTATCTCGGCTTCGCAGATAAACGGAACACGTCCCATTTGGCACATGCATGAGGTCCTATGACCCCCCGAACATATTTCAGGAATTTCATATCATGTTGAATGATGCTATGTGTGTTGGTGGCTTTGGAAATGGTCCAGTGCAGAGTAGCTGCAGTGTTCGCTTTATCTCGGCTTTCAGAGATAAACGGAACACGTCTCATTTGGCACATGCATGAGGTCCTATGACCCCACCGAACATATTTCAGGATTTTCATATCATGTTGAATGATGCTATGTGTGTTGGTGGCTTTGGAAATGGTCCAGTGCAGAGTAGCTGCAGTGTTCGCTTTATCTCGGCTTTCAGAGATAAACGGAACACGTCCCATTTGGCACATGCATGAGGTCCTATGACCCCCCCGAACATATTTCAGGAATTTCATATCATGTTGAATGATGCTATGTGTGTTGGTGGCTTTGGAAATGGTTCTGTGCAGAGCAGTTGCAGTGTTCGCTTTATCTTGGCGCTCGCAGATAAACGGAACACGTCCCATTTGGCACATGCATGAGGTCCTATGACCCCACCGAACATATTTCAGGAATTTCATATCATGTTGAATGATGCTATGTGTGTTGGTGGCTTTGGAAATGGTCCAGTGCAGAGTAGCTGCAGTGTTCGCTTTATCTCGGCTTTCAGAGATAAACGGAACACGTCCCATTTGGCACATGCATGAGGTCCTATGACCCCACCGAACATATTTCAGGAATTTCATATCATGTTGAATGATGCTATGTGTGTTGGTGGCTTTGGAAATGGTCCAGTGCAGAGTAGCTGCAGTGTTCGCTTTATCTCGGCTTTCAGAGATAAACGGAACACGTCCCATTTGGCACATGCATGAGGTCCTATGACCCCCCCGAACATATTTCAGGAATTTCATATCATGTTGAATGATGCTATGTGTGTTGGTGGCTTTGGAAATGGTCCAGTGCAGAGTAGCTGCAGTGTTCGCTTTATCTCGGCTTTCAGAGATAAATGGAACACGTCCCATTTGGCACATGCATGAGGTCCTATGACCCCCCGAACATATTTCAGGAATTTCATATCATGTTGAATGATGCTATGTGTGTTGGTGGCTTTGGAAATGGTCCAGTGCAGAGTAGCTGCAGTGTTCGCTTTATCTCGGCTTTCAGAGATAAACGGAACACGTCCCATTTGGCACATGCATGAGGTCCTATGACCCCCCCGAACATATTTCAGGAATTTCATATCATGTTGAATGATGCTATGTGTGTTGGTGGCTTTGGAAATGGTCCAGTGCAGAGTAGCTGCAGTGTTCGCTTTATCTCGGCTTTCAGAGATAAACGGAACACGTCCCATTTGGCACATGCATGAGGTCCTATGACCCCACCGAACATATTTCAGGAATTTCATATCATGTTGAATGATGCTATGTGTGTTGGTGGCTTTGGAAATGGTCCAGTGCAGAGTAGCTGCAGTGTTCGCTTTATCTCGGCTTTCAGAGATAAATGGAAACACGTCTCATTTGGCACATGCATGAGGTCCTATGACCCCCCGAACATATTTCAGGAATTTCATATCATATTGAATGATGTTATGTGTGTTGGTGGCTTTGGAAACGGTCCAGTGCAGAGTAGCTGCAGTGTTCGCTTTATCTCGGCTTTAGAGATAAATGGAACACGTCTCATTTGGCACATGCATGAGGTCCTATGACCCCCCCGAACATATTGCAGGTTTTTCATATCATGTTGAATGATGCTATGTGTGTTGGTGGCTTTGGAAATGGTGCTGTGCAGAGCAGTTGCAGTGTTCGCTTTATCTTGGCGCTCGCAGATAAATGGAACATGTCTCATTTGGCACATGCATGAGGTCCTATGACCCCCCCGAACATATTTTAGGAATTTCATATCATGTTGAATGATGTTATGTGTGTTGGTGGCTTTGGAAATGGTTCTGTGCAGAGCAGTTGCATTGTTCGCTTTATCTTGGCGCTCGCAGATAAACGGAACACGTCCCATTTGGCACATGCATGAGGTCCTATGACCCCACCGAACATGTTTCAGGACTTTTATATCAAGTTGAATGATGCTATGTGTGTTCGTGGGTTTGGAAATGGTCCAGTGCAGAGTAGCTGCAGTGTTCGCTTTATCTCGGCTTTCAGAGATAAACGGAACACGTCCCATTTGGCACATGCATGAGGTCCTATGACCCCCCCGAACATATTTCAGGAATTTCATATCATGTTGAATGATGTTATGTGTGTTGGTGGCTTTGGAAATGGTTCTGTGCAGAGCAGTTGCATTGTTCGCTTTATCTTGGCGCTCGCAGATAGACGGAACACGTCCCATTTGGCACATGCATGAGGTCCTATGACCCCACCGAACATATTTCAGGACTTTCATATCATGTTGAATGATGCTATGTGTGTTGGTGGGTTTGGAAATGGTCCAGTGCAGAGTAGCTGCAGTGTTCGCTTTATCTCGGCTTTCAGAGATAAACGGAACACGTCCCATTTGGCACATGCATGAGGTCCTATGACCCCACCGAACATATTTCAGGAATTTCATATCATGTTGAATGATGCTATGTGTGTTGGTGGCTTTGGAAATGGTCCAGTGCAGAGTAGCTGCAGTGTTCGCTTTATCTCGGCTTTCAGAGATAAACGGAACACGTCCCATTTGGCACATGCATGAGGTCCTATGACCCCCCCGAACATATTTCAGGAATTTCATATCATGTTGAATGATGCTATGTGTGTTGGTGGCTTTGGAAATGGTCCAGTGCAGAGTAGCTGCAGTGTTCGCTTTATCTCGGCTTTCAGAGATAAACGGAACACGTCCCATTTGGCACATGCATGAGGTCCTATGACCCCCCGAACATATTTCAGGAATTTCATATCATGTTGAATGATGCTATGTGTGTTGGTGGCTTTGGAAATGGTCCAGTGCAGAGTAGCTGCAGTGTTCGCTTTATCTCGGCTTTCAGAGATAAACGGAACACGTCCCATTTGGCACATGCATGAGGTCCTATGACCCCCCCGAACATATTTCAGGAATTTCATATCATGTTGAATGATGCTATGTGTGTTGGTGGCTTTGGAAATGGTCCAGTGCAGAGTAGCTGCAGTGTTCGCTTTATCTCGGCTTTCAGAGATAAACGGAACACGTCCCATTTGGCACATGCATGAGGTCCTATGACCCCCCCGAACATATTTCAGGAATTTCATATCATGTTGAATGATGCTATGTGTGTTGGTGGCTTTGGAAATGGTCCAGTGCAGAGTAGCTGCAGTGTTCGCTTTATCTCGGCTTTCAGAGATAAACGGAACACGTCCCATTTGGCACATGCATGAGGTCCTATGACCCCCCGAACATATTTCAGGAATTTCATATCATGTTGAATGATGCTATGTGTGTTGGTGGCTTTGGAAATGGTCCAGTGCAGAGTAGCTGCAGTGTTCGCTTTATCTCGGCTTTCAGAGATAAACGGAACACGTCCCATTTGGCACATGCATGAGGTCCTATGACCCCCCGAACATATTTCAGGAATTTCATATCATGTTGAATGATGCTATGTGTGTTGGTGGCTTTGGAAATGGTCCAGTGCAGAGTAGCTGCAGTGTTCGCTTTATCTCGGCTTTCAGAGATAAATGGAACACGTCTCATTTGGCACATGCATGAGGTCCTATGACCCCCCCGAACATATTTCAGGAATTTCATATCATGTTGAATGATGTTATGTGTGTTGGTGGCTTTGGAAATGGTCCAGTGCAGAGTAGCTGCAGTGTTCGCTTTATCTCGGCTTTCAGAGATAAACGGAACACGTCCCATTTGGCACATGCATGAGGTCCTATGACCCCCCGAACATATTTCAGGAATTTCATATCATGTTGAATGATGCTATGTGTGTTGGTGGCTTTGGAAATGGTCCAGTGCAGAGTAGCTGCAGTGTTCGCTTTATCTCGGCTTTCAGAGATAAACGGAACACGTCCCATTTGGCACATGCATGAGGTCCTATGACCCCCCCGAACATATTTCAGGAATTTCATATCATGTTGAATGATGCTATGTGTGTTGGTGGCTTTGGAAATGGTCCAGTGCAGAGTAGCTGCAGTGTTCGCTTTATCTCGGCTTTCAGAGATAAACGGAACACGTCCCATTTGGCACATGCATGAGGTCCTATGACCCCCCCGAACATATTTCAGGAATTTCATATCATGTTGAATGATGCTATGTGTGTTGGTGGCTTTGGAAATGGTCCAGTGCAGAGTAGCTGCAGTGTTCGCTTTATCTCGGCTTTCAGAGATAAACGGAACACGTCCCATTTGGCACATGCATGAGGTCCTATGACCCCCCCGAACATATTTCAGGAATTTCATATCATGTTGAATGATGCTATGTGTGTTGGTGGCTTTGGAAATGGTCCAGTGCAGAGTAGCTGCAGTGTTCGCTTTATCTCGGCTTTCAGAGATAAACGGAACACGTCCCATTTGGCACATGCATGAGGTCCTATGACCCCCCCGAACATATTTCAGGAATTTCATATCATGTTGAATGATGTTATGTGTGTTGGTGGCTTTGGAAATGGTTCTGTGCAGAGCAGTTGCATTGTTCGCTTTATCTTGGCGCTCGCAGATAAACGGAACACGTCCCATTTGGCACATGCATGAGGTCCTATGACCCCACCGAACATATTTCAGGACTTTCATATCATGTTGAATGATGCTATGTGTGTTGGTGGCTTTGGAAATGGTCCAGTGCAGAGTAGCTGCAGTGTTCGCTTTATCTCGGCTTTCAGAGATAAACGGAACACGTCCCATTTGGCACATGCATGAGGTCCTATGACCCCCCCGAACATATTTCAGGAATTTCATATCATGTTGAATGATGCTATGTGTGTTGGTGGCTTTGGAAATGGTCCAGTGCAGAGTAGCTGCAGTGTTCGCTTTATCTCGGCTTTCAGAGATAAACGGAACACGTCCCATTTGGCACATGCATGAGGTCCTATGACCCCCCCGAACATATTTCAGGAATTTCATATCATGTTGAATGATGCTATGTGTGTTGGTGGCTTTGGAAATGGTCCAGTGCAGAGTAGCTGCAGTGTTCGCTTTATCTCGGCTTTCAGAGATAAATAAAACACGTCTCATTTGGCACATGCATGAGGTCCTATGACCCTCCCGAACATATTTCAGGAATTTCATGTCATATTGAATGATGTTATGTGTGTTGGTGGCTTTGGAAACGGTCCAGTGCAGAGTAGCTGCAGTGTTCGCTTTATCTCGGCTTTTAGAGATAAATGGAACACGTCTCATTTGGCACATGCATGAGGTCCTATGACCCCCCCGAACATATTGCAGGATTTTCATATCATGTTGAATGATGCTATGTGTGTTGGTGGCTTTGGAAATGGTGCTGTGCAGAGCAGTTGCAGTGTTCGCTTTATCTTGGCGCTCGCAGATAAATGGAACATGTCTCATTTGGCACATGCATGAGGTCCTATGACCCCCCCGAACATATTTTAGGAATTTCATATCATGTTGAATGATGTTATGTGTGTTGGTGGCTTTGGAAATGGTTCTGTGCAGAGCAGTTGCATTGTTCGCTTTATCTTGGCGCTCGCAGATAAACGGAACACGTCCCATTTGGCACATGCATGAGGTCCTATGACCCCACCGAACATGTTTCAGGACTTTTATATCAAGTTGAATGATGCTATGTGTGTTCGTGGGTTTGGAAATGGTCCAGTGCAGAGTAGCTGCAGTGTTCGCTTTATCTCGGCTTTCAGAGATAAACGGAACACGTCCCATTTGGCACATGCATGAGGTCCTATGACCCCCCCGAACATATTTCAGGAATTTCATATCATGTTGAATGATGTTATGTGTGTTGGTGGCTTTGGAAATGGTTCTGTGCAGAGCAGTTGCATTGTTCGCTTTATCTTGGCGCTCGCAGATAGACGGAACACGTCCCATTTGGCACATGCATGAGGTCCTATGACCCCACCGAACATATTTCAGGAATTTCATATCATGTTGAATGATGCTATGTGTGTTGGTGGCTTTGGAAATGGTCCAGTGCAGAGTAGCTGCAGTGTTCGCTTTATCTCGGCTTTCAGAGATAAACGGAACACGTCCCATTTGGCACATGCATGAGGTCCTATGACCCCACCGAACATATTTCAGGAATTTCATATCATGTTGAATGATGCTATGTGTGTTGGTGGCTTTGGAAATGGTCCAGTGCAGAGTAGCTGCAGTGTTCGCTTTATCTCGGCTTTCAGAGATAAACGGAACACGTCCCATTTGGCACATGCATGAGGTCCTATGACCCCCCCGAACATATTTCAGGAATTTCATATCATGTTGAATGATGTTATGTGTGTTGGTGGCTTTGGAAATGGTCCTGTGCAGAGTAGCTGCAGTGTTCGCTTTATCTTGGCGCTTCGCAGATAAACGGAACACGTCCCATTTGGCACATGCATGAGGTCCTATGACCCCCCCGAACATATTTCAGGAATTTCATATCATGTTGAATGATGCTATGTGTGTTGGTGGCTTTGGAAATGGTCCAGTGCAGAGTAGCTGCAGTGTTCGCTTTATCTCGGCTTTCAGAGATAAACGGAACACGTCCCATTTGGCACATGCATGAGGTCCTATGACCCCACCGAACATATTTCAGGAATTTCATATCATGTTGAATGATGCTATGTGTGTTGGTGGCTTTGGAAATGGTCCAGTGCAGAGTAGCTGCAGTGTTCGCTTTATCTCGGCTTTCAGAGATAAACGGAACACGTCCCATTTGGCACATGCATGAGGTCCTATGACCCCCCCGAACATATTTCAGGAATTTCATATCATGTTGAATGATGCTATGTGTGTTGGTGGCTTTGGAAATGGTCCAGTGCAGAGTAGCTGCAGTGTTCGCTTTATCTCGGCTTTCAGAGATAAACGGAACACGTCTCATTTGGCACATGCATGAGGTCCTATGACCCCCCGAACATATTTCAGGAATTTCATATCATGTTGAATGATGCTATGTGTGTTGGTGGCTTTGGAAATGGTCCAGTGCAGAGTAGCTGCAGTGTTCGCTTTATCTCGGCTTTCAGAGATAAACGGAACACGTCCCATTTGGCACATGCATGAGGTCCTATGACCCCCCCGAACATATTTCAGGAATTTCATATCATGTTGAATGATGCTATGTGTGTTGGTGGCTTTGGAAATGGTCCAGTGCAGAGTAGCTGCAGTGTTCGCTTTATCTCGGCTTTCAGAGATAAACGGAACACGTCTCATTTGGCACATGCATGAGGTCCTATGACCCCCCCGAACATATTTCAGGAATTTCATATCATGTTGAATGATGCTATGTGTGTTGGTGGCTTTGGAAATGGTCCAGTGCAGAGTAGCTGCAGTGTTCGCTTTATCTCGGCTTTCAGAGATAAATGGAACACGTCCCATTTGGCACATGCATGAGGTCCTATGACCCCCCCGAACATATTTCAGGAATTTCATATCATGTTGAATGATGCTATGTGTGTTGGTGGCTTTGGAAATGGTCCAGTGCAGAGTAGCTGCAGTGTTCGCTTTATCTCGGCTTTAGAGATAAATGGAACACGTCTCATTTGGCACATGCATGAGGTCCTATGACCCCCCCGAACATATTTCAGGATTTTCATATCATGTTGAATGATGCTATGTGTGTTGGTGGCTTTGGAAATGGTGCTGTGCAGAGCAGTTGCAGTGTTCGCTTTATCTTGGCGCTCGCAGATAAACGGAACACGTCTCATTTGGCACATGCATGAGGTCCTATGACCCCCCCGAACATATTTCAGGAATTTCATATCATGTTGAATGATGTTATGTGTGTTGGTGGCTTTGGAAATGGTTCTGTGCAGAGCAGTTGCATTGTTCGCTTTATCTTGGCGCTCGCAGATAAACGGAACACGTCCCATTTGGCACATGCATGAGGTCCTATGACCCCACCGAACATATTTCAGGACTTTCATATCATGTTGAATGATGCTATGTGTGTTGGTGGCTTTGGAAATGGTCCAGTGCAGAGTAGCTGCAGTGTTCGCTTTATCTCGGCTTTCAGAGATAAACGGAACACGTCCCATTTGGCACATGCATGAGGTCCTATGACCCCCCCGAACATATTTCAGGAATTTCATATCATGTTGAATGATGTTATGTGTGTTGGTGGCTTTGGAAATGGTTCTGTGCAGAGCAGTTGCATTGTTCGCTTTATCTTGGCGCTCGCAGATAAACGGAACACGTCCCATTTGGCACATGCATGAGGTCCTATGACCCCACCGAACATATTTCAGGAATTTCATATCATGTTGAATGATGCTATGTGTGTTGGTGGCTTTGGAAATGGTCCAGTGCAGAGTAGCTGCAGTGTTCGCTTTATCTCGGCTTTCAGAGATAAACGGAACACGTCCCATTTGGCACATGCATGAGGTCCTATGACCCCCCCGAACATATTTCAGGAATTTCATATCATGTTGAATGATGCTATGTGTGTTGGTGGCTTTGGAAATGGTCCAGTGCAGAGTAGCTGCAGTGTTCGCTTTATCTCGGCTTCAGAGATAAACGGAACACGTCCCATTTGGCACATGCATGAGGTCCTATGACCCCCCCGAACATATTTCAGGAATTTCATATCATGTTGAATGATGTTATGTGTGTTGGTGGCTTTGGAAATGGTTCTGTGCAGAGCAGTTGCAGTGTTCGCTTTATCTTGGCGCTTCGCAGATAAACGGAACACGTCCCATTTGGCACATGCATGAGGTCCTATGACCCCACCGAACATATTTCAGGAATTTCATATCATGTTGAATGATGCTATGTGTGTTGGTGGCTTTGGAAATGGTCCAGTGCAGAGTAGCTGCAGTGTTCGCTTTATCTCGGCTTTCAGAGATAAACGGAACACGTCCCATTTGGCACATGCATGAGGTCCTATGACCCCCCCGAACATATTTCAGGAATTTCATATCATGTTGAATGATGCTATGTGTGTTGGTGGCTTTGGAAATGGTCCAGTGCAGAGTAGCTGCAGTGTTCGCTTTATCTCGGCTTTCAGAGATAAACGGAACACGTCCCATTTGGCACATGCATGAGGTCCTATGACCCCCCCGAACATATTTCAGGAATTTCATATCATGTTGAATGATGCTATGTGTGTTGGTGGCTTTGGAAATGGTCCAGTGCAGAGTAGCTGCAGTGTTCGCTTTATCTCGGCTTTCAGAGATAAACGGAACACGTCTCATTTGGCACATGCATGAGGTCCTATGACCCCCCCGAACATATTTCAGGAATTTCATATCATGTTGAATGATGCTATGTGTGTTGGTGGCTTTGGAAATGGTCCAGTGCAGAGTAGCTGCAGTGTTCGCTTTATCTCGGCTTTCAGAGATAAACGGAACACGTCCCATTTGGCACATGCATGAGGTCCTATGACCCCCCCGAACATATTTCAGGAATTTCATATCATGTTGAATGATGCTATGTGTGTTGGTGGCTTTGGAAATGGTCCAGTGCAGAGTAGCTGCAGTGTTCGCTTTATCTCGGCTTTCAGAGATAAACGGAACACGTCTCATTTGGCACATGCATGAGGTCCTATGACCCCCCCGAACATATTTCAGGAATTTCATATCATGTTGAATGATGTTATGTGTGTTGGTGGCTTTGGAAATGGTCCAGTGCAGAGTAGCTGCAGTGTTCGCTTTATCTCGGCTTTCAGAGATAAATAAAACACGTCTCATTTGGCACATGCATGAGGTCCTATGACCCTCCCGAACATATTTCAGGAATATCATGTCATATTGAATGATGTTATGTGTGTTGGTGGCTTTGGAAACGGTCCAGTGCAGAGTAGCTGCAGTGTTCGCTTTATCTCGGCTTTTAGAGATAAATGGAACACGTCTCATTTGGCACATGCATGAGGTCCTATGACCCCCCCGAACATATTTCAGGAATTTCATATCATGTTGAATGATGCTATGTGTGTTGGTGGCTTTGGAAATGGTGCTGTGCAGAGCAGTTGCAGTGTTCGCTTTATCTTGGCGCTCGCAGATAAATGGAACATGTCTCATTTGGCACATGCATGAGGTCCTATGACCCCCCCGAACATATTTTAAGAATTTCATATCATGTTGAATGATGTTATGTGTGTTGGTGGCTTTGGAAATGGTTCTGTGCAGAGCAGTTGCATTGTTCGCTTTATCTTGGCGCTCGCAGATAAACGGAACACGTCCCATTTGGCACATGCATGAGGTCCTATGACCCCACCGAACATGTTTCAGGACTTTTATATCAAGTTGAATGATGCTATGTGTGTTCGTGGTTTGGAAATGGTCCAGTGCAGAGTAGCTGCAGTGTTCGCTTTATCTCGGCTTTCAGAGATAAACGGAACACGTCCCATTTGGCACATGCATGAGGTCCTATGACCCCCCCGAACATATTTCAGGAATTTCATATCATGTTGAATGATGTTATGTGTGTTGGTGGCTTTGGAAATGGTTCTGTGCAGAGCAGTTGCATTGTTCGCTTTATCTTGGCGCTCGCAGATAGACGGAACACGTCCCATTTGGCACATGCATGAGGTCCTATGACCCCACCGAACATATTTCAGGATTTCATATCATGTTGAATGATGCTATGTGTGTTGGTGGCTTTGGAAATGGTCCAGTGCAGAGTAGCTGCAGTGTTCGCTTTATCTCGGCTTTCAGAGATAAACGGAACACGTCCCATTTGGCACATGCATGAGGTCCTATGACCCCCCGAACATATTTCAGGAATTTCATATCATGTTGAATGATGCTATGTGTGTTGGTGGCTTTGGAAATGGTCCAGTGCAGAGTAGCTGCAGTGTTCGCTTTATCTCGGCTTTCAGAGATAAACGGAACACGTCCCATTTGGCACATGCATGAGGTCCTATGACCCCCCCGAACATATTTCAGGAATTTCATATCATGTTGAATGATGCTATGTGTGTTGGTGGCTTTGGAAATGGTCCAGTGCAGAGTAGCTGCAGTGTTCGCTTTATCTCGGCTTTCAGAGATAAACGGAACACGTCCCATTTGGCACATGCATGAGGTCCTATGACCCCCCGAACATATTTCAGGAATTTCATATCATATTGAATGATGCTTATGTGTGTTGGTGGCTTTGGAAATGGTCCAGTGCAGAGTAGCTGCAGTGTTCGCTTTATCTCGGCTTTCAGAGATAAACGGAACACGTCCCATTTGGCACATGCATGAGGTCCTATGACCCCCCCGAACATATTTCAGGAATTTCATATCATGTTGAATGATGCTATGTGTGTTGGTGGCTTTGGAAATGGTCCAGTGCAGAGTAGCTGCAGTGTTCGCTTTATCTCGGCTTTCAGAGATAAACGGAACACGTCTCATTTGGCACATGCATGAGGTCCTATGACCCCCCGAACATATTTCAGGAATTTCATATCATGTTGAATGATGCTATGTGTGTTGGTGGCTTTGGAAATGGTCCAGTGCAGAGTAGCTGCAGTGTTCGCTTTATCTCGGCTTTCAGAGATAAATGGAACACGTCTCATTTGGCACATGCATGAGGTCCTATGACCCCCCCGAACATATTTCAGGAATTTCATATCATGTTGAATGATGTTATGTGTGTTGGTGGCTTTGGAAATGGTCCAGTGCAGAGTAGCTGCAGTGTTCGCTTTATCTCGGCTTTCAGAGATAAACGGAACACGTCCCATTTGGCACATGCATGAGGTCCTATGACCCCCCGAACATATTTCAGGATTTCATATCATGTTGAATGATGCTATGTGTGTTGGTGGCTTTGGAAATGGTCTGTGCAGAGCAGTTGCAGTGTTCGCTTTATCTCGGCTTCGCAGATAAACGGAACACGTCCCATTTGGCACATGCATGAGGTCCTATGACCCCCCGAACATATTTCAGGAATTTCATATCATGTTGAATGATGCTATGTGTGTTGGTGGCTTTGGAAATGGTCCAGTGCAGAGTAGCTGCAGTGTTCGCTTTATCTCGGGCTTCAGAGATAAACGGAACACGTCCCATTTGGCACATGCATGAGGTCCTATGACCCCCCGAACATATTTCAGGAATTTCATATCATGTTGAATGATGCTATGTGTGTTGGTGGCTTTGGAAATGGTCCAGTGCAGAGTAGCTGCAGTGTTCGCTTTATCTCGGCTTTCAGAGATAAACGGAACACGTCTCATTTGGCACATGCATGAGGTCCTATGACCCCCCCGAACATATTTCAGGAATTTCATATCATGTTGAATGATGTTATGTGTGTTGGTGGCTTTGGAAATGGTTCTGTGCAGAGCAGTTGCAGTGTTCGCTTTATCTTGGCGCTCGCAGATAGACGGAACACGTCCCATTTGGCACATGCATGAGGTCCTATGACCCCACCGAACATATTTCAGGACTTTCATATCATGTTGAATGATGCTATGTGTGTTGGTGGCTTTGGAAATGGTCCAGTGCAGAGTAGCTGCAGTGTTCGCTTTATCTCGGCTTTCAGAGATAAACGGAACACGTCCCATTTGGCACATGCATGAGGTCCTATGACCCCACCGAACATATTTCAGGAATTTCATATCATGTTGAATGATGCTATGTGTGTTGGTGGCTTTGGGAAATGGTCCAGTGCAGAGTAGCTGCAGTGTTCGCTTTATCTCGGCTTTCAGAGATAACGGAAACACGTCCCATTTGGCACATGCATGAGGTCCTATGACCCCTCCCGAACATATTTCAGGAATTCATATCATGTTGAATGATGCTATGTGTGTTGGTGGCTTTGGAAATGGTCCAGTGCAGAGTAGCTGCAGTGTTCGCTTTATCTCGGCTTTCAGAGATAAATGGAAACACGTCTCATTTGGCACATGCATGAGGTCCTATGACCCCCCCGAACATATTTCAGGAATTTCATATCATGTTGAATGATGTTATGTGTGTTGGTGGCTTTGGAAATGGTCCAGTGCAGAGTAGTTGCAGTGTTCGCTTTATCTCGGCTTCAGAGATAAACGGAACACGTCCCATTTGGCACATGCATGAGGTCCTATGACCCCACCGAACATATTTCAGGAATTTCATATCATGTTGAATGATGCTATGTGTGTTGGTGGCTTTGGAAATGGTCCAGTGCAGAGTAGCTGCAGTGTTCGCTTTATCTCGGCTTCAGAGATAAACGGAACACGTCCCATTTGGCACATGCATGAGGTCCTATGACCCCCCCGAACATATTTCAGGAATTTCATATCATGTTGAATGATGTTATGTGTGTTGGTGGCTTTGGAAATGGTCCAGTGCAGAGTAGCTGCAGTGTTCGCTTTATCTCGGCTTTCAGAGATAAACGGAAACACGTCCCATTTGGCACATGCATGAGGTCCTATGACCCCCCGAACATATTTCAGGAATTTCATATCATGTTGAATGATGCTATGTGTGTTGGTGGCTTTGGAAATGGTCCAGTGCAGAGTAGCTGCAGTGTTCGCTTTATCTCGGCTTTCAGAGATAAACGGAACACGTCCCATTTGGCACATGCATGAGGTCCTATGACCCCCCCGAACATATTTCAGGATTTCATATCATGTTGAATGATGCTATGTGTGTTGGTGGCTTTGGAAATGGTCCAGTGCAGAGTAGCTGCAGTGTTCGCTTTATCTCGGCTTTCAGAGATAAATGGAAACACGTCTCATTTGGCACATGCATGAGGTCCTATGACCCCCCCGAACATATTTCAGGAATTTCATATCATGTTGAATGATGTTATGTGTGTTGGTGGCTTTGGAAATGGTCCAGTGCAGAGTAGCTGCAGTGTTCGCTTTATCTCGGCTTTCAGAGATAAATGGAACACGTCCTCATTTGGCACATGCATGAGGTCCTATGACCCCCCCGAACATATTGCAGGTTTTCATATCATGTTGAATGATGCTATGTGTGTTGGTGGCTTTGGAAATGGTGCTGTGCAGAGTAGCTTGCAGTGTTCGCTTTATCTCGGCGCTTTCGAGATAAATGGAACACGTCCATTTGGCACATGCATGAGGTCCTATGACCCCCCCGAACATATTTCAGGAATTTCATATCATGTTGAATGATGTTATGTGTGTTGGTGGCTTTGGAAATGGTTCTGTGCAGAGCAGTTGCATTGTTCGCTTTATCTTGGCGCTCGCAGATAAACGGAACACGTCCATTTGGCACATGCATGAGGTCCTATGACCCCACCGACATATTTCAGGACTTTTCATATCATGTTGAATGATGCTATGTGTGTTTGGTGGCTTTTGGAAATGGTCCAGTGCAGAGTAGCTGCAGTGTTCGCTTTATCTCGGCTTTCAGAGATAAACGGAACACGTCCCATTTGGCACATGCATGAGGTCCTATGACCCCCCCGAACATTATTTCAGGAACTTTTCATAATCATGTTGAATGATGCTATGTGTGTTTGGTGGCTTTGGAAATGGTCCAGTGCCAGAGTAGCTTGCAGTGTTCGCTTTATCTCGGCTTCAGAGATAAACGGAACACGTCCCATTTGGCACATGATGAGGTCCTATGACCCCCCCGAACATATTTCAGGAATTTCATATTCATGTTGAATGATGCTAATGTGTGTTTGGTGGTTTGGAAATGGTCCGTGCAGAGTAGCTGCAGTGTTCGCTTTATCTCGGCTTTCAGAGATAAAAACACGTCTCATTTGGCACATGCATGAGGTCCTATGACCCTCCCGAAACATATTTCAGGAATTTCATGTCATATTGAATGATGTTATGTGTGTTGGTGCTTTGGAAACGTCCAGTGCAGAGTAGCTGCAGTGTTCGCTTTATCTCGGGCTTTTAGAGATAAATGGAACACGTTCTCATTTGGCACATGCATGAGGTCTATGACCCCCCCGAACATATTGCAGGTTTCATATCATGTTGAATGATGCTATGTGTGTTGGTGGCTTTGGAAATGGTGCTGTGCAGAGCAGTTGCAGTGTGTCGCTTTATCTGGCGGTTTCAGAATAGAACGGAACAGTCTCATTGGCACATGCATGGGTCCTATGACCCCCCGAACATGATTTCAGGAATTCATATCAGGTTGGAATGGATGCTATGCTGTGTGGTGGCTGTTGGAAGATGGTCCAGTGCAGAGGAGCTGCAGTGTTTCGCTTTATCTCGGCTTTCAGAGATAAACGGAACACCGTCCCATTTGGCACTATGGCATGAGGTCCTATGACCCCCACCGAACATATTTCAGGAATTTCATATCAAGTTGAATGATGGCTATGTGTGTTGGTGGGTTTTGGAAATGGTCCAGTGCAGAGTAGCTGCAGTGTTCGCTTTATCTCGGCTTTCAGAGATAAATGGAACACGTCTCATTTGGCACATGCATTGAGGTCCTATGACCCCCCGAAACATATTTCAGGATTTCATGATCATTTGAATGATGTTATGTGTGTTGGTGGCTTTGGACCATGGTTCCGTGCAGAGTAGCTGCAGTTGTTCGCTTTATCTCGGCTTTCAGAGATAAATGGAACACGTTCATTTGGCACATGGCATGAGGTCCTATGACCCCCCCGAACATATTCAGGAATTTCATATCATGTTGAATGATGCTATGTGTGTTGGTGCTTTGATAAATGGTCCAGTGCAGAGTAGCTGGCCAGTGTTCGCTTTATCTCGGCTTTCAGAGATAAATGGAACACGTCTCATTTGGCACATGCATGAGGTCCCATGACCCCCCCGAACATATTTTCAGGAATTTCATATCATATTGAATGATGTTATGTGTGTTGGTGGCTTTGGAAATGGTTTCAGTGCAGAGCAGTTGCATTGTTCGCTTTATCTTGGCGGCTCGAGATAAATGGAACACGTCCCATTTGGCACATGCATGAGGTCCTATGACCCCACCCGAACATATTTCAGGACTTTCATATCATTTGAATGATTGCTATGTGTGTTGGTGGCTTTGGAAAGGTCCAGTGCAGAGTAGCTGCAGTGTTCGCTTTATCTCGGCTTTCAGAGATAAATGGAACACGTATCATTTGGCAATGAATAGGTCCTATGACCCCCCGAAACATATTTCAGGAATTTGATATCATGTGAATGATTCTATGTGTGTTGGTGGCTTTGGAAATGGGTCCAGTGCAGAGTAGCTGCAGTGTTCGCTTTTAGTCTCGGGCTTTCAGCAGATAAATGGAACACGTCTCATTTTGGTCACATGCATGAAGGGTCCTCTATGACGCCCCCCGAACCATTATTTAAGGAATTTGGATATCATGTTGAATGATTGTTATGTGTAGTTGGTGGCTTTGGAAATGGTTCTGTGCCAGAGCAGTTGCAGTAGTATCGCCTTATATCTTGGCGCTTCAGCAGATAAACGGAACACCGTCCCATTTGGGCACCATGCCAATGAGTCCTATGACCACCCACCGAACATGTTGCCAGGACTTTATATATCAAGTTTGAATGATGCTATGCTGTGTTCGGTGGCTTTGGAAAATGCGATCCAGTGCAGATTAGCTGCAGTGTTCGCTTTATCTCGGCCTTTCAGAGATAAACGGAACACGTCCCATTTGGCACATGCATGAGGTCCTATGACCCCCCCGAACATATTTCAGGAATTTCATATCATGTTGAATGATGTTATGTGTGTTGGTGGCTTTGGAAATGGTTCAGTGCAGAGCAGTTGCAGTGTTCGCTTTATCTTGGCGCTCGCAGATAAACGGAACACGTCCCATTTGGCACATGCATGAGGTCCTATGACCCCACCGAACATATTTCAGGAATTTCATATCATGTTGAATGATGCTATGTGTGTTGGTGGCTTTGGAAATGGTCCAGTGCAGAGTAGCTGCAGTGTTCGCTTTATCTCGGCTTTCAGAGATAAATGGAACACGTCCCATTTGGCACATGCATGAGGTCCTATGACCCCCCCGACATATTTCAGAATTTCATATCATGTTGAATGATGTTATGTGTGTTGGTGGCTTTGGAAATGGTTCAGTGCAGAGTAGCTGCAGTGTTCGCTTATCTCGGCTCGCAGATAAATGGAACACGTCCATTTGGCACATGCATGAGGTCCTATGACCCCCCCGAACATATTTCAGGATTTCATATCATGTTGAATGATGCTATGTGTGTTGGTGGCTTTGGAAATGGTCCAGTGCAGAGTAGCTGCAGTGTTCGCTTTATCTCGGCTTTCAGAGATAAATGGAACACGTCCCATTTGGCACATGCATGAGGTCCTATGACCCCCCGAACATATTCAGGAATTTCATATCATGTTGAATGATGCTATGTGTGTTGGTGGCTTTGGAAATGGTCCAGTGCAGAGTAGCTGCAGTGTTCGCTTTATCTCGGCTTTCAGAGATAAATAAAACACGTCTCATTTGGCACATGCATGAGGTCCTATGACCCCCCCGAACATATTTCAGGAATTTCATATCATGTTGAATGATGTTATGTGTGTTGGTGGCTTTGGAAATGGTCCAGTGCAGAGTAGCTGCAGTGTTCGCTTTATCTCGGCTTTCAGAGATAAATGGAACACGTCTCATTTGGCACATGCATGAGGTCCTATGACCCCCCCGAACATATTTCAGGTCTTTCATATCATGTTGAATGATGCTATGTGTGTTGGTGGCTTTGGAAATGGTCTAGTGCAGAGTAGCTGCAGTGTTCGCTTTATCTCGGCTTTCAGAGATAAATGGAACACGTCCCATTTGGCACATGCATGAGGTCCTATGACCCCCCGAACATATTTCAGGAATTTCATATCATGTTGAATGATGCTATGTGTGTTGGTGGCTTTGGAAATGGTCCAGTGCAGAGTAGCTGCAGTGTTCGCTTTATCTCGGCTTTCAGAGATAAATGGAACACGTCTCATTTGGCACATGCATGAGGTCCTATGACCCCCCGAACATATTCAGGAATTTCATATCATATTTGAATGATGCTATGTGTGTTGGTGGCTTTGGAAATGGTCCAGTGCAGAGTAGCTGCAGTGTTCGCTTTATCTCGGCTTCAGAGATAAATGGAACACGTCTCATTTGGCACAGTGCATGACGGTCCAGATGAACCCCACCCGAAGCATATTTCAGCCACTTTCCATATCATGTTGAATGATGTTATCGTGCGTTGGTTGCTTTAGGAAATGGTTCAGTGCAGAGCAGTTGCATTGTTCGCTTTTTCTTGGCGCTCGCAGATAAATGGAACACGTCCCATTTGGCACATGCATGAGGTCCTATGACCCCCCCGAACATATTTCAGGAATTTGATATCATGTTGAATGATTCTATGTGTGTTGGTGGCTTTGGAAATGGTCCAGTGCAGAGTAGCTGCAGTGTTCGCTTTATCTCGGCTTTCAGAGAGTAAATGGGAACACGTCTCATTTGGCACATGCATGAGGGTCCCATGACCCCCCCGAAACATATTCAGGAATTTCATATCATGTTGAATGATGCTATGTGTGTTGGTGGCTTTGGAAATGGTTCAGTGCAGAGTAGCTGCAGTGTTCGCTTTATCTTGGCGCTTTCAGAGATAAATGGAACACGTCCCATTTGGCACATGCATGAGGTCCTATGACCCCACCGAACATATTTCAGGACTTTCATATCATGTTGAATGATGCTATGTGTGTTGGTGGCTTTGGAAATGGTCCAGTGCAGAGTAGCTGCAGTGTTCGCTTTATCTCGGCTTTCAGAGATAAATGGAACACGTCCCATTTGGCACATGCATGAGGTCCTATGACCCCACCGAACATATTTCAGGAATCATATCATGTTGAATGATGCTATGTGTGTTGGTGGCTTTGGAAATGGTCCAGTGCAGAGTAGCTGCAGTGTTCGCTTTATCTCGGCTTTCAGAGATAAATGGAACACGTCTCATTTGCACATGCATGAGGTCCTATGACCCCCCCGAACATATTTCAGGCTTTCATATCATGTTGAATGATGCTATGTGTGTTGGTGGCTTGGAAATGGTAGGGGCTGATGAGACGCCTGCAGTTTCTCAGGCCCACTCAAATCTGGCTCAGGTGCAACAGTGAAAGCTGGATTAACTGCCTCGTCGTACAATCCGTCTTCAGAGACAGGGACAGCCATCGGAGCCTGTGCGTGACAGAAACCCCCAGCGTCCACAGGACTGCCACGCCCACCGCCCTAGCTTGTGTGTGCAGCAATAGGACTTTGGAGGGGGGACCTGGTCCCGCCTCCCATGTCGTTGCAGCTGTTGGGGTTTCCTCCCCCTCCCTCGTCCTCGCAGTCCCCCATTGCCTGACTGTCCATCTGATCAACAGCATTTTGTTGCGGCTGCTCAGGTTGGTGGATCGTGGGACCGGTTGGGCGATGGAAATCGAGCCAAGCCTGCAACAGGTCTTGTGCGTGTGGGATTGCACTGTCTTGTGCGCCATCATCATGTCCCGGCACTGCATCAATTCTCCTCTTCTTAATCCCGGCCTGCGGAGGTTGTGGTTGGATCTCCCCCCTGCTCCAGAGGTCAACGTTTGTCTTGTGTGTTTTGAGTTTCAAATGCCTTGCAAGATGCTTATAGATTTCACTGTCTCCACACAACGGGCACCAATAATCTCGACCAGGAATCTTAATAAACCAGTCTTGTGATGGCATAACAGACAATGGCAGAAGCAGGTACACCAGAAAGCGCAAGACCGACAGGTGCACGGCCATTCTGGCGCTCGTGAACTTCACTGCATTAGCTATTGATCATCAATACATACGGAGATCTATTCAACGCATGTATAGCTCTTACATTTCTGCGATTGAGTACATATGTACAGCGACATGCCTCGAGCGATATCAGCGCTGAGGCGCAAACCCCATCTGCACCCCGCGGACACTGCAGCATCGAGGCGGAGCGCGGCCTAGGGCACACAGCGTGCACAGGCGGTGAACCCTATCATTCTCGCCGCTATAAGTACGCCGGAATCACACTCTAAGCGCGCCAAAATATTGTGAACATAGCCATATCGTACAAGCTGCAAACGGAGACGCTGCTGAACAAGATCCACACCGCAGCTTCGAGGCTTCGTTCGCAGACGGGACTCGGATGCTCTGCAACGGGACACCTGCCCAACATGGCTATCCGGACGTTCCACGTTGCAATTCCATGAAAGATAAAATCGAATCGGTGTGGTATATCGCTCGCTAGCATGACTGCATATAGTTTTCCCGGAGTCCCCAGGCTGACAAGCGCCCCATGTCTGCCTGGGGCACATGATGGCACCATCTCCGATAGCTCGTCGGCACGAGCCACAAAGATGCAACAAGCAGTAATGGAATTGAATAGCTTTCCTGGCCCGTCTTGCGCTGTTTTTTATTCGCGTTTTCATGATCTGCCATGTATGCCCCACTCTCAGGTGCTCCCCAACCAGCAATTGGGGAACCTGTATCCCAATATCACCATACCAACATGTCCGAGGCCCCAACTTCAGAAGTACAACTCTGGATAACCACTGAATGCCACCAAATTAGTTTCCAAGCGTCACTATCCATGTTTGTGTCACTTGGTCAAACTTCCCCACAGCCAAGTTCCCCACCTATATGCCTTCCCCACCCCAGAGTTGGGGCAGCTGAGAGGCGTGTAATCCAAAGCTACGCCGCCGGTAGCGTTTTAATCCAGATGAAGCATCAGAACATCATAACACACTTAATTATGAGCCACAAACTCGTCAGATTGCAATTCTGACCAGTTTCCAGAAAGTTACCAACTTCCCCGGGTACAGGGTCCCCACCCCAGCACCCTCCCCACCCAGGTGGGGCAACCTGGGCGTGGACGCTGTGCGGTGGTCGCCATGGTACACCCCCACAGGTTGCCGCAGTGGGAGCAGGGGGAGCAGATAAGCGCAAGTGCTTCAACTGTGATAAGCCTGGCCATCTGCAGAAAGATTGCCCTTTGCTCTATGCAGAGGTAAAGCAGTTCCTACAAAAGCAAGCAGCTGCAGGGCGAGGCCGTGGCAGAGGCCGCGGGGGCCCTCAGGTGGCTGTAGTTGACCTAGCGGAACTGCGAGCTGAGTGTGCTGATGGGCCATCGCCCAACATGCCATACACGTTTCTGGTGGATAGTGGGTCTGATCTGAACATTTGCTTCGATTATAGCATGTTCAGTGAGATCAAGCCACCAGATATCACAGAGTGCCAGCCTTTAGACCAGGGCAGGCTGAACATATATGGCATGGGCACTATCAGGGCGAATGTGGGGAAGTACGTGACAGTACAGGGCGAGCTGGTGCCTGTGGACATTGAGCTAGATCATGTTTACTGCGTGCCAGTCAGCCCGATAAACATCCTATCAACGACTGTGCTGAAGCGGTCGAACATATACTTGCACACAGGCAAGGCCAATACAGTAGAAATGCTTGGCTTCTATGACCGAGCCCAGACATTCGTGGGCAACTGTGAGCAGGAGTTGATAGTGAGGACAACCCAACACTGAGCTGGTATTGCGGGACAGGCAGACCAATGTGGGAGCTGCGCCCTGTAGATTCAGGGATAGACTGGACAAGTGCTAACAATCTTTTCCACAGAAATAGGAAATAAGTTGGTGAGCAGGCGAGAGTCGCTACAGTAGATGGTGTACCCATTGGTCATAGATCTTCTTTCCAACTCGACCCAGCATTCCTGGTGCACATCTCGTTTCACCATGCTGGCAACCGGATTCTCAAACTGATGACAGATAATCCAGACCTGTATGACCTCAAACTGCCGAAACCTACGGGAGTAGCACTTGAGTGTTATGGTTGCCACGTGGCGGAACAGAGAAGTGGTGACAGAGCACAGCATGGGGGCAAAGTGACAGAGAATGCCACGTATGTTGGAGAAGTGCTGCATGCGGATCTGGCTGGATAGATTAAGCCAGTAGGCATAGGAGGAATGAACTACATCCTGGTAGTAGTGGATGAGTACAGCAGGTACTCACATGTGATCCCGCTGAAGTCGAAAAGCGGTGCTGCGGAAATGATATGCCTTCTGATAGAACGCATCCGCGCTCAGATTGTTTATCACAAGGAGGTAGGGGTGCGGAGGCTGCACACGGACCAAGGAGGTGAGTTCAGCTCTAGTCAGCTGGCTCAGTACTTTGAGTGGCGAGGGATAGTGCACACGTTCACTGAAACCGCCCAACATGAGTCAAATGGGTTGGTAGAACGAAAGATCGGTGTACTGAACAAGTCTGTGCGGGCCAGTCTGCTGCAGGCGGCAGTGCTTGCATTCCTGTGGCCGGAGGCATACATGTGCGTGAACCATGCACAGAACCTGACGCCGAGCACAGCAGTGGAGGGTGTGAGGCGGAAGGAGGCGAAGCGGAAGCTGGAGGACAGGCTTGTTGCCACCAGCTCTGAGCCATGGTCCACAAATGAGCAGCAGCTGGCTAAGCAGCTGAGAGTCCGGAAGGCTGCAGCGCATGCGCTGAGCTTGAATGAGCTGTGTGAGAAACTGATTGCCAGGAGAGATTTGGCATTTGTGGCACAGCATATGAGAAATGTGAATGTCAGAGAGATTGTGCCATATTTGTTGTGGTTTAGGAAGGTCAGAGAAGATGACTTCCGTCTCGTGGTGGCACAGGTGAAGCCTTTCGGGTGTCCAATGTATGTGTATCCACGGTGGGAGCACTTCAGGCACCTGGAAGCGCGAGGAATCCTCGGTGCGTATATGGGACCGGGTGGAGGTCCTCACATGGACAGGGTTACGTGAAGCGTGGGAATGGGGGAGCAGTGCGGATGTACAGGCACATGGCTGCTCCACCTGCTCTAGTGAAGGACTTCGAGCAGCGATTTCACATGGCTGGGGAGGCTACGGCGGACCCAGTTGTGCTAGAGAACTATGAGCAGGGTGAGTTTGAGATCCTACCCGATCAGTATACCTGTGTAGTGCCGGAAGCTGAGTTCTTGCCCAATATGAAGAAGTGGGTGAAGAGCACTAGTGTGCGGGCAGTGCGTCCACCAGTTAGTCGTGAACACATGATGCCAGAGAGGTGCAGAAATGTGGATTGGGCTGAGGGGGAGCATCCGGGTCTGGGTCATCAACACTGGGAACCAGGTAGAACGATACATAGGCGTTTCAAACCGCAAGACGAGCTACCTCAGGGTGAGCCTGAGTTCTCTCCTAGAGTGTTGGGTGCAGAGCTGCTGGCGCGACATGAGCGCTGGCACACACCAGCGATCAGTGAGGCAGTGGTTGCAGCGCGCTGTGATCATGCAGCGGCTGACAGTGCTGCAGCAGTAGCACACTGGGACTATGATGCAGCAAACCAGCCGTCTGGGCCTCTACACTGTTGTAATTCAACGGACCGCGGCCTAAGGCCTGTGAGATCTGTGCATGTCGTAGGCATGCGCAGGGGTTGGTGTTGTCACATACCTTGGTGTCTTAGGTATCTGTCTGTGACAGCGCCTGTACCTTCAGTGGAGGATGCATGCACGTGAGATTTTGGACAGTAGAGAAGAGTGATTACACTACGATCTGTAGAGCCTATATACGCGTTCAATCAACGTCTCATACGGATACGATCAGAATCAATGTCTGCAGGCACGCAATCTGCATGCATTGCTCGTGCATATGGACACCATCGGTGCATGGCTGCCCCATAGCCACTCCGGATCAGCACCGTGTATCCACGCATACATGGTCACCGTAGTCCTGTGTATGCCACCATGCATGGTCACCGTAGTCCTGTGCATGGCTGGATCACGACATACACCACGAGTTCGCAATCGCAATCGGTGAGTCGCTGATGCGCCTGGCGGGCATCTGCGCGCTGGCGACGCTGCCGGATGCAGCCAGCCTGTTTGCCCCGCTGCAGGCCGGTGTCGGCATCTCTGGGGGTGCTGAGATACCAGGCCATGCGCTGTATCCTGACTTTCATGACCCCGATGTTGTGACCGTCCAAGTGGACCTCCGCAATGCCTTCAATCTGTGCGATCGGACCGCCATGCTGGCAGCCGTTGCACAGCACGCCCCGGGTCTCTTGCCATTCGTGCGGATGTCATACCAACAGGCATCGGCGCTGCTTCTGCGGCGCCCGGACGGCGCACATGAAGTGCTGTGGAGCGAGACCGGCGTGCGACAGGGCGACACGATGGGGCCGTTCCTCTTCAACCTGACGTATCAGCCGACTCTGCGAGCAGCGAGCGAGGTCAGCGGCGGAGCGCTGGTCACGGCATGCCACGATGACACGTACCTGCAAGGACGGCCGCAAGATGTCGCCGCCGGCGCAGCACTGATCATGGGTAGGCACCCGTGCCAGCCGCAGAAGACTAGCGTCTACTGCGAGGACACGGACACAGCTGCGCATGTCGCCGCCTTGCTCGGTGCGCGCGTCGCCCCGGACGGCATCGTGGTGTGCGGCACCCCGCTGGGTAGCGATGAGTTCGTCACAGCACATGTCTCCCGCCGCTGCGCAGCCACTCGCGCGCAGATTGCGAAGCTGACCGCACTGCCACTGTCCCCTCAGGTGAAATGGCTTGTCATGCACAACTGCCTGCAGCATAGAGAATCCCATTTGTTGCGCAGCACGCAGTGGCGGTTTCTGGAGCAGCCGCTGCACCAAGTGGAGACAGCGCTGCTGAAGGGCCTCGGCGACATTCTGGATGTGACCAGCCTTACGGATGCACAGTGCCTGCAAGCCCTGCTTCCCCACCGCCACGGCGGCATGGGCCTACGCAGGTTCACCCAACCCATCGCCGACGCTGCTCGCCTGTCGTCCGCTGCACTCGCCCATGCAGCCCTCGCAGAAGGGACGGATCGAGGCCTGCCGTTCCGTGGCGATGCGGGCGTCGCCATGCGCCACACTCTCGAAGAGTTGCGCCAGCAGTGGCCAAGCATCCCGGGGCTGTCTGAGTGCCCCGCCGAGCCCGCGGCATGGGCGGGCCTGAGCGGCGGGGGGTCTGCCATCCGCATGTCACGGCTGCAGAATGCAGTCGGCCGGGCCGACTCTGACGCCCGGGCGGCTGCGCTGCTTGCAGCGCTGGATCAAGGGACGCGCAGCCCGTCGTCAGCAACACGCGAACACAGCCTTACCAGCAAGGCGCGCTTGCATAGTTGCGCAGGCTTGATGGCCTCAGCTTTCCTGAAAGCCAGGCCCGGTGCGACTGAGCTGACTGCCACAGAGTTCCGCGTGAATGTGCGCTTGCGCCTGGGTGAGTCACTGTTCACCGGCCCAGAGGCGGACGGCGACTGCGTGTGCGGCCGGGCATCGCCTGCTGATGGTTCGCATGCCCTGGTGTGCAATGCGGTGTGGCGCACGGTGGTCGCCCGCCATGATGCGATCACGCAGGCATGGCGCCGCTTCATCATGCGGGCGGGCGTCTCCACGTCTCTTGAGCCCAACATCAAGAGCCTCCCGCAGTACCCGGATGTGCCGGGCGCACGGCCGCCCGCACAGCCGCCCGGCCCCTCCTGTGAGCCTGCCAGCTGTGCTGCCGCTGGTGCGCTCACTCCACCCACCCCGGCCCCCAGCGCCTCGGCCGTGCCTTCCACCCCATGTGGCACCCAGACGCTGGCGCATTCCCCGCCTGCCCCCTTGCGCCCCTCCGGACCGGCGGACAACGCTGCCCCGCTCGGCGACGCCGCCACGGCGGACGGCACCTCAGAGGGACCAGCCGCCGCGGCTGCACTCGTCGCTGCTGCCATCTCAGCCGTTGTTGCCTCGTCCGAGGTCAAGGCTGCCGCGGCCGACACGGCAGGCGCCATGGACGTAGACGTCCCCGGCGAGGCGGCTGTCGGTTACAAGGGCGCGCGAGAGCTCGGCGCGGCAGCTGCCGCCGCCGCCGCAGTGGCCGTGAAGGCGGCCGCCCCGGCCGGCGAGTGCGCGGTGCGGTGTGAGCACCTGCCACAGGTGGGCCCGGTGGCCACTAGTCCGCCGCGACGCCTGCCCGAGGGTCGACGGGGCCGCGCGGCCGCGGCTTGCGCCCGGCCGCTACCCCCCCGCTCGCAGCGCGACCCGGAACGGGGTGATCTGCTTGTGATGTTGCCCTGCGACACCGTTGTGGCCGATGTGTGCGTGACCTGTCCGGTGGCCCCCTCCCGGGTCGTCGCCGCGGCAAACACGCCAGGCGCTGCCGCCCAGCTGATGGACGACCGGAAGCGAGACAAGTACGGCCGCTCCGGCACAGGCGCATGTCGCTTCGTGTCCCTGTCGCATGAGACGTTTGGCCGTGTGGGCACGGGTGCGTTCGCCTTCCTGAATAAGATCGCTGACTTTGCTGCGGCTTCGGGGGCCGTGTCCAGGCGAGCGTTCTTGCAGAATGCCATGTGCGAACTCTCCACCACTCTGTGCCGTGGTGTGACGCGCCAGGTCCTCGCTGCGGCTCCGCTGCGTATGCGGCTGGCGGGCAGGGCGGTGGTGCCTGGCCACGATGTCCCGTCGGACGTGCTATAGGCGGTCGCTGGCCGCCTTGCTGGACCGGGTGCCGCGGCTGCAGCAGCGCAGGCCGGCCCCGCGTCTGGTCGTGTTGGCCCGCCGAACCTTCCCGCGAGCCACCGTGGGGGGAGTGATGCGGCGCCGCTAGTGCTCTTCGCGCCCCGCCCCGAGGCCCCTGTCGGGCGGCCGGAGGGGGAGGGCTGGTACGCCTTGCACTGTGGGGGGCGTGCGCCCCCGGGCTCTCATGTGCGGGGGGCCCGTGATGGAATGCTCCAGTGGGGCAGGATGGAGTGGGGGTGCTGCTGTAGGGGGGTCGGTGGTGGCTGGTTTTGCTGGGGTGGGCAGTAGTGCGGTGGTGGTTGTTGCTGTGCGCGGTTGTGGCGCGGGTGCCGTAGTGGAGGGGTGCGGGAGTGCGCGTGCGTGTGGGTGCGTGGGTGTGGTTGTGTCGGCTGTGTCGGTTCGTTGTGGCTTTTTCGCCTGGGAGAGTGATTGCTTTTTGCTGGTGTCTACTTTCGGGGGTTTTGGCCGTCTACTTTCCTTCCGTTGCCCTCGCTGCCGGGCTATTGCGTTCATCTCCGTGTAACACCACGCGTTTAGGCCTGCAGAGACGATTCCTACGAGGGATAGAGTTGTGCTGCACATAGGGGACTGTGATATCTATCCACTTCCAACTGATGAGGAAGTGAGTGATAGTGAGTCTAGTGATGGAGGCGAGGATGCCTCTGAGTCTGAGTCTAGATCCCGCTCACGCGCAGCGGAGCCAGTCCAACGGTCGATGGGCAAGGAGCTGAGTGAGCCACCCCCACCTGTGCGAGCTGACGGTCACGGCGGCGGCCGAAGTCACCGCGGGTCCACGGTGTCAGGGCGTGATGACCGCGACATATGTGACGAGCCAAGGCATATATCTGGGTCTGAGGGCCAGGGGCAAGGCGAGCTACGGCATGTGCCTAGCGGAATAGCGACAGGCGGTTATGGCTCAGGGGGAGAGTCAGCACCAAATGCCGCGAGGGGCAGCGGAGAACGTCTGGATCCGCCACATGAGGTGAGGGTTCGATGGGTTCCAAAGCATTTTAACTTGATTCGCAAAGTCTTAAGACCTGCTGTCCATGCTGTGGGAGCAATTGAGAGTGATGCTGCTGTTGAGCACAATTCCCCGGAGGAGGCACGTGAGCATGTGAGTGATGCTGCGAGCTCCACAGTAATGAATGATGATGAAAATGACGTCGGTGACTGGGCTGAAGGAGTGTTGGCGACGGCTGACAGTGTGCCTCCTGATGCAGAAAAGACGACGGGACAGAAGGTGACTGCAAACGGTGGCCCTACTGCTAGCCTTTGTGAGTCCGGGCGTGCAGCTGCCGTGAGGAAGAGGGTCGAGGCCGTAGTAGATGATCCAACGGTGCAGCAGGCCATGCGTGGCGCTCACCGTGAGCAGTGGATCACGGCAATGCTCGATGAGCTGACCTCCTTAAGAGAACATGATGTGTTTGAGCTGGTTGAGTGCCCAACAGGACTGAAGCCTGTGACAGGCAAGTGGGTGCTTAAGACCAAGCGAGGAGCAGAGGGTGAAATTGAGCGTTTCAAGGCCAGATATGTAGCCAGGGGATTTACGCAAGTGGAGGGCGAAGATTTCTTTGAGACATGGGCACCTGTGGGCAGTTATGCTACCTTTAGGGCTCTGTTATCGGTCTGTGCAGTAGAGGATCTAGACACGAGGCATATAGACATAAAATGTGCTTTCTTGAATGGTGTTCTGGAGGAGGAAGTGTATGTGGCACAACCACCGGTACTGAACGATGGGTCTGGTATGGTGTGGCGTCTGAAGAAGGCGTTGTATGGTCTGAAGCAAGCTGCCAGGGAGTGGCACAAAGCGCTTGCAGAACTCTTATTGAGTATGGGTTTTGTGAGATCAGCCAGTGACCCTGCACTGTTCATTTGCAAAGTAGGATGTTTTCTTATTTTTCTGTGGGTCGACCATCTGTTGATTTTCGGTCGCAGAGAGCAGATGGATGATGCCATCAAAAAGATCCTTGAGGCATTTGAGGGTCGTGACCTGGGGGAGCTGGGATATGTGCTGGGCATGGAGGTCATACGTGATCGCTCTGCTCGCACTATCACCATCACACACAGAAAGAGCATCAGGGACATGCTAGAGAGATTTGGCATGAGTGAGTGCAGACGGGCGCCAACTCCGTTGGTGCCAAAGCAGAAAATGTTTAACCTGAAGGAAGATCCTAGCCAGGAGAAGGCTACAGGCACAGAGCAAAAGAGGTTTATGCAAGCCGTAGGAAGCATCCAGTATGTGGCAGTTGTGTCGCGTCCAGACATTGCGTTTCCGGCTAATGTCCTGGCCAGGCATATGGCTGGGAGTGCTAAATGTCATTGGAATGGTGTCCTTCACGTACTGAGATACCTGCGAGGGACCATAAACTTTGGCTTGACCTTTAGTGGCTCTAATGGGGGATGTGAGGTGTTGGAAGCATTTACGGATGCTGACTTCGCCAATGGTGCTTGCTTGAAGAGCGTGTCAGGAGTAGTAGTCCGGATGCATGGGAACTGTGTGTTCTGGCGTTCGAAGAGGCAGACTATTGTGGCTGATGATACAACTGAGGCAGAGCTCAATGCTATGAGTACAGCGGCCAATGAGGTGATGTGGGCAAAGCAGTTGTGCACTGATCTTGGTTTGTCGGCTGTGAAGCCAACGCTGTGGGGTGACAACAAGAGTGCCAACTTGGTAGCGGTGAACCCCATCTCTAGTGACCGCTCCAAGCACATCAGGATCAGGGACCTGAGGGTCCGAGAGTTCGTAGAACTCGACGAATTGACTATCAGCTGGGTTAGCACGGTAGACATGCTAGCTGATATGTTCACAAAGGTGTTGGCAGGACCAGCATTGGCAAAATTTAGAGATAGACTGCAGCTTGCGGTAGTACAAGTTGTCTAGGGGGAGTGTCGTGATCCAGCCATTCACAGGACGACGGTGACCATGCAGGGTGGCATACACGGGACTACGGTGACCATGTATGCGTGGATACACGGTGCTGATCCGGAGTGGCTATGGGGCAGCCATGCACCGATGGCTGACCATATGCACGAGCAATGCATGCAGATTGCGTGCCAGCAGACAATGATTCTGATCGTATCCGTATGAGACGTTGATTAAACGCTTATATAGGCTCTACAGATCGTAGTGTATTCACTCTTCTCGTCTGTCCAAGTCTCACGTGCATTCATCCTCCACTGAAGGTACAGGCGCTGTCACGGACAGATACCTAAGACAGCAAGGTATGTGACAGCACCAACCCCTGCGCATGGCTACGGCATGCACAGGATCCCACAGGCCTTAGGCCGCGGTCCATTGAATTACAACAGATAGGACTGGCTGGCGCCGAGTAGACATGATCTAACTCAATATCCACAGGCACCAGTTCCCCCTGTACCGTCACGTACTTTCCCAAATTTGCCCTGATAGTGCCCATACCATAGATTTTGAGCCTGCCCTGATCTAGTGGCTGCCATTCAGTGATATCTGGTGGTTTGATCTCACCAAACATGCTACAATCGAAGCATATGTTCAGGTCAGACCCGCTATCCACCAGAAATGTATATGGCATGTTCGGCGATGGCCCATCTGCGCAATCAGCTCGCAGTTTCTCTAGACCCACCACAGCAACCTCACGGCCACCGCGGCCACGGCCTTGGCCTTGGCCTCGCCTCTCAGCATCGTGCTTCTGCAAGTAGGCTTTGATCTCTGCGGAGAGGAGGGGACAATCCTTAGCCACATGGCGAGTCTTCTTGCAGTTGTGGCATAACCGCTTATCTGCTCCCCCTACTCCCATTGCAGCAACATGTGGGGGTGCATCATGGCGACCACCACGGCGTCTACCATGATACCCTCGTCCTTCATAACGTTGCTGACCACTGCGATCATCCCGTGGGAACCACGATGGAGCAGGTTGGTTGTTGGCCTGAGCATGCGTCAGCAGTGTGGACACTATCTGCTGCACTGGCAGGTGCTGCAGCATCGGCTGCAACAGTGTATACTCTCTGTCTACTGCCAGCAGCCTAGAGCGATACAGTTGGTCCGGCACAGACTCTCCCACACCCCGCATCTGGTTCACTATACCAACTACTTCGTTGACATGCTTCTCAAGTGGCTTTTTCTGCTTGTCTAGCACCACTGAGCTGTTGGTACAGCTTCTATATCTCGACCTCAACAGAAGGCATATATTTTGCATGTAGCAGTGACCACAACTCATGGACAAAGCTACAGTCGGATACGAAATCCCTATCCTCCTTCGGCAGTGTAGTGAATAGCCAATGCTTGACCAACTCATGGGCCTGACTATTCTGAGCTAGTGGATCATTCACCAGCAAGCTACTCTCTCCCACCATGTTTGCCCAGCTCTCTACCTCTTTCTTGAACACCCGAAAGTGACCATACTTGTGACTTCATACCGGGAACTTATGTTTCTCAACTACAGATTTTCCCGGTACAGACTCAGGCATGGCGAGCGATAACGCGCTCGCGACAGTGGCAACATCGATCGAACCGGCTGTTGCTGCCGCTCCAGATGACATCGCAGCCTATGAGGGCTGCGGTAGTGGAGGTGGTATCTGCTGCGCTGCCCATGCGGTCTGGGCAACGTGTGGCACTTCCTGCGCTCCGTGCACCGCTGCCTGAGCACCCGCATTCCCCGTAGGATCAGCGTTGCTCGGCATGGCGGCCTGCTGAGGGTTAACACTGAGATACCCGTAGGTCCCAGCGTCCTGTCCTTCCCCGTGGGGCATGAACTGACCCTCCCCGGCCTGCTCGCGGCGCACAATGGAGCGAGTGCGATGGTGCGGAGGGCTAACTGCTCCCTCCACACTGTCAGAACCGATAGATCCTTGGCAAGATGCCATTGAATCGTCTCAAAGTGGTGGTGCCCTGCAACATGACCACCGTACATTACAGGAAACCCGTAGGCCTATTCGCGAGACCAGAACACCAGCATAATGCAGCTCCGCCGTAGCATTCTGCATTAGCTGTATCTAATCTCCCTATGGTCAGCTACACGCTAGAGCGATGTGACAACGCTCATCACAACGTGCAGCCGTAGCCGCAGGTTCCCCCTGGACTCTACCGCACGCTAATAAACATCTTAGGAACACCCACAATCATCACCGATACCATGTTGTGATTGAGTGGACCGCGGCCTAAAGCTTGTGGGATCCTAAGCATGTAGTAGCCATGCGCAGGGGATTGGTGCTGTCACATACCTTGCTGTCTAGGTATCTGTCCCTGACAGCGCCTCTGTCTTCAGTGGAGGATGGATACACGTGAAACTTTGACAGACGAGAAGAGTGATTACACTATGATCAGTAGAGCCTATATAAGCGTTCTCTAAACGACTCATACGGATACAATCAGAATCATAATCTGTTGGCACGCAATCGGCATGCATTGCTTGTGCATATGGTCAGCCATCGGTGCATGGCTTCCCCATAGCCACTCTGGATCAGCACCGTGCATCCACGCATACATGGTCACCGTAGTCCTGTGCATGGCTGGATCACGACACCTTTCTGCATCCTTGCCATCAGGATCTGGCTCCGCGGGCCGGGCTGATGCCGGATGCTGGTGCTTTCGCTGCAAATGTTACAAAGCTGTATCTCATGCACCCACACCCAATCTGTACATATGCAACCATTATGCACAAAGGAGCAATCACACCAGCTCGAACAGCACAATGGATGCAAGGCAGTGAAGGCTTTCAGTGTGTCCGTGTGGCGATGGCCACGAGCATTGGCGAGTGCAGGTCAGCAAGGTTGCACCACTTGTGTCTTTGATGCAACAGCGTGTTGGCCCGTGCACAGCGTTGATGCATCCAGCACCGTGCGACGCTCCTCGCACTCCTATTGCGCTCATGCCATGCAGCTTCGCCGCCACCAGTGTGCCCTTCTTCTGGTTACATAGGTTTTGAACTCGTATAGTGTAATGCGTCCCCTGCTCCAGCACTGCTGCTCGAACGTATGCTCTCTTCCCGCCACCCTCCTCTGGGAAGACGCGATGCTGGCAGCATGAACTGAGGTGCTACAGGCGGGAGCACGCACTGTCCGTTTCATGCTCGCTTAAAGCTCATACATGAGATGGTGCAGGATCTGGGCTAACATGAAGAGGCCCATCAACAACTTTGCCTGACGCCCTCGGTTACGCATCAGGCAGTGGCATGCTGGTATGAGACACACATGTGTAGACCTGACGCTTCTCCCAAAAGTGCACAGTCCAGGTCACTGGTGTGAATGCTGTGATCGGCAGGAGCACTTGCACTGCTTGCCTCACACATGAGGTAGGTATGCGGGTTCCAATCAGCGTGAATGGCAAGTCGTCTATTTAGCCTACCGGGCCAGGCCCGCCATCGGGCCTTGTTGCTCAGCGGCACCACGAGCACTTTGGAGTTGTTACACCCATACACTATTACCTGAAACTATGAAAAGGGATATTTGCAGAGTTTACTAGCCTATCGCCAACATCCCAGCTGCCATTGATTGCTACTATCTTGCAGAGCAGAGGTGTTGATCCATCATTCCCCCGCTGACACGCACACATAGCTCAGCTGCCTTGATCAAGTGACCACCCATGTACTGGACAGCTCGCTCAAAATCTATTTGAGGGGTGGTATCGTAAAGGTGAAAGCCACACACAGGACCACATCCATGCTTGTAATAGAGGGGCATCCAATCATGTCCAATTTTTTTATTCGCAACAGTCCGTCACATCAGTAAATCTTCTTCCTGCGCACAACAGTTTAAGCAGAAGATCCATATGATTGAGTCAGAGCTGCAGACTACCCATTCAGGCATGATCTTCAGAGCACATGGTCCACCATGATAAGGCGCATGGGGTACGGACCTCAATGACTGCCGTACCACTGCTTCCCATTTCATGTCTTAATCTGAGCATGTTTGACCCAGCATGTGCAGATCCATGTGCATGAGTAAGCCACGTAGGCATGTTCGAGGTAATAGCATGCCATTTTCAGCTGGCCTCGGAGGTCCACCCTGATCTCCAAAAAGCGAGCGCAGTCCACAGTGTGCCAGCGCGCCACAGTCGCGTAGGTTGTCCTCCCACATCCAGTCTGGTATGTCCTCGGGACCAAAGCCATATAAAGTAGCCAGGATTTGCACCGTCATGCTCTTGACATACACGCAAGTCAAAGTTTCACGGAATTCTGCACTTGCATTCTTCCAGCGAGAGGATGCCCGCGTCCCATACTTCAGCCAGTGTGTTGCAAGCAAACTGACAGCAGGGCGCAAGTTGTTCGGATCCTTGATGTTGAATTGCTCCCCAAACCAACGTATATGCCTCTGCCTTCGCTGGCTCTGCTGCTTCCATTTTGAGGTGCATGTCTGCTTTGATCCTGAAGGTTGCACTTGCGCCGTGTATGAACTTTCGAATTGAACTGATTTCAGTGGTCGAATCAATGTATTAAAGCGCAGACCTTCTTTCGCCTCCTGCAAACCACACTGGTCAAGCACAGCCATTCACTCGATCCGCGCCGACATGCAGCCATTGCCACATCCACACATTGAACAAGGATGTGGTTGCTTCTTTTAACATTTGTAGATGCATTGCAGTGGACTGTTACGATATCTGCACCTGCCAGTTTGGAAAACACTATGATGTAACGCTGCACTTCACACCAAGTGGCAGTGTCCAGCTCAGCACACATGGCAGGCAGTACAAATATTGACAGGCAGGCTGGAAGCGCACTGCTGCGGTCAGGCCAAGATGTTCTGCATAATGGCAAAGCCTCCCTCGAGGCAGGGCCAGGAAAAGGCACTGCATCGTGCAGAACCCTTTGAACTCGCCATACATGCATCTAGTCAACTGAACATGTCCGTCTTCTTTCAAGCGCTGGGCAACTTCTGTTGCCACAGTTCTAAAACCCCTTAAATAAGCTTGAGAACGCTCGATCAGCCTTGTTCGCATTTCAGCGAAATTGTCAATGCTGCCTGTACACGCAATACATCACATCTACGAGATGCTGCTGAGTGCACAGCGTACCTGCAGAGATTCCAGTGTAACAAGTTGTTATGCAGTCTGTGCTCTCATGATCAGGTATGTTCAGGTTTCATTCATGTGATGCAAGACAAGAAGCAGTATGAATCCACTGTAGCGAAGGTGGACAATTTGTGGCATGTCGGTTGTGCAGACAGTCTCCGAGGCCACGCAAAGATGTGAAAGGGCACAATAGCCGGATGCAGATCCACAACAAGACTGGTGGTTCTGTTCACCTCTCATGTCTTCTGATGGAGCCCCGTACTGTCCTAGACGTAGAACGAGCTGTTGACAAATAGTCTGACAACGAGCATGTGCTTGTATGAACGTAGGGCTCTCCAGAATCTTGAAGCCATCTGGGTCACAATTGCGTACAAGTTCTTGCGCTTTCAATATGTAACTCAGGTCAGTCGAAAGACACTCCCGGAAACGCTGTGCAGCTTCAGGCGAGAGGACCTGGTCCGCCAAGCACAGTTGGCTCGTACAGCGCGAATGGAACGCATCAACGTCGCTCAGCTGAGCAGCTCGAGAAAGCAGCGGTGTTTTCAAACGATAGGCCGTGCACATATCACCTGAATTGCAGCAGGTCCTGTTGTTCAAGTAGGGCTGTCCTGTGTCAACCAGATAGATGGATATATGGTACCTGCGATCTGTGGTACCACATCACAGTACCGGCCACTAGCACAGCACAGGCGAACTGCCAAGGCATGATAGCTGAATGTAGTGCCATATCGACCAAAAACTGCAAATACAATTATCACGTTCGCCTAGCTCTTTAAGCTAGCAGTTTTATCCTCCTCAGGCATGTGTGATGTACGACACGAGACAGTGCAGTTCACGGTTCTGACCATCAGTGAGTGTATGAGCTGAACCCGGCATGCGCGTTGTGGCAGACATGCTGCACGCGCACAGCGTGGACTATGCGTTGATTGCTTCATGGACCTCGTGTGATTCATGCTGTCAGCCACAAACGGACAAGCACCTGCAATGTCACCTCCTCTGGCGGGCGTGTCTAAGCCACATGCATCACCATCGCTCTCGCTCCGCGCATTGAGGCATGAAATCCGTGCATGATCCATCGACCAGCCATCCTTCCGGGGTCTTGCAGGCCTTCCGTGGTTGTCTAGTAGCTGTTCAACACATGCATCGCCCTCAAGTGTTGGCTCCTGTCTGGCATGGGCTACAACATAGTGATGAGCAATGGTATTTTGTGATCCACCTGCAACTGGGCACAATTCTCCTGTGGCGAACGCACACAAATGTTTGGGCTGGGGAACCTATTGCAATTGATCATGAATTCAGATGTACGCAGATCATGCAGAGAGCAAGAGTGAAGCCACAGGTGGCATTCTAGTCAGGAATCGGAAACAGTACATCATTGGACATGCCCATATGGCTGGCCCAAAAGCATGCAGTGCGCAGACTGTGACAAAGACTGGCCTCACCAGTAAGCGCTCTTGGAGGAAATTCTGCTTGAGCAATATAGCATGAAGAATTATCAGCAGCAACTGTGCGTCAACCACGCATTAGCGCACGCGACATGCACAAACATGTGTGCAAAAGCAGTGCACACCGGCAGCATGTGCAAAAGGGTTGAATACTGGCCTTTCGCGCGAGTGCCTACAGACAAGGCACCAGCATGGGCATGCAGTAGACATTAATACACGAACTAACAGGAGCAGGAAGAGGCCTGCACCTGGATACCGAGATGCTTTCTGTTGTGGAGTGTTGCCACCCCAAACAGGTGCATCAAGCACACACTCATCCTCATCAATCAGGGCATGTGCTTGATCTGCTACAGGAGTTGCCGCCTGCATAGTTGTTGACGGGGCATGCTGCTGGCGAAGGGATAAGCTCGAAACAGAACCAGACAACACCGTGGCTTGTGGGCTTGTATCGTGAAAGCTTGTCTGAGGATCAGGCAGAGCAACACCTGCAGATGGATCCAAGTTGGCCGGCCTGCTCAGAAGTGGAAACGCGGATTGGAAGACCCGAGCGGGCAAATTGTACTGTGTGTGGACGAGTGCGGGCCGTTTACAGCTTGGCATGCATCAAAACTCAGCAATGTGCACACAAGTGCCAGCAAGTGCCAGAGCGTGCTGCCGTGCAGTACCAAACCCAGGAATGAAAAAAGTGTGTGCGGAAGCTGCGGGCTTGAGACGGACAAACATAAGCCCCAAAACAAGCAACCAACCATCAACTGGGTGAATCATGGACGCCCGAGACTTGATCAAATCCGTGCGCATCGACCTCGTGCATAGAATCGTGCATGCAGTCCGAGCCTGCTGTACAAACACATCTGCACATCTATGCCTGGCGCTGCTACAATGCTCGCTGCAATGCTTCGAGGAGGCAGTTCACAGTCCAAGTGGTTCACAGCGAAATCAATTCTTAACGATGCATAGGCTGCCAAAAAGTGAATTGTGATGTAAGCGCACATGCAGGAATGGTGCTGCCTCCAGCCGCGTCTTGGTGATCGCATTCAACGAATGGTGGTTTGGAGGTAGGACCATGTCCCGTCTGGTCGGGGTAAGCCAGAGCCCTGCCGGTGACAAGGTGTAATCCATCGTCGCCGCTCCTCTGATCAGACTTGTCATACTGCTGAAACTGGGGCTGTGCATTAATTTGCTGACATACAGGAGCCGTTAAGAGGTGTTCGTTGAGCATTGGGTCGGTGACATTGATATCTGGTGGGGAGTCAATGCCAGTGTCCACTCGCGCAGACAAAGGGGAAGGATGCATCTGGCGCAAAGGAATTCGCAGGTCTGCAAGCAGGCATCGAATGGCGCACGAGGTGCAAGAAGCTCCAGACAGCCGGTGATGCACATTCCGCACCAGACACTCAGGCAAGCTGCACAAACACATCACGAAGAGCGCCAGCACCGTTTCCCATGTGAAACGCAGCAGAGTTTCACAGGAGACATACGCATGAGGAGGATTCACTACCTGACTGAAACAGTGCATTCTGGTGGCAATCCAGGGACGAAGCCATCCTGACATAACTCGGGGTCCCTGTACAGACATGAATGCAGCGCTCATAACAGCCATGTTCAAATGTCGGATTGGTAAGTTCTCAGCTTTCCCGCGACGAGAATGCTGTCGTGACGAGGCCTGCTGTCGCGCTCTGGCAAAGGCTTGTGCACATCATCTGTTGAAGAAGAGAACAGCGAAATGTCCAGGTTTGATGGACCCAGGAACGGTAAGTTTGCGTTCTGGACTACGATGTGAGGCGCGGCGTGGTGTTGATGCGCAGGATGGGCGCGCAACACTAGGGAAACACACTGGGAAACGACACAAAGAAACCCAACTGGCGTGCCGCTAAATCTGTAGCCGCGCGGTGAATTCGATAGCGATGCAGGCGCAGTGCGTCGGATATGCTACTGTCATGCCTGACGCAGAAGCAACACCATTTACCACCCGCTAGCCGCCTTGGCGACTGAGGAACTCCTATCGCACCGACCGCCACCGTCAGCAAGTCACCTTCACGCGGGAATACACCCATGACGGTGCACAGGGACGCAGGCACTCGTCCGCTGCAATGCGGTGCAATTTATACCTATCTCTGTATACCGCCGATTATAGTTGCACATAGATCACCATACGGTACGTTTGCGAGTCCAACGTGCAGCTTCGGACGGGTTCGCCGCGACGGGGAATTGTTACCCACGGGCAACTCAAACACTCCACTATGCACAGAAACCTGCATTACCTCATGCATAGATCAATCTTAAGTAGATACATTGCAATTTCAAAAAGTTGGAATGTGGATTACAAAATAGGTGTGCAAGGCTCAGGCTTCCAAGGGAGCATGCTTTTGAAGAGGAAAAGGTACGGAAGTTCCAGAACAAAGAGAAAGCTGCTAATGGCCCAGTACCAGTGGAAGTCAACAAGTCAGAAGAATACGAGCATGTTAATAGTGACATTCAAGGTGCCTATACTGACTCAGGGTCAGGATGGGCATTCTCGATTCAGTTCACCTCGCAGCAAGATCTGCCTGCACAAGCTGAATGCTGTAGCACTTCTGCAGCAAGATCTGGATCATGCAACTGCACCACAGGCACTGTGCCGGCGATAAGGGGAAGCGCAGTAAAATCGCACACAGGCAGAGTTGTAAACGAGGTTGTCGCTTGTAAAAGAATGAGATGCAACAGTGGCAGGCAGAAATGGCCCTCTTCTCAGAACGCTTTTGCAGTCAGAGCACAATAATAAAGAAGGCAACGGCTGCCAGCTTGCCTACACTTCCCGAGTCAGTGAATGCTGTCGATCTATGTTGTGTTATCGGGTGTGTAAGGGTTGGGACAACGACAACATCTCGGAGGGCATGAAGTTGCATGGTCGCTGTGTTGACACTTAAAAAACTTGTTACATTGTCTCTACGCTTTTCTGCCTGATGCACAGACTCGCTGATCAAACACAGCTGAAGTCCCAGTACATGCTGTAGACTGTAAGAAGCACATCATGCAACGTCTCTTTGTGCCCGGGATGCAGAGCAAGACCAACGTGAATCAATCCAGTAGGACGCACAGGCTGTCAGACGACGGCTGTCAGATTTGTTCGGTAACCGCCATGAAAAGCTAGTGCAGTTGGCGGGGCAGCGCATGTGACAAGATATGATACCATGTTCTGAAAATTGTATGTATGTATTCCATACAGGTTGAACTAGATTATTTCAGTCTGAATCAACTTGAAATGTTTATGCCAGCACTTTGAAGCTCGCCTAAAAAAATGCTCAGTGCTTGCTCCAGGATCGAATTGTGCCTCTCGGTTTGGTTGCGCAATCACATTCGCACAAAAACTTCGATTTGCTGTATCAGTGATGGATCAGGCGAAATCTTAATTCACAGGCTGATGTTGGACACTGCAGTGCGCTAGAGTGCACAGCCGCAGAGCAGACTTAACATCCCATCGCGCAGAGGCCACCGCCAGCAGCCAATCGCTTGGAAACATGTTTTGTGGACTCTTATCAGGCTAGTCACGCCGCGCAGTGGCCTGTAGGTACCATCTGCGCCATCAAAGAGCGCACCGTCACTACCTTGCCCGCGGACATGTAAAAACGCGGTCAGATGTAAACATACTTTACCGATTTAGGCTTGGGAAGTCTCTACTTGAAGGTTGACGTGCATTTGCCTGCCGCACGAGTGCCTGCGTCCCTGTCCACCGTCATGGGTGTATTCCCGCGTCAAGGTGACTTGCTGACGGTGGCGATCGGGCCGATAGGAGTTCTTAAGTCGCCAAGGGCTAGCCTGGAGCCGGTCGTGTGCATCGACACGCGACAGATTGCCATCGATTTGTTGCATACGCAGACGAATTGCGGCACATACTGGTATCCAGTTCTACACAAACGCAGCGAAGCGTCGTTTGCAACGACGACAGTAGAGAGGGGCCAAACCCGTACGATTCCGAAGGGCCCGGCAGGACTACGTGTAACAGTACAGTCGCTGCGACGTGCTTGCGACAAGCGCGGCCTGGACAAGTGACGGACACGGTCTTATCGTGCAGTATAGCTAGATTATAACACATATGTGTTCACTGCAGCAGCAGATTGAATGACGACAAGGACGTGGACATAACCAGACCGCTGTCAAAAACTTATTCATAACACTCAACGTGCAGCGCGGAAAGAATTAATCATTCCAGGGGTATTGCAAAGATTATCAATGTTTGGCCAGGAGCATTGTGTGGCAACACGCACCACACACTAACAGCGCCCGCACAACATTTACAGACAGCACTGGTCCGGCAAGAGCTGTTGAGTAGAATACAACGACGACAAGATTGAGTACGATAGGTGCGAAGCCGAGGTGTGCATTTGTATTTTATGCACTCAACCAATGCAGAAGGCAGCCACAGTGTCCATTCAACATCACATGCTCAAGACTCCATGATGACGCTGAACATGTGGCAAGCTATCACGCAGTTGAACATGACAGCGAAGCGCCACGATAAGATGCACACCTCGGCTGCGATCTGCACGGGGCCTCTCAGCAGAGGGACACAGCGTGTGCTTGTCACCAGGCTGTGTGTTTCCTCCACCAATGCGCAGCTTGAGCAGGTTCCTAACCGTCTCCCTTCTGCTTTGGAAAGTGTCAGCACTAGCATCTCCAGCTTCCTTGATTCCCCAAAACTGTTGCTTCAGGATGGCATGATCACCTGCGCACCCACACAGCGGTCTCAGAGGAGAGATGGGGCCTCACGTTGCACTGTTTGCATGAAATGCACACTTGTCATCGCCTGGCACCAGCCGTGTCTCGTCTACTGTATGTACACACACCAGCAGTGCAAACGTGTGGATTGAAATGAATCTACATGTTGATCACGGCATACAAAGAAGTTGCCGGTGCATTGGAGTGGAGGGACATTGCATGCGGCGTAGGAACCAACCAGACTCATAAAGTCCGTTCTGGACAGTAACGTAAGGTGTAGAACTCTCCGCTTCCGCCCAGGATTCACTCTGCAGACCTGCAAAATTATGAGATACGTTACAGATGTATGCTCCACAAGGTGGTAGAATACAGAGGTACGATTCATGGCAATGCGTCAAAAACATTCACCATGGCCGAGTGCCGTACACAAACAGCAACACAGCAGCTTCTGTATTGCGCTACAGTACCCTCGAGACATTCTCACACACTATTCTCCAGTGCTGCAAAATTGACACTGTTCTCTTCAGCAGCAAGATCTGGAACACTCCAATGGCAGTACACTACCAGACTATTCCTGTACCAATCTGTAAGTTTGGTTTCGAGAGTGGATTTTCAGACGCCAGCAGACACAGCTATGTGCAAGAAAACCAATGGCAGACCTGATGCACCGTTGTGAGACACCTGACCTGGAGTGAACATGTCAGCCAGACCTGACCACAAACTCCTGTAATATAAAATTGCTACCGTGACAAACAAACTTCGTGACTGCATTCCTGCGAGTTCAGGCACAACTCGGATTCCTGAACAACACACAGACAGGGTTGACAAACCACGCCGAGCCGATGTGTATCGCACAGATTTGTCACAGTTGCGGACCTGGGTATTCCGACAGCGGTGGCTCAGTCAGAGAGCTGAATCCGCCTCCAGAGGAAACGACGTTGCTGAACTCTTGTATTGTTCTTCCAGGCGCGCTCGCGGCATGAAGCGCATCGGTCGACTCCACATCATCGCAACCGGCAGCGGTACACATGCCTGTACCTGTACTGACGAACCCAGCTATTGCCTCAATTTCTGCACTGCCGAATTGGCAGGCGCAGCACCCACTCAGTTGACCTGGAGGGTGAAATCTAGTATAAAGGAGTGCGTATCACGCGTGCTTGAATTGTCAACGGTCTATCGCGTATTACAGCGTCCTTGTAATAAGCGTAGATACTACATTGTACGATGTCACGACATGTGATAAGCTGTGGACATGGCTGTGCTTGGCGAACCGCATGGCGCGCTGATGCTTGATGTGGCAACACCAGCGACAACGGACATCATCACACCGAACTATGAGGTTCCCTGGCGTTGCAAAGCGTTCTATAGCAGGCATACCGTTCAAAATGGTATAAGATTGATGTGCTGCGATGTGCATGAGTGCTTCCGAGGGTTCAATACGAACACTTGCCTGCAACGAGTTAAAACGCCACGCGACGATTGTTACGGCATTTATTAAACAATGCAGCAGGCGACAATCATATTTTGCCAGATGTAGCACAGCAGAGCATGTCGCGGTAGTAAGATCGAGAGGATCAAATTCCACAGGATTGAAACAGCAGGTGATCGACAACATACTCAGCGCAGCATTGGCAGACATTGCGCAAGATGCACACCGTCTTTAGCAGCTACGAAAAAGTTCAGTGCAGGGCCTTCTGGCTGGTCACCACCGACATCCCCGGACGGATCACGACAGCGACTGACACGATGACTGAAAAAGATTTTGAGCTTTTCCCTCTTCTTTTGGAACGTGGCCATTGTGGCCCGCATAATAGTCTGGTCTTGGTCCCCATCTGTACAAGACACAGCCACAAAGCAATGAAACTTATGAGCGCGTACGCAGTTGAGACAGCCTTCGTCATGCAAGGAACCAGCAAGTCGCTCAAAAATAACTGATGTTGTGGTGGTCCAGCACACATAGGTACAGCACCGCCGCTGTTGCTCAGAAATCATACCAGACAATTGCAGAGTGTCCAGGACACCATGGAATCCGTAACAGAAGAGGAACCGGATGTTGCCACTCACAGCCAGCATCAACAGCACAAACAGGCATGTGTCGGCCACGGCTCTGACGGTTAATGCAGGTCCAGTCTAATTTGGGCGCGAGTGCTCATGACCAAGAGCTTCCTGTCCGTGCAGGTCGCAAAGACATGTACATGCGGCGTTTGGTGCCAAACATAAATCTACAGCAGTCACGATGCACACCATTGTGAGCAATTCTGAGCAAGCCCCGGGCAGGTCCTTCCGGCTGCTCACCACTAACATCCCAAGATGGTTCACGATAGCGACTGACGCGCTGATCAAATAAGAGTTGGAAATTTTCGCTTGTGTCTTGGAACACTGTCATTGGGCCCCGCCTCGCAGTCTGATCATGGCCCCTATCTGCACAAGGCATACCCGTAAAACAATAAAGGTTCAGAGTTCGCAACTACAGCCTCTTCATGCATGCCAACATGGCTGAGATGTGTGTACACTTGTGTGCCGGGCGGTGTTCTGTCTTGGCAGCGCTGAACAGTTGGAAGCGCCCGCTGAACCCACATAATCTGCACTGAAGCCAGGAGCATTGAACAAAGCGGCAATTACACGCGCGTGCAACGGGCAGCCAGCTGTAGTCAATGCGGCAACCAGAGTGCTCAGTGCTATTGCACATGACGAATGTGCAGCTGTTGACGGGCAGACCAAACTGGAGCTGTGGCCACAGCGTAGGGGCATGTTGCAGCAGTACGAGACATCCCATGCTATGATTCCACCGCCATAAATCATTTAGTGGACTGTCGTGAGCCTGGTGTTCAAAGTGAAGGCAACCACCGTCACTTGTGCACCTGTATGGCACAGCAGTGACGCCGAATTCGAGCAACAGGCAGTGACAAGATGGAGGTGCAGGAAGGTCGTTCTGTCGCGATTTCCAAAGCTGTGCTCATATCAGTGAAACGGCATCGACAAATGTATACACGCCAGTGGCACATGCTGGCGACACGGTGACATTCATGGTGACAGTGTTTGCGAAGCAGTCTTAGCTGGCAAGTTTTGCAGTTGACAGTGGTTGCATGGATGCCATAGGAGCCAATGTTGACGGTGAAACCGTCACAGAAACAGTACTGAGGCTGCCATCCAGACTCGATGGCATGTTTGGTTCTGCTGGACGCTGGCAGCTCAGCGCAGGCCTGAGAAATGCATCCGGAATGATGCAGCAGGAAGCACGATCGCGATAATGCGGCAAGAGTTGACCCATGGAAGCTGCCATGCCAGCTCGGTGCAGCATGTGATAAATGCAGATGGAGTTGCAGACAACGCACTTGCCAGGAACTCGATCAAAGGAACGGGTCGCCACTCTCCACGGGAGCAATGCGACAGATGTCAACTTGCCATACTCTTCCAAATGTGAGTCGTATGCGCAACCTGCAAACATAAGCCCTGCGTCCGTGTACCAGAAGGAATGTAAAACGAGCAAAAGACACAATACATCAGTCCAGAGCTACAGCAGTCGCGCCTTATTCGTATCACCAAAGCATTCTGTTGTCTCCTACAAATCTGTTGTCCGCTCGACTCGTCCAACTCGCAAGCCACTTTGTTGACACGGCCGGACTGCTACACAGGGGATCACTGACCGTGCCCAGGTTTGCTGAAGAAAATTTGAAGGTGTGCGTGTCTTTTACCAAATCCTGCGAACGGCTCCGTGGGTCGAAGTCGCTATGTGATCCAGCTTGACACAACGGCCACAGGTGCACAAGTTACTTGGATGGTTTTTACAAAGGTTGGCTGCATGATCGCGAGCTTCCAGGTGATCAGCTAATGGCAGTGCGTGGGATGATTATAAGGGCGCGAGGCCGGGAATGAAAGGCTGAATACCTGCCGCATGCCGAAGACAGCCTCGCCGGATCCCGCGGGACTGTACGTATGCAATTGCATGCAAGGGTGATGGTAGATCGCAGGTGCGCCGGCGTGCTCGAGCGCCTCCGAGTCGCAAATGTACCCGATATAGAGCTCATTTACTTGAGTGACGCGCGGTGTGGCAGGTCGCGCCTGCTTCTCTGTTTCATGATCGTTGTGCAGCTGCATTGCCATAGCGTAGACCAAGGCAATCCTGTCGCACGTGTATCAACGCGGGCGTGACAACTCTACGAATTATGTTTTTGTCCGGGTGCAGTCGTCGCTTCAACGTTTTGTGAGCCTGTCCGGGGCTGGTGTGCCATGTTGGTGCAACCGGCCAAGCGTCAGCCCGGGGTTCTGGTATCTGGACCACACGCTCCTGCGATTTGTCACCAGAGGTACTCATATTGCAGTAAGATGTTTTGATGGCGTAACAATTTGCGGGCAATATACAAGAGGTTCGTTTTTGTTTACACAAGCTGTGTTCGCGACGTTGTGGCCGTGTGCATCCATGCAACAGAGCTAGCGATCACATTCTCTACTGGCACATGCTGGTCGCAGAAAAATGATGTATGAGTGAGAGGTGAACGTAGTTGTGGAGAAGAAAGTTGCCGACACCAGTGCACACTGAAACCATGGCGCTGTTACCTGCCATGGTATTGATACGCTCTATCTATGAAATCATCTTGTTCAATTACTGTTAGAGTGCGTATTACGTGGTCTCTTGCCGACAGAGATTATGCTCTTGATTTGGACCTACCCAGCGTCATAGCCAGGGTAGCACAGGAGTTAGGCTGAGCAGAAAAAGGCAGACAGGCACATTTGGTATGCACATACGTCTCTCTTGACGTACACTCATCTTAATTTGTGTTTTCCGAGAGCTGTCGCACCTTTATGGCTGATCCGTTGGCCACTTCTATGCGGCGCAACCGAGAATGCCTGCCGGGTGTCTTTCAAGCGTGCACAATCGTGCTAAGCTGCTTCTGAGAAGCGCAGCTTGTGTACCAGAGCGGTGCAGGGCTCAGATGTTGAGGTAAGGAAGAGATGGCTGGCGCATCCCACAGGAAATTGTTACGGTCCCCAAAGCAACATCAGCCGAGCAAGTGGGGCTCCAAGCGTTAGGTACGCATACCTTTGCTGATGAAGTGCCATGGCGTCAGCCGCAGCATACTAGATGAAGATTTACAGAGCATGCCCTGGCTGTCTTACTCGCAGCGACAGCTGTTGTGCTTCCATTCTGACTCTTTTCATGTCCCCAGTCCCTGGTCCCATTCGTATTTGAGTTGAACGAGACAGGAGCATGTGGTCAGTCACCTGCACATCCTATGGCCATGACAGTTTGCATGTTGGTGAGCATGACCATGCGGCTGCTAGTTCAGTGTGTGACAACTGGACGCAAAGGGGCTCTGTGTGACCGCCAGTGTGCAATTCAGGAGCATGGCGCAATCAGGTAGCACATCTACCTGTCACTGAGTGTCCAACATCACATCTTCCTGGCGTGTTGCGCCAGGTGCGTTGCAACACGAGCCTTCTGCAGAAGACAGCCGAGCCATCTGGCCCTACAAGTAGGACAGCACCGTCAATAGAGGCCGCACCATGCGAACATCATTCTATGGGGACGGCGTCCAATGCGCGGCCTGCTACTGACGTGACAGGCTTGGCCTGTGCGCCCCCAACGAGCACCGGTCGCCCCCATAACTGCGGCCGCAGAGCTTGGCCCTGTGAGATCCGCCACACTCCACACGGAGGCAGCACGCCCATGCTCACCCAGAAAGCCGAAGAATTGCCGGGCTTCAGCAGTGCTGAATGCCCTGAATCGCACCCGGGCACAACATTGCGCAACATTCCCTGCACCACAACGAATCTCATCCACCAGACTCCCTGCTTCCTGTGCCACCCAGGCCCCAAGCACAGCCCCGGCGTTCACCTATAGTGTAATCGATGGTGCCATTGGTGCAGCCTCGGTGCCGCCCGCCTCGGTGCCATGCGCCCACGATCCCTTGGAGGCGCAGGGCGACTCCGCCGCCCCGTGCAGGCCAGGCTCCATTGTTCACGGGCAGTGCGTACCCCGCAGCAGGGTCACCTGCTGGCGAGGAAGAGCTCACACTGCTCCTCGTGTTTGGCGAGCACGGCCAGATCGGCACCGGTGAGTGGCGGCGGCCGCTCCAAAGACGGGGACAGGCCGCTGCTCGCTATGAGCCTCGCGGAAAGTGCCGCCCGCCGTGCACCCGACAGGGTGCCGCTCCCGCCTTCCAACATGCTGGGCGCGAGCGGTGGCGGGGGGCTGCTGCCGGTGGTTGAGCATCTGGACTTTACCGCGGCGCTGCTGGGGCTGCGGCTGCCATTCGAAAACGTGCGTGAGCCGCGCCCGACTCTACTTGCATGTCATGCTATCATGTGCTCTTCTGGCCTGTGCACATGATCAATACAAGCTAGTCTCCATCCAACTCCTGCGGCCTGTCGGATTGCCAGGAGCTGCAATGCAGTCTGCAACGAACAGGTCAGCAAGCGTTACGGGCTGTGTCCACTGTGTCACTGCGGCATGCATGCAGGTAGCGTTCACCCACAGCAATGGTCCCTCGCGCCCGAATCCCACGCCGGCCCCGTGTCCACCTGCGCCTGCGTGCCGCACTGTATCGCCTCCCAGTCTGGGCCCATCCTGCCTCCGACGTCTGATATATGTCATCTGCTCCTCCCCTGACGCCATGCCGCTCTCCAGCGTCTTCCTCGATTCTCTCGCACTCCTCGCCGCCCTTACCCCCCCCCCCCCCCCCCCGCCCCCACCCCCAAGCGTCCGCTGCCGAAATCGTCACCCATCCCCCCACGCCCTGTCATCACGCCGCCGCCGCCCTCTCGCACCTTGCGGCCGCCATCTCGTGCTTGCACTAGATGCAGACCAACTCCGCCTCTGCCGTGCTGGCCCTCGGAACCCTGCTCACTGCTGCTGCCCTCCACATCACGGGCTGCATCGCCGCTGTTTCGCGCCAACGCATTCTGACGCCTGCTTCACACGCACTTTGACGCCTGCGTCCCAACATTTCCTGCGCGTATGCCAGCCACCTCTCCCGCAACGCTAAGCAGGTCCAAGCCCTTCTCCAGCATCTTCTCCAACTCCCTCACCCGCCTTGCCACCCAACCCCCCCCCCCCCCCCTGGCCTCCGCTGCCGACTCGCCCCCCCGCCCAGCGCCCGGACCCAATGCTGCCGCCACAGTGGGCGCAGATGCGCACACCCTCCGCAGTCACTGGCTTGGCCGTGCTCGCCCTCGGAACCCTGCACACCGCCGGCTGCCTCCGCGCCGGCCTCTGACTCCGCAGCCTGCAGTACAACCGCATCATCGCCGGCCCTCTTAGCACCAACCACTGCCGGCTGTACGACTCTGGCCCGCCTTGCTCATCCTGGCACCTCTCGGCCCATGGTGCGTGCCTCACTCCCCCTTGCTTGCTGAGGCCTTTGCAACGTAGCGAGATGCTGCCGTTCCTGTTCATGTGAAAGCTGTTCATGGACTTGGTGACGGCGCACCCACCTGCCAACACGTGCGTCCATCCCGTAGCTCTGAATGCACATGCGACTGCTGAGCATAGGGCTGAGTCAGGCGAGCCCAAATTTGCTGCTCAGGCACACGGGATGAGCAAGAAGCACTCCAGGTCTGCCACAACATCTGAAGTGGCTGCAGGTGACACCACAGCCTGCAAGCACGGATTTCGGAGAATGCCATGTAGGACCTCCCCACAACTTTGTGCCGTGAGCCGCCGCGCCAAGCACAAGAATGGCCCCGCTCCGCACCAGACTGGACATGAGCTCGATGCTGGAGGGCCTGTCTATTCCTTCCAACTATCTGCCGGTGCTCGCGTGTCTCCGCGGCTATGCTGGTGCCAGCGAATCTGCCCTCCCCATGGACCTGCATTGTGGCCTGTGGCGCGCTGCGTAACACATGTTCCCCACACCCCCACCTGCTGCCTGGCATCTCGTATAGCTCACCCGACGTAGCCACACTGCAGCTGCATAGTAAGGACTTGCTAGACCCTAGCGCCGTGCTGCCTGCGGACAATCTCGTGCAGACCATACCGAGCCCGTCTGTCCGCCTGAGCCGAGATGGTAGATGGCCACCCCAGCTGCCTCTGCTGCGGAGTGGCGTGTATGCCACACTCTGATGCAGTGTTTGTGTGATGGCGGGAGATTGCTCGGCAGTGCAGGCTGGCGTGGGTGCCGTGTGTTTGGCATTCTGGAATCGCCTGTTGCACAGGTATGACTTTGGTGAGTGTGCTTCACGCCATGTGCAGGTGGCTCCGATGCTTACTGTCTTACACGCCTCCTTTCCTTGTCGCTGATGAGGCGGTGCTATGCGTTCGTGTAGCACAGAACAGATAAACGCCGCCAACCGCGCACCGGTGATCACCGCTGCCCCTTCATCTGATGGCTCTGCTGCTCAAGAAGTGTTCTTGCTGCTCAGAGCATATGCAGACTTGTCAAGCATGGCGGCAATCACTGCGCTCGATCAAGTCGGTGAAGATCGACTTAGCGGCAAGTAGCTGTGTGCCTGACACTCATTCATCAATGCAGGCCCAGAACTACATCCAAGTACAGCCAGTTGGAGCGCAAGTGCACATGCACTGCGGCTCACTGCTTTTGTACTGGTTGGCTACAGATTCGCCATGTGAACAAGCTCTTGCTACTGTACTAGGAAGGGTGTTGATTGAACTTGCTGCCTAGTAGAGAACACTGCGACAGGTGCAAGTCCAAAACGTCTGAACTGCCGCTGCATCGATGTTACAGATGCACATGTTCGTATCGCATAATACACTCAACATGCAATCCGTTAGGTTGCGAACATTATACTCGGGTCATGACATGTCATATATCAATGCTTCCACCAGTCTAATGGCAACAGGATGTGGCATAGCAGAGCTGCCATACTACTGGCCTCATACGTGCAAGGGATCCAAAACTTTCTTGCGTATCCTATTCCATATACTGAAGATTAAGGATTGACATTTGAGGCATACTGTTTCCTTCTTGCTACTCCTGTGTCCAATCAGGCAAAAGGCCCTCCAATGGTGCAGGAGTTTGCAGTTTTGCATTTCTTGACACAAGAGGCAGAATGGGTCTGCTCTTGCTGTCATATGTCTCCAGGAATTTGTGTACTATCTCGGCATCCTTTGCAAATCTCTTTTCCCATGACCCATTGCCTGTCCTGTCAATCTCTGTAAAGCCAATCAGATTTGCCGACACTTGTATCACCGTAGTAGTCAGGTATGCACAGACAAAGTCCTCAGCCTCAGTGTCTTGGATCATGTTGTTAAAGATGTCATGTCCAGCTATAGTAAAGCCTCTGTCTAGCCAGGTGAACAGCAGCACACACAAAGACTCCAAAAAGTTATCAGGTGGCTGCATGTCCAGCTCAGATGCAAGCCATGCTCCAGGGCCCCCAAAGATAGCAGCGATCCTCCCTGCGTGTTTGTATGCCTGCTCACACACCTGCACACCGCATTCCAAGAACCTGGGTCATGCTCGTGCAGGTGCTTCCGTGCCTGTATCGCTTTCAGAAAGCAACTTGGGCCGCACAAACCTGCTTGGATAACTGTGTGAGGTTTGGGAGATTCTCCAGTTGGCCTTTCGCCATTGCAGGTATGACTGAGTGCACCGCAAGGAAACCTTGGAAAGGGCCGTCTGGACAGATCACAGCGGCTGGTAGCACTCCATTATCCAGCCATCCGCTCATGTAAGCAGCATGTGTGGCCATCAACTTCATGGCACACCGAACAAGCTCCTTCAGAGCTTGTTTGGCCTCCCGTCGCTTAGCCAAACGGCGCTGTGCGAACGCACATCTCATGCACCGTTCGTCGGACTCTTGTAACTGCTCCAGCTTCTCGAACATGGTGTCCTGAAGTGATGTACCTGCAGAGCATAGTCTTTTATATATATATATATATATCTCTCTCTCTCTCCCCAGTTTGTGCCAGGTGATCGCCTGGCCGGCTCGCATCTGCTGGGTAGCATGTGAGTCTAGACTCTAGTACGTTCGCTTGGTGCACTGGATCGGAGCCCCTCGATGTAACGATATATATCTCCCCAATTGGAAATCATGCAAAACCCAAACGGGCATCGGCCACAGCACCCTATATCACCCTGCAAGACTGAACTCCTGACCTGAACGCCTGGCACTTCATGAGAGCAGCGCACTGACTCGTAGTGCGGCCATGTCCGTCGAACAGCCGTATTGTTGTGGTTGGATGTCTATGCCACTCGTATTCAGGCTCGCGCTGGCGTTGGACACAGTGTCAAACCCAGCATCAACATCTTCAGGTTTCGCATTCCTGTCACTGCGTTGGATACACAGTGTAGCAACATTCAGAGTATCAGCGATACTATCTTGCAGGAAGCGACGTTTGCTGTTGCGAATACCGTCGTGCGACAGTGTTGGACGCACTTTCTTGACAATTCGGCTCTGACTGGCAGTCAGGATGACACCTGCAGCAAGGCGGCCATTGTTGTGTTACACAGTGATAGATCTAGGACTTAGCAGCGCCGAGGCAACAGACCAGGCAACAAGCAAACAGACAAACCGGCCACCGTAAGCACCAAGGCCACGCGCCGCACGAGCAAATGCCAGAACGAACTAGCGCCAGCTTGATTGCAGACACTCGCACACCACGCAGTACAACACGTAGGCCATTGTTGTGAGGCTGATTTTAGCTATGCGTTACTGAAACTGAACACAGTGGACGAGAACAAGATACATCACCCGGCACGCAAGATCACACAGCCTTTGATGCATGTTCGGCGGTGATTCGCAGGTAAAATGCTGTCCAGTTTACTCTGCTGACGGGTGTGCCAGCACAAACACAGAGGCAGTTCAGTAGATCCAGCCGTACCTGCCTGATGGGGTCTTGTTCCGGAGCGGGTGACAACTCCGCCCAATCGTAGCGCTGTTGACCGTGTAACAGGCCCATGCATGGAGGATGGTGGTGCATTGGGTTGGCGGCGCCGTTTGCTTTGGCCAACAGGCTGAGGCAGGTGGCATGCAGCATGTCGACTCCGCGGGCCAGACGGACCGAAACCATCACATTTGGATGCCTCAGCTGCACGTGCCACAGCTTGTTTGGAACTACCTGGAGCCCCGGCCATTGCACCTTGATTCTTGTTAGGTGGAGGGGATGAACTGAAGGGTGCCTCCGGGGGACATCGCAGGGTGGCCTCTGCAAGTAACATACAGCCTGTATTCGTGAAGATTTGCGTACCTCAGCACAACTGACTTGAAGACCGTCGATGCATGTATCAGTGTGCGTGCTGTCAGTGTTGAAGGCCAGTGGTTCAGGTGAAGTGGCTTTACCATTGTCGACATAGCTGGCATCAGTGTCGCTACACCTAGGCTCGGCCGGATCGACAACGAGCTTCTGTTGAATCTCTTGTACCAGTAAATCTTTTGAATGCTCAACAAATTGTGGCATCACCCCGTCTTTTTCCATCTGCTCGTAAAGTTCTCCACACTTGTCAGCCCCATGAGCATACAAACACATGATCAAAGCCCGCACTTGGAGGCTTGTAAGATCTGCTATGAGACGGGCATGACGTGGACCCCCGATAAATGTCTTGATGCTGGTACCTGCAGCACGCCTCGTGGTCACACTGATTTCGTACTGATGCAGCATAGCACAGAATAAACTGAAAACACTCCAACAGGTAGCAGTACGAACATTCCATACAGAAACCCGAGTTCAGTACAGTGGGTGGCAGTACAGTAGGTTGGGGCATCTGCTACAGCAGAGATGCAACCGGTATAGGTACAAAAGACTGCACCGGCACTCTTCTGTGTCGCCGGGTTGTTACCTTGCATTGCAGCTTGCATCAATGGGACGTCGACAGAGTCCATGGTGCAGTTGAACCGTTTCACAGGTGCATCTGCTTGGCGTCGCTGTGATGCAGCCACAGTGTTTCCTGCAACCAATCGCCATTCTTGATACAGCTTTTGTGTGACACATGCAAGGTCTATTTTGTGCCAGAGCACCTTGATTGGCGGCATGGCAAACTGAATATGATTTGTGGTTGCGCCATGAACACTGGGCAGACATGCACTCATCATGCAAACCAGGACAGTCCAGTAATTGCAAGCATGCAGCAAGATGCACATATCTTGGCATTGCAGTCGTAGCACACCAAACTTTGTGACAGTGTGGAGCTGATCCGGCATCCTCTCCCTGTCGAGTAATAAAGACCCCTCAGAGCACGGATTGGAAGCACAAGATGCGGGCTTCCGGCAAAACCTCACCCTCGTAGACGGTCGTGGAAAGCAGCTTTCGCCAAGAGCTGGCCGATCAGGTTGAGCAGATGGGAGAGTTGATTGGTTATCTGCATCAGCAGAGCAGATGGGTTCTACAACACCTGACTGTAGCGGCGTTCTGAATGGATTTGCAGGGCCTTCTCCATCACCACCCTCTTCGGCTGCAGGAATCGTGACAGGCACCTGAGCGGCTACACCTGCAGCAATCGCATCAGCAGGCGATAGCTGCCCTGGATGAGCTTGAGTGAAAGTAGAGTCGTGTATGACGACTGAGGTCTGGCAACCACCTTTCTCACATCTGCCATGCAACGCCTCGTCAGCTTGGTGAAGATGAATTGCTTTAGCTTGCGCTACACCAGCTCCATCAGGCTCTGGTAGTTCAGGTCCTGAAAAGTGATGGTGTGTCGACAGGCTATCTGACAAGGCACATGCAAGTCCATAAAGAACAGAATACATGTGGCCGCCGCCCCCATAAGGCATGGTCTGAGAAGCACACCATCACATACAGATGGTGCCAACGGAGAGTCTTCAGGAACAGAATCATATCTGCCCACACTCACATTGCCCTGGGCTGCACCTGTGCATGAAGACCATTGTCATGTTATCGATGCTTTGCATTACGGCTCCATACTTTTTTGAAAAGCCAGGCATCCTGTGTGGACATCATATGAACAAGCATCGTCTGCTGAGCTTCACATGTATGCTGTGACAATTCCACAGCACAGTCTTGATCAGTGGAGCACAGATGCACACCAGGTACAGACGGGATTGAATTAGATCTAGCCTTGACTTCATGCACTGCTTCAGGTGCTACTTCTACATCAGTCAGGCCCATCTCCCCAATGACAGTCTCTGATGCAAAGGAGTCACTGTTGCTAGCGCATTTCCTGGCTGCTGGATCAGAGTCTGCTACATAGTCAGGCCCTTCGACTTCTAGCCTACGGTTACGGCCGTCCACATTCGAGATCTCTGTACCTGCACGCGATCCAGACAATGTGAAAGCCGCGCTCGCGAGGGATGGAAGGCGCATTGTCGTCACCAGCAGATCCAAGCAACACCACGGAACAATGCACACTTGCTGCAGCACAGCGGAGCTGCGAACACAATGGCAATGCATGGCCAAGGTCTCCAATTATCAGGCAGCATAGCATTCAGGCTAAACGCGAAGTGTCGTGGCGCCGGGGCCGCATGTGCTTAGTATCACGTATGTGCACGGTGATTCACACGGTGATTCACACCGCTGTACACAGTGCAGAACTGCACTACGATTGCCACCACCGAACAGGTTTAATACAAGTATGCGCCAGACATTGCGGCCACAGCAGTATCAAATTGGGCTTTGGCTCCAGCCGATGTGTGACTTGCAATCAAGCATGCGGAAAAGGCAGACGCATTGCAGGATCCCCGACCAGAATCAATGCCACCTGTCAAGAAATCACAACGCCTTACCTGTGTTAGAGCTTGCCACCTCAAGATGACATTCATCACGTTGCGATGCTTTATGTACTGTCGTATCGGAGCAAGCGTGCGTGGGGCCTGCAGACGGGCTTTTACCAATTGAGCCACCGTTCTTCAGGCAGTTCTGCTCATACTGACGCCTCAATTGCGATACACTACTCATTCCTGCAGTCAGCGTTGTCTTAGGCACGGATTGCAACGAGCTGAAAGCACAGTGAAGGTTCACAGTGTCGAGGCAAAGCCAGCAACGAAGGCAAGCAGCGCATCAAGACACCAAAACGGCTGAGCCACTGACGAAATAATCATGTGAACTGTGTGCTGAGCAGTGCTTTGGGCGATTCAAATGCGGGTTGCATTCTGGACAGTTCATGTACAGAGTCATCGGTACAGGCAAGCCGCGCAGTTGCGAAGCAAGATGAATACATTCGACATGGCCTTGCTGAAGTTTAGCATGACTGCACTGTAACGAGTCTCACCTGCCAGGAGCTTGCGCCCCAGCTATGAAATCAGCAGCGCTTGGCGCGCAGACGGCCTGTGTCAGAGACTCAGAGTAGCAACGTTTGGATGCGCACTGCACATGGGTTAAGGAGCATGAGGCTACATGTAGCGCACTGTTCCTTTCTTTTAATTATACACTCCGTCAGGTGGTGATACAATGGGTTGCTCTTCGTGTTGCCGTGAAGGGCCATGTGCACATTCAGGGCCGACCCCCTGTGCCCGTTTCCCTCGTTTGGTCGTGGACGATGGCATGCATCCTTCCAGGGCGCCTTCCTCGAAGCTTGGCCAAGCTCTGCAGAGCTCTGCCCATGCACCCGGGCGGCATCGCACGTGCTTCGAACCAACTTTTCGATTCTGATCATAAACCTGAATAAAAGCTGTACCTGCACGTGAGTTGCCCGTGCCCGGCTCTTGCATTCAACGCAAGTTGATCTCCGTGTAACACGTAAGTGCAGCATCATGTTTCCAATTGATACGTACTGTATCATCGTAAAGCTGCAGAGCAAACATAGCACAGCACGTCAAGAAAAGAATAGAGTCGCTTCAACATTGAACAGAACGTGCTTTGTTTTGCTGACCTTCGCCTCAATGTCATAGCTACGAGTGGGCTCGCCAGCTCAGATGTGTTACACAGTGATAGATCTAGGACTCAGCAGCGCCGAGGCAACAGACCAGGCAACAAGCACACAGACAGACCGGCCACCGCAAGCACCAAGGGCACGCGCCGCACGAGCAAATGCCAGAACGAACTATCGCCAGCTCAGATGTGCCATGGCAGCATGTCAGTACAGCTCTTCCCTGGGCCCGTTATGCAGCAGTGGCACCCACATTCACCCACTGCCTCGCAAGATGTGCAGCTGCCTGCGGCTGGACATCACCATTCTGAACTGACAGTTGGAATGAAGCTATCGATTCAAGAGTATCGAGCCATCAGTCGGTAGCTACCCAAGTCTGAAAGAGTGGATTCAGCCTCGGACATTGTGACCAGGCTCTTCTGGTGTTCCAATGCCCTTATGGCCCCTGTCCTTCCTCCAGTGCCTGTCAGTCAGTGCTGCAGCTGCTGCAGTTTCCATGCTGCAGATGCCGGTGGCCGACGCATCGTGCACAGCCACCCCTCCAATGCCCACAACCGCTTCCCAGTCGCACAAACGCCACCACTGCACCACTGTCCACCGTATGTACGCGGGTCTCAGTCGCGCCATCCTGCATGCATTGCTGCATGGAACACTGCAGATCGGCCGCGGCTGTCTCCCCTTGCATGCTGCCAGCGCTGACGGTGTGGGCCAACACATTTAAGCATGCCTCACACGCGGCGCTCGAAAAGTCTCTCCGCCGATACGGAGGCCGGTTGTTCAGCCGCTCCACTGGCATCGTTGTGACTGCCATCGAGCACGCCTCGAGGCACGTCCGCGCCGTCGCCAGCATGAGCCCCCTGCTGAGCGCCCTTCTGGCCACCATCCAGGTTGCTCGCGGCAGCATAGCTTCCTGCAGTGAGGTGCAAACTCAGTCTGTCACGCCTGCTTATGTCAGAAGAATGCATGCGGGGACCGTCGAAGATCATTGTGCCATTCGATGCTGAACACAGGGGCTGTCGCTGCTGTGCGGACAGACAGGCAGGTGTGCTGCGGTAGGGACGCAGTCATGCTGCGTGCCGCGCGTGCGCGGGCGCACACCTCCGGGCTGGTGTGGCAGGCGCGCTGGCGACAGGCGTGCTGCCGGCGCAGGTGAGGCGCGGCGCTCCTCCAGGGAGACTGTGCAGGCGCTCAGCGCGGCCGTGAGCCGCGCGCAGGCTTGCGCCGCGGGCAGGTGCGGCGGGGTGGTCCTCTCCTGCGGGAGGCGGAGGCAGGCACCTGCATGCACAGGGGCGCGCTTTCACGCATGCATGATGCGGTCGCTTCTCGCGAGACTTGGAGGCAGCAGTGGGCCGCGCGGAACGCCGTGGGGGCCTTGACAGGATCTCCTATTAGTAGCTCACGTGTGGACAGGGCTGAAGCTCAGGCGCGGCTGGAGGAGCTGGCGCACCATCTGCGGCGGGGCTGCCGGCCGCGCTGTACACATCACGCGGCGCGCTGTGCTTGTCAGGCAGGGACGGCGGCGTAACGATGTCGGGTTCGCCTGCACACGCACTCAGCGGTCACGCACATAGTCCACACGCGACACAGGCGACAGACGGTTGTCGGTGTGGGCCGGCGCGGGTTCTGACAAGGTGGCGGAGCTAGCGGGGGAACGCGCCGGACAGGGCAGCCAGGAAGCCGGACGTGCCCAAGGCGTCGGGCGGGGGGGGGGTGGCGCCGGCAGGCAGCACGAGGTCGGGTGTGCACATCTTGTACGTTGCGCTATGGGCAAGGTCTCGGGCTAGATCTCGAGCCGCAGGTTCGCAGCTGGCGGTGCGATGGGATGGGACACCTGCATATGGGATGCACTGACAGAAGGGATTCACTGGCGAGGAAGAGAGATGCCCCGGCACTGGCATGGTGTACACTGTACACCTTGGTGATCTGCATGGCCATGGTCTTGCATGATGCACTCTGATGTGCACTGGCATGGTGTAAACCCTGGTCATTCGCATGAATTGGTGCCTTGATGAGGGTGCTGCAGAACCGGGAGTGGGGATGCCATGAGGGGCTTGCGCAGCAGCACGGCACCTGGCACACATGGCGTTTTCGCTGCTGGCGAACATGCAGGCTCATCACACCCTTGCACGCATGCGCGTTGCGTGCCATCAACGGATACCTTGACATCCTTCATGCCTGTTGTACAGCCTACATATGCAGAATCAGATGAGTCGGATGAGACGTGGAAGAAGCGTGCCTTCTTGTGCCTGGATCCTGCATGTGCATCGCGTGGCAGAATGCACTCGTAATTTACCGCCGTCAGTGGATACCAGAGATAGACTGATACCTTCTTGAGAGGGATGACGGAGAAGTTGCGTGCGCGGACTAACAACCGCTCGGGCTGATGCTCGATACACGTGCGCAAGCACGACTGACAAGCATTCTGGATTCAGGGGCTCGAGGTTGCGCACATACCTAGCTACGACCTTGTAGCACGCGCAGCTAATCAAATCTGTCGCTGCTGAACAGCCGCGCGGTGCAGGTTTTGAGGTCTCGGGCTGACCCGTGGTACGGTCCGGCGCACTTCAGCTTAATTGCTTCTGCAAACTTGCGGCAAACATGCAACAGATGAATAACCATACCTTGTTGCTGAGAAAGGATCCCAAACTAGTCTTCAGATACGTCAGCTGCAGCGGCGACATTGCCTGCCATATGTGCACATGTATGTGCGACGTGTCGTAGGTGGCTCAGAAGCGAACATTTGACATCGGCTATGCTCGTATTCCAGATACGCTCAAACGCGGCTCAGCCATGTCTTGATTTTCCGCAAGTTGTCAATGAAGTGTTGCAATCTGTCTGTGCAGATGGACATCCTAGGTATAACGGTATGGCACTGCTTTTGATACAGTGCCGACAATGGCTATGACAACTGTTCGCGTGTATCACACAGTTCACACGAAGAAACTGACAGACACTGTACTCGTTGCATGGCTGACCGTAAATCCGTTCATCTTGTTTACAGCACACATCTGGAGAATTCATGGACAAGCCCCAGAGCAAGGCACCTGAAACAACATGACGGACACTGTAACACCAAGTCCAGCCGCCTGTCCACACCAAAGTCCAGATCAAACCAACCTTAAATTTGCATTTTTCAGCCGCCTTTGAAGCCTCTGTAGTGGCTGCCAAGATCAAACTTCCCATTCATGAGCTGTTGTTGGACGGCAGTGCTTTGACGGAAATCAGACTCCGCTCACTATAATCCTGCATAACAACTCTAATACCCAGCATTGTCTGAAAGAAGAATCAAAGCCATCAGCGTGGCATCACCAAAACGTGCTGCCCCGTTGTGGCTGTCCAGTCGTTTGGTTCCGTAGTTTAGGTGACTGGTCCCTGATGAATGGCATACGCAAGGATAGAGACATGTGTAGTTTCGTGCATCAAAAACCCCGAACATGGTGGCAACTCGAACATGTTGACGATTGAATTTTAGCGCATGCAATCGGATACTCACAGTATCCTTGATTGTTTCACGGCATGACTCATATGTTGATGTCCACTGCAAGCATTCATGGTTACACACGCTTCATCCAATCTAGAGACTCTTCAGCGAGAAGCTCTTCTGCAATTTGCTCATCCTCTGAAACGGCTGCCCAACCATCCACATCAGCACCCGATCCTGCAGACTCTGCTCCCGTGAAGAACCCGTCCAGGTTCTCATGTGTGCCAGCACCACTGCTGCCAACGGCTGTCTGCCTATCGTCGCTGAGGGCGGCCAGGACTTGCATTCTCAAAAATTCGTCGGGGTACAGTGGAGGGTCTTCCGCCAGAGCCTGGTGGAACAGAACATTGTTTGGCACGAGTCCTGGGATGGTGTTGATCTCTATCACGAACAGAGTGCCATCTGCCACAGCCATGAAGGCATCTATGCGGGCCAACCCGGAGAGTCCAAGCCTGTTGGCTATGCTACAAGCACTCTCCTGCGCCACCTGCACACAAGACATCAACTGCGGTCCGCATCCACGCATCATTGCACCACAGGAAGCGGGCACCGGTAGTTGAGTCTCCTGCTTGAGACCTGTCATGGCCACTCAACACTCGCAGACGGGCTCACAATTACGATGGAGAGTATAGGCTCGTAAGTGTAGAGACCATAGCAGTGGACGCCAGACTCGCATGCAGCATGTGCAGGAAGAACCACTCTGTCCAGATGATGACTGCGAGCGAAACAGCCACGCAGACCAAGGCAGCCATCTCTGGCACATGCGGAGTCGTTCACAGAAGCACAGGCAGGTTGCGCTCATTGGCTGGAGAGCACCTGCAGGGAGGCAGCGGGTACGAGCTCCTCCGGCGGCGGCGTAATGCACACGGCCGCTCCCGTCTGGAACTTGTCAGAGACCGACAGCGTCGTCCCTGACTTGAGCTGCATGCTTGGCTGCATCGCCTGCATCGCCCCCGGGGTGCCATACACGCCGATTGTCACCTCGACCAGCCCCGACACGTGCTTCCGCCGGAGCCTCGTCACAAAGGCGTCGCTCTGCACGTTGTGCGCCATCTCCACCGGCAGCCTGACCTCCGCCTCTGCGGCAGCGTCGCTCTCGCTGCCCTCTGTGTCGCTGCCCATAGGCGGGCCATCCTCAACAAGCTCCACATCCTCCTCGCCCAGGGCGGTGGTGGCGGAGAGCACGGAGGCCCCGGCGGTGTCAGCCAGCTTGACGGTCTCAGACTCCACGATGTCGGTTTCTACGAAAGGCTCGACAAGGAAGGAGGAGATGATCGATGTCGGCATCGGGATCGGTTCCCGCCCATCTGCACCATACGTCGGAGCGTGAGATGTGCCAGCTGCAGATGGTCGAAGAGATGCAGCAGTGCTGATTGCGGGGAATGCACATTCTTTGACACATCACTTTGGTGGCAGTGGCGTCTCAGGTGATCGCAAAGCATGTTGCGGTGATGGAGCCAGTTCTATGACCACACCACTGGCAAAGGAACAAAGCCAAAACTGAAAGAAGCCGTGCAGCTAATCAGGCACAAGTACACATAAAAGAACGCCTTGCGGTACAAGCCTTGCGGTACATGCCACAGGTACATGCACAACTTGTGCATGTGCATGTACCTGTGAAGAACGCCTTGCGGTGTGCAAGCACATGTTGTGGCCAGCAACATGAATGCAACGCCTGGCAAGATGGAACGAAGCAACACATCCCACCACACCAACAAGGCATTGCGTAAGGGCGGCACGTTGACTGTGGCAATGCTAGTCGGGTGTTGTGTAAGGGCGCAGCAACCCCGGAACCCAACTGCCATGCGTGGCACATGCCTCAAGCGGCTCTCACGCACCACCCCAGCCGTGTATCTCGGTGTAACACCACCACAGCCGTGTATCTCCGTGTGACACCACCACAGCCGTGTATATCCGTGTAACACCACCACAGCCGTGTATCTCCGTGTAACACCACCACAGCCAGCATGCAGGGCAGCGCACCGGGCGTGAGTTCGACGGGGATCTCGTCCCACTCCTGCGCGATGGCGGTCGCATACGCCACGAGGTCCCCGGGGTGCTGCAGCCGCATGATGCCCGTGCTGCAGCCGTCGAGGGCGGGCTTGATGAGCAGCGGCGCGTCGCCGTGTAACACGAGGTCGTCGCGCATGCCCTCCAGGCCCACCTCCGCCAGCTCCGGCGCCTGCGCCACCTCGGCGAGGTCGGCCAGGAAGAGCTCGATCTTCGGGATGGGGTAGATGTTGCCGTCCCCCAGGCCCTGCAGCCAGAGACGCGCACGTGTTGCAGTTGCCATGCTCTGAGGGTGGCCATTGCTTTGAGGGTGGCCATTGCTTTGAGGGTGGCCATTGCTTTGAGGGTGGCCATTGCTTTGAGGGTGGCCATTGCTTTGAGGGTGGCCATGCTCTGAGAGGCGGCTCTGAGGGTGGCCGTGGTCATGTGTGCATAAAGCCGTAAAGCCTCAGGTCTCGATCGGAACAGCCATGCTTCTGGAAGAACTGCCATGCCCACGAAGCTGCGGTCTGGTCTACGTTGTGGACCGTGTCCGCCCGAATGTCATCACTCTCTCAACTCAGTGACAGGTATACACGCAGGCGAGCATAGCACACAGTGCAGGATGACCAGGCCAATGTGTTGGCTGGAGATGATGGGTGTGAGAGCGCACCCCGATAACCTCTGCGGTTTCGGCCTTGTCGGAGCAGATGCGGCTGGCGGCCTCGCCGGAGCCGGTAAAGGGGATGCAGAAGTGCTGCAGATACTGCTGCAGCGTGCCATCCTCGCCAATCGAGCCGTGGATCATGTTGAACACGACCGCGCTGTTCGTCTGCACGCACAGCCTCCTTTCACGTACAGCCTCCTTTAACGAAGCAATGGTACGAAGCAATGGTGCAGACCACACCGATGACACACACAAAAAGAAAGAACAACTTCTGCAGGCAGCCACAGAGACATCTAACAGCTTCTGCTGCGGTGGATTCTGCAGGCAGCTTGGGCAGGCAGCAAGGGGGAGCAGCCGCCTGGGCTGGCTTGGCACAGCATGGCAGCGGTGGCCAGTGCGAGTGCGGACACGAGGGGCTTGCGGGCCGCACCTGCGCATGGAAGGCGAAGGCCTCAAAGTCCATCGCGGCCGACCGCGGCGCGCCGAGGCCCTCGAACATGGAGCCTGCGCCGTGCAGCCCCGCGACGCCCATCTCCCATGTCATCTGCTCCCGCAGCCGCCAGCCGTCCGCCGCGCCAGGCGGCCGCGCATGTGGCGCCGTCGTCTCTGTCAGCGCCAGCAGCTCGCACGCCTCGACAACCTCCGCAACGCTGCGCCGCAGCGCGAGCGCGTGCGGCACGGCCCACACGACGCGCTCCTCCAGCGGCGGCGGCTCCTCCGTCGCCGGCCGCCGGATCTCGTCAAGCGTCATGCCCTCCGGCAGGTCCGCCTCCTCCAGGCCGGCCAGCATCATGTGTGTGCGCTCCGCCAGCATGTCGCGCCGCCGCTCCCGCTCCCGCAGCGAGCTGAACTGCGGCGCGAGGATGTAGAGCGTCACCTCGAGGTCGTGGTACCGCCGGAGATGCAACCATGCCTGTAAACACGAACTGATGCATGGGACTCATGCATGTGAGGCTGCCGATGCGGCCAGTGCTGCACCGGCCACTGAGACGAGCACATAAATAGCTGAATGCACTGTGGCATGGTCTGCGCACAGCACGCCTGTGCACACGGCTGCGCACAGTGCCCACCCCCGCAACAGCAGGCACTGCACTCATCGCATGCGAGAGGGGGCGCACCGTGATGCCTCCCTGCAGCGACACGTTGCGCTCCGATGACTCCCCGCCGCACAGGACATACACCTTCTGCCTGTCGCGCGCCACATGCATGTCCGGGGCGAGGCCGTGCTCAGCGAGGTCGACGTCCTCCCCCGCCGCCGCAGGCCGCGCGTCCCCGCGCCACCCCATGTCCTCGATATCCCCCATCGCCACCGCCGGCGCGCGGCCCCCCATCCCCCCCCGTACACCCCACCCCCAAACTCATCCAGAGCCGGCATCCCCAGTTCTGGCATGCCCTGCGCCCGTCCATCCCCCGCCGACATCCCCAGCGCGCCGAAGCCGTCCATGCCGCCCTCTGGTGCGTGCTCCAGCCCCTCCTTGATCGCCCACGCGCGGACATCCTCGTCCTCCCCTCCCTCACCCTCCTCGCGCACGATCTCCTCCCCATGCTCGTCCGCCCACTCGTCAAACTCTTCGACGTAGTCGTCAAACGCGTCGATGCGCAGTGGTGCACCGCGTGTGTCCTCCACCTCTGCCTCGTCATCGGCGGCCCCCTCGCCGTCCAGCAGCTTGGCCTCCTCTGTCGTGTTTGTCCACACGGCAAGCATGTCCCCGGGCATCTCCTCGCCCCGCGCGAGCGTTTCTGGGTCGCGCGCCACTGGCTCCTCTGGCGCCGGCAGCAGCGGCAGCCCCGCGCGTGAGAGCGCCCCGGCCACAATGTGCCGCAGAATCGCCGCGTGCGACCACCCAAGCGCGGCCGCCTGCTGGAAGAGGAAGCTCCCCTGCTCGAGCCCGCTCACCGGGTTCACCTCGGAGATGATCACCAGTCCACCCTCAAACTTGACCAGCTCGCGGGGGTGCTTCATGACGGCGTCCAGCGGCGTCGTGACAGGCGCAAACTCCGCGTCAGCATCGCCGCGCGCCGCGGCGACCGCGTCGACCGGGGGGTCGACGTACGGGATGCCAGTTCGCTGCACCTCGGCGCGCGCCTCTGTCTCACGCAGCTCCGCCTGCTCCACCTCGTAGTTCGCGGCGTACTCCAGCTGGTCGAGCGTGAAGTACCGGTCGAGGTCGCCGTCGTAGACGTACTCATCGACCGGGTCGTCCTCAAACTCGGGGCCCATGCGCGCGATGTCGTCCTGCACGCATGTGTGGCATGCATGTGAAGGTGCCGCAGGCGCGCTGGCCAGGGTCGTGTGAGCCAGCCCAGCCGGATCACATATGATTTCATGCCATGCACCACATTGAACAGGCTCCGATAGGCGACACAGGTCACAAACACAGCAGTGTGTGCAACTTGCTGGGCACTGCAGCAGCCTTTCTCACAGCATGCACGGCATGAAACATACATTTCAATACACAGCACCTTCAAAAGGTTGACCAAATGGACCACACGGGTCAAGGTGGAAGCCGCAGACCGCACACAGCAACCCGACTCTGTACAACCCGAAACACAGGGCCGGGAAACCGCGGTGCCACAGGCAGGGCGCAGAGACAGCTGGCACAGTCGACATGAAAAAGCGAGCGCACATCAGTAGGCTGTATCGCGCCGTCGACTGTGAACTCGTCCTCTGGCAGCGGGCCATCGCCCGGCAGTGGCAGCTCCGGGGGTATCGCGATCCCAGCAGGGTCTGTGAAACGGGCGACTGACTTGGCAAGCATGCCGCAGTGCTCCGCCTCCGCGTGGATCAGCAGCCAGCCGTCGAATCGGGCGTAGTCCCTGAGGCCCATGTCCAGGAAGGCCCGCTCTGCTGACCGGCGAATGGCCTGCATGATGATAGTGCTGTTGACGTCAAAATCGGTACAGTAGACTACTCTCGTGCTAGTGGAGCTCCATGTGAGTTCTTGTGACCAGCAATGCCGACGTTGAGTCAGAATAACAGTTGAGAAGTGCAGCGGGGCAAGTAGGTGGTCAAGCAGCTGGGCAATCATCCGCGATTGGAAACGGACGGAAAAAGGTAGGCAAGGCACTGCACCTGGACCATCCTGGCTTCAAGCTTGGGTGGTGTGTGCGTCCGGATCTCCTCGTTGGGCGAGTACTTGCGACCGTATGAGAAGAACGTCGTTCGCGAGTCCATGTCCTCGAAGAGTGAGACTGTCTCAACAGCCTGCCCTATCTGTTGCTCGAGCTGGCCTACCTCCACTTCGTTGAGATGATCCTCGATGTCGCTGTTGAGGTCAACAACCTCCAGCGTGGTCGGCGCTAGCGCGACGACGCAGCCTTCCGGGCTTTGCACGACGGAGACGGTGTACTCGATAGCGCCGAGCATTTTAGGCTCGATCACGACCTGCAAACCGAACGCACTTGATTCAATTGCTGTAATTACTGGTCAGCAAAACCTATTGATAGCATGAGCGTGGTGGCCCTATCGTTGTGGCCCCGTCGTTAACGTTGTGCAGAGATCGCTGGCTAAGTTTGTCACAGCTCACGCAAAACAAACAAACCATATTGCAATTTCCTAATGCACTTTCGGAATGCCAGCAGCAGGTGCGAGCGCTCCCATCAGTCCCGATAGAGTCGGGCCCGCGGTCGGGCCCAATCGCAATGCAATGCTGGCATGCATGTGGGCCATCAGAGGCTGCAGAAACAACGGCTGACAAGATGACAATACATCATTCCAATACAGCACACTGAGACCATGATTCATAGATGATGCTTTGACGCAGGCAGTCTCACAACCAGCATGGCCAGATGGGCAGCGAGGCAGTCGTGCACACCATCTGCGAGCCTCCCTTCAGGCAGTCCCGTGCAGCTGTCAGTGCTTCTTCCATGCCTTGCGAGAACATGACGCCGATGGACGACCCGCCCTCGGCAGGCTTGACCACGACGACGTTGCCCTCCACATCCATGCCGGTCTCCTCCACCCACTCGTCCACCTTGGCCTGTGCCTCCTCCTGCACGCAACACAACACATCACACTATGCGAAAAGCCACCACCAAGCAATGCAGTGACACTGGAGGACATCCTCACGCCCCCTGTGACTGTGACGGGACGGGAATGGCGCTGCCGGCTGCCGTGCACTCGCACCAGGTGCCACCCTCTGCAAGGCTCTACGAGATGGCCAGCATTCCAGCACGTACATTTCACAAACGGGATTCAATTACAAATCCAGCCACACATCACTCATCCTCAAGATCACACTGGCGGAGCGGAGCACAGCCTCTCCGGGCACAATCCCATCATGGCTGTAACAGCAGTAGACATCAGCAAAGCGCACACATACCTCGCACTGCTACAACAGCCCAGTGTGTGTCAGCAGAACAGGCAGCGGGCGTGCAACTGCAGCAGCGGCCAGGGTGCGCACCGTGAGCTTGGCGGTGGCGGCCTGCAGGTCCACAAAGTCCTCCTCGATGAGCGTCACCTGCTCCAGCGCCGGGAAGCCGGCCTCGAGCAGTCGCTGCCGCGCGGTTGCCTTGTTGAACGCGGTTGCCGCCGCCTCGGGCTCGCTGCCAACATACTCAACGCCGGCGTCCTCCAGCGCCGCAAACAGGCGGCCGTCCTCGCCAAACGCGCCGTGCACTGCCGGGAAGGCGATGTCCGCGGTTGCCGCGATCTGCGCCGCCATCTCCTCAGGGCCGCCGAGGTGGAGGCCGATGTGCGGCAGCTTGAAGGTAAAGTCGGCGGGCGTGCTGCTGTAGAGGGCGGCTGCCGGCACGAGCCAGGCCTGCAGCCTCGCGTCCACGAAGTATGCGTCCACCGAGACGCCGTACTTGTCAAACTCATCGTAGACCTCCTCAAAGCCCTCCTGCAAATGGCGCGCTGAGCTTCTATCACCGTGTAACACATGGCACGCTGAGCTTACATGCTAATATGCATCTGTTCGAGTCAGACCGGATCAGCACATGTCCAGCGCCGAGAGCCGAGAGCGCCCCAGGGAATGTTAGTTTGTGAAGCGCTGCAGAGGACAGCACAATTCGCAACGTGTACTACATGCGGTGATTTCTACACGTGGATCGGCATATCTTTGGCTGATCGTATGCATGTGCAGCTGGGCCGGTCAACCGGGCCGGTCCGCTGCAGGGGAAAGGGGAGGCAGGGGGTGTGGGTGCGCGCACCTGCATGAGCGTCATGCCGAGCTGCGCCGCCTGCTCAGGGTGCGGCCGCGTGCGCAGCATGTCCAGCACGGTGCGCGCCGACTCGAGGGACACCGCGTCCTCCGCCGACGGCCCGCCCGTGATCACCGCCACGCGCAGCCGCGGCGTCGGCTGCGTCAGCAGCATGTGCGTCGCGCTGTGGATGTCAAAGCGCGGCATGTCGCCAGAGGCGAGCGCCTCCTGCGCGCCGGCTGGCTCTGCGGCGGCGGCAGCGGAACGCTCGCGCACGAGGTGCTCCACGAGGCGGTCCTCCAGCTGCGACAGCGTGGCCTCAGGGGGCGCCGGTTCGCCGCGGCGCTCCAGCTCGTCCTCCAGCTGCGGCCGCGATAGTTGCATCGCCTGCAATGTGCACCCTGGCTGAGTGGGCGCGGCCAACCCGCCCACAAGCCCCTGTTATGGGCGGCATGCCACTGAGCGCGACCAGTGGAGCTAGCAGCCGCACTCGGTTGCAGTTGTCAAGCATGCAGCAGCTAGAGATACGTTCCAGAGACATGCAGCACTGCACACACACAGAAGCATGCAGCAGCTAGCAGCATGAACCGCCATTGCCATCATTGCAGTTTTGAAGCATGTACTGTGAAGCACTCGGAATGTGCGCCTGCCTAGCACATGCCGTCACTTGTTACCGTGCAGCGGTGCCTCAGTGCATGCTCTCTGTGCAGCAACATTCTAGAACATGCGGGCTCACGCTATACAGGACCATGCAGAGGCGCACCTCGTCGCGAGCCTGCTCTGTCAAGAGCTCAAGGCCGTCATCTTCAGTACCGCTGCGCTCGGACCTTGCCTCCACAAGCAGCATCAGCTCCAGCCGCTCCCGCATGCTCCGTGGCCCCCCATTGACTATGACCCCCTGTGACTTCAGCGTCGCTGCTACCTCATCATCGGACATCTGCTCGAGGATGGCTTGAACCTGGGCGATCTCTTCGGTGCTGCCCTCTGCTTGGCCTGCTGTGGGTTGCTGACTGGCTGTGTCACCTTGGAGAGCACGCTCATTGGCAATGTACTGCTGGACTCGAAAGATCAACTCCGCTTTGCGCCCCGAAGATGACAGCCGTAGCCCTTGCAGGATGGCATTGAGTTCTATGGCGGTGGTTGCTTCTGGATTGAACTCAGGATCCATGACAACCTTTCTTGCTGCCTTGTATGCAGCGGCTCTGTCCGAGGACAATGTACTCTCGTCGATAACCGGAAAGGTTGGATTCCCGGAGATGTCGGCGATCGGAGTGGGTGCACCGCCGAGTGCACCGTTGTCAAGTATGAGCTGCTGCAGCCGTTCATACAAGTCAATTTTGCTGCGGCCCAGTATGGGATCTCCGCGTCTACGTAGCTCCTGTAGCAATTCTGACTTTGTGACCTCACTGAAGTCTGGCATGGGTCCCCCATTGGGGAAGAGCTGAGCCGAGTCGGAACTTGCAGCTGTTGGACTGGTCTCATCGTCTTCTGCGTCGTTGTCTTGCAATCGCCTGACGAGCACGGCCTTGCTACCTGACAGTGGCAGACCTCGACCTCTCAGTTCATCTTTAAGCTTGACAATAGTGAGCTTCGAGTAGTCTCGTGCTCGAGCAATTTGAGCGGTGCGGCATGAAGGGAAGCGTGCTCGACGTCCACCGATGACAGATGGACTGCAAGAGAGGACATGGGCACATTTGCGTATCCTCGCCAAGTCATGGCGTTGGATACGGCGCGACAACGATGCCGGCGCTACACCCGCGCAAGCCATGGTGACCTGCAGCCAACACCATTTCAGCCACGAGCTCAGCCTACGCAGCAATATCATAAGCAGCATGCAGACAGGTACTACCCATCATCAGGTTTACAAGGTGCATTGCGTTTCCAGGAAGTCTTCACAGATGTTGTTGCTACAGCGTACTGCAGCGAACTGTCGACCTGCCGTGAAATGTCGCCAGGGCGCGCACACAGTTTGGGCGAACAAACCAGACTGTGACTACAACCTCACAAGTTCAGTGTCTTTCAGCGGGATGGAAGCCATACCCCCTACACCGAATCTGTCCCGAACATGCCTCCCCGGGGAACATGCTGCATCCGCCAGCAGCTGCTTCTAGTACACAAGTCGCGCAGCTTGAGAGGATCCTGAATGGTTTGTGTAATTCAAGACGTGGCCGAGTGCGAGTGTGCGCAATTTAAGCAGAGACAAGTCACCGCGACGGCACCGACATGTAGGCGGCACACAACGGTTGCAGGAAGCGCTGAAATCCTCAGAGCAATCAGACCTGGGTGCTGATAATTGTTGACGAGAGTTCAATTGCCGTGCAGACGTGTTGCATTGTGGCATCGGCTCATACTTGAAGAGCTACCGCCTGTTCGGCTGCCTCCGGAAGGACTCAAAAAGGTGGCGACAGTGCAAACCCCGCCCACGTGTCAGGAGTTGTGAGCAATCGATCGAGGTTTGAACATCACCATTCATGTACAGAAATGGGAGATCAGACAGCGGAGCTGATCGAATAACAAGGAACAACAGAGATTGCTGGCTATGACATCTTGGCTGCGTTTGTAGAGCGCGTCTTCTTCACCAAACGCTGCTCAAGATTATGCCAAGCTGGTCCCGCTCAGGTGAGATATCACATGAATCAAAGCGGACACGCGGCGCAGACATATGAAATCGTGTTGCCTGAGTGCCTGAGGCACACTGAGCTGTTTTCCGAGACACACGTCGACGCCGGTACTGCTACACATTGTATACAGTATGCCGGCAGGCCCCACAGACGGCCTGCCGGCGCTGACAGGCCATCGCGCATAGGCTTGCGTCGTGCCCCCCCCCCCCTCCCCCCACCCCCTCCACCCATCGCGCCCTGCGGCACCCCCCCCCTCCACCCATTTCGCCCTGCAGCCCCCCCCCCTCCCCGCCCCCCCCCCCCCCCGCACCCGTCCCTCCTCCTCCCTCCCTCTTCCCTCCTCCCAGCGCACCTCCGCCGTTTCTCCTCTGCCCCCCTCCCCGGACACCGCTCGTGCTGCCGGGCTGACTGTGGCTGCAGCTCCTGGGACCGGTGCCTCGCGGCCCCGAAGATGGCCGGAGCGCGCGTCGGCGCGCCCGTGCAGACTGCTAATGTCGAGTGGGCGACCGCTTGTGGGCCCAGCGAGTGCTGGCTGTGTGTTTGGTGTGCGCGTGGGTTGCGTGGCCTGCGTGGTGTGTGAGTGTCTGCTTTCGAGCTGGCGCTAGTTCGTTCTGGCATTTGCTCGTGCGGCGCGTGGCCTTGGTGCTTACGGTGGCCGGTCTGTCTGCTTGCTTGTTGCCTGGTCTGTTGCCTCGGCGCTGCTGAGTCGTAGATCTATCACTGTGTAACACATTGTATACAGGCACTATGAGCAGCAGTTCGAAGTTACACCGGTGACTTCAGTGCTGCTGCCGACTCAGTTGCCCTGGTTGTGGTGAATAGATGAGCGAGCAGGTTCTCTCCTGGTCTGCTTGGCGGGTCAACTTACACCGCATGTGGTGCTCACGATTGTTTACCAAGCATGCCTGGGGTCCGACGACGTACAGCAAATGCCGTTGGGCTGCATTAATTTTGGATTCCGTGAGTGTGCACGATACAGGTATTGGAGAAATATCAAAACTGAATTATGGCAAGCAAACTAACGTCCACGTTCTTTGAGAAGTTATGACATGACTACAGCATCACATCAAAGGCAGCCCGTGTAATTGATGTTCGTCCTAATCAGTGGTAGATCAAGCATTTGAGAAATTGTGGCTGAATCATGGCTGCTTCGTGCGCAGCATCGCAGAGTACCAATGTAAGTACTCTTCTGACAATGTCCCGGCACGGATTAGCCGGGCACTGCAGTCTGAATCTATGTAAATGAGTATTCCATACAGCACTTGAATTTAAAAAAGGTGTGCGCTGTTTTCTGCAGTCCAGAATCTGAAACAGCGCATGGTCTGCTCCTGACAGATGTGCAAGCTGTAGCCGACATGAGGCTGGCAGTATATATCAAGCTAGCCCAATGCCCTTGAGAAATCTCTCCCTCGAAAATTTCCACTCAACCAGTTTATGCCTGAGGCCGCTGGAGTTCTGATATAATGTTATGATACACCAAAAACGAGTGAATGAACACGGATGAATACCGAAAGCCCATCTCAACGCAGATAGGGATGTCACAACACTTACTACGAAAGTGAGCAGCGTGTGCCAGAAATTGACAAATTGCGACGAATCAGTGGACTTGTTTCTGTGAATGCATGCTTATCGCTGAGACCAGATGATCCTGTCCAATGGTGGTAAGGGAGCCACTGGCTTTGAAACGGTACTTTGTGCAGAGAAATTTACATATGAACTTGCACACCCGGTAAAAATACAAACCATGCAAGCGTTGCAAGCTGCAACATCACAACCACGTGATCAACACTCACTCCCAGCACGATTCCCACATGTGAAATGTGATCATGATGGGCAACTGAGCACGGCTGAGCCAGACACTGTACAATCTACAAGCATGCCTGGTGTGAAGCGTATGCCATTGCTGAAAGTAGCAGAGAGTCCATGCGCAAACAGCACAACCCCATGATCAGTACACATGTCCATCTAGACATTCTTCATGTGAACACCAAGCTCCTAAACTGCACTGTACGTCCCGGAGACCTTTCAAGTCGACCAGGTCAGTACTCTAGCATCATGGTGTGAACACTTCTCTGAAGCCTGAAGACGTCCGCACAGAGCAAGAAGCCACCTGAATGACCTCCATATCTTGTGGTCATCAGTGGTGTTTTGCTAGCTCCGGGTTGGTGTACTCTGCAGCAGAGAACATGTATAAATCCGAACCTCGGTGTCAAGGTCAGCAACCACAGCGCATGCCATTGTTCACGCACAGGGTCAGATGCGCACTTGACTGTTTGCGATCCTCATCTGCAAACAGAGGATAAAACGATTAAGTATGAGATCGGGAATCGTTGCAGGGTGTCCGACACGTTGGCTCACAGCAGGGCACTGCTTGAGCCGCTGTCTGAACTCATGCATTTCCACCTGACCGGATGCATACCTGTGAATCCCATTTGCATTTTTAGGATCACTGCGCCAGTGACTGCAAAGCCGACCCAAAAGGGGTACCTGCAACGCGCACATCGATCACACAGCGCTACGTGCAAATCGCTTGCACATCGCACGTGATTGAAGCAAGATGGCATACGTAAATTGAAGGTCCTTCATGAAGACCTTCATACCATCTGCGCGGATCGGCATGTTCGGTGGAGGAGCAGATTCGACTGGAACAACTGGCGTGCCTCCAACGAGCGGATGAAGTAACAACAGCGCCAGGAAGGTCTCAAGATCTGAAGGATGGCACGCAGCGATCACTGACATTTTGTGAACATTACGCTGCTTTGGGGCGTCTAACACGCCTGCGTGCAGCGCGCAAATGATATGTCTACCGGTGGTGCACCATGATGGTGTCGCAGATCACGGTCACTGTGATACAATGCCATACTTCAAAATAATCTGCGCTGAATACAGTTCTACTACCTCTGAATTGAAATGCGGGTTGCCGTTGTGGCAAAGCTCGAAAGTCGAGCTAGAGAAGACGATCGCCTTGGGCCTGGTCACAAGGAGCGACACCTCTTGCCAGAACCGGTTGACGCCGTTAGATCGAAGGATCCGAATGAAGGATCTATGTTGTCAAGGCAGACCTGGCGCTGATGTGACTGCCCTGCGATGGGTATAGGCCTGTCCAGGTGGCATGTAAACGCTGACGGGTACATAGGATGATATACCCATCGATCATGCTCAGCTGTTCGTACACTCCGGCCCAAAATGAAACGGAGAAATATCATCAATGATCTGCGAAAGCCACCCTCTCAGATCTCACTCAGTACGTCCACACTTTTCGGAGCAACCGGCATAGTGCACATGCCATTCCTTGATGCTCAATCTTCCAACAACTGTTCCTTCACAGCAAATGCATGTGAGAACTCTGCCACCTGGAGGTTAAGCCTCTGATTTAGGTGCTTGCTTCTTGTAGGCGATTGCCGTGATGAGGGGACACGGGAGTTGCTCAAGGCCGCCACAGGTTCTACTGCAGCCCGTGGGCACTTGTGTCTACAAACTGTTAGTGGAGCGAAGTTCAGCCGGGTTTCTTCACGCGCTGACCTTCCAAAAGTTAGACCCTTGGAAAAAGAGTTTTTCAGAAATACCAGTATCCGGCTCCCTGTTGCAGGCGATGCACAGGCAGCCCTGCAGGGCAACAATTATCTTGCAGGCTACCTGACTCAATGTGCTGCTCATATCAATGAAGAATACATGGTGCTTTCCGGCCTCACCACCACAGTGGTGCAGTGGTTCCCGCCTGTGTCGCTGTTCCGTGCATTGGAAGGCCTGACACTGCCCCAGTCTGAATCCCAGCAGTTGCTTTTTCAAATCAATCGTCTGCAGGCTGCAGCCGTGCGAGCTGTGGAAGGGCTGGCCAATGACCCGCGTGCCGCAGTCATGGCGATGTCTGCTTTCAATGCCGGGAGCCCATTGCATGATGCGCTGATCAAAGCAGGCTCTGGCTGCTTGGGACGCGCTCAGGCATGGCTTCTTGTGGCGTCTGATGACATTGACACCGACGGTGGCCCAGTCGACAATCTCGTCTCTCTGAGAACTACTGCTGCTCCAATGTGCGAGATCTTCCTTGCAAACTCAGCGCCTGGCCAGCTTGCCCAGTGCAAGTTGCACATGTGGCGCTGGCCCTTGGTGCCTGGTCTACATCACAATACCTTTCTATGCTTCACCGTCTTCTCCGCTAGCTGGGTTTCAGCTGCAGAGAGGCGGCATGTATTGAAGGCATAGAGCTTGCAGCGCGGACAGTCAAGCATCTCAGAGATCGCCCGGCAAGAGTTCTCAGAGAGAGTCGGCCACAGGCAATGCCACTGCCACCGTTGCCTTCTACCATGTTTCTGCTGCACGCAGCGCAGATGCTGCAGCTCTTTGTGTCCTCGGCACAAAGGCATTCGCCGCCATCCTGCGGTCATCGAGTCCCCGTGTCACCGTCCTCGCCCTCAGCTCGGCCGTTCCGGAGCCGTGGCTGCCCTCTGTCTGTGGAGGCACGACTCTACAGCGATGCCCCCAGGTGAGTTTCATGCCGGAACATCCGCTGAGCTACACGACAGCCCGCTGTCGAGTGCAAAGTTGCTGTGCTGCGGATGGGGATGGGACCGCCCCGCAGGCCGCCGTCTCTCGAGCAGTATGGCTGCCATGGGAGTGTTTGCATACTGGATGATCTAGCAGGTGTAACGCATGACTCAAGTTCCACAAGTTTGCACACCCTGGGATCTGCGCTGGGTACCACTGACGCCCAGCCGTCACTGAACGCTCCATCAACATTGTCATGCTCCACGGGTGTGCCACACCGGGTGTGCCACTTTCTGCACATCCTATGTGTCACATCCAGTGCATCAATTCATCACCGAACATAGCAGCAGATGAAACTGCACTGTTGACTGCTGATCCCTGCTCTTTCCTGGTTGGCGCAAAGCCTAGCAGGTGATGAGCACCCCTCTGCCATCCGGCGTTTCCTTCTGGCAAGGTAGGTGTCTGCCTGATCTGCACCTGGTCCTTCTCGGCTTCTCAGGATGTCACTGGTGCTGCTGCAGGTGTCCATGCGTGTGCTGGTCTTCATCAAGCCCATGAAGCAGTACTGGGCTGCAGCCCTCAGCCTGGTATCGTCCCTGCAGCAGCGGGCAGTGCCGCCGGCTGCTGAGGCTCTCCTCCGTAGCATTGCACTCCAGACGCCTGTGTCCCCGGCTTCACTTCCACCCCACAGAGATACTTCAGGCGGAAGCAGTGTCAACGGTCACAGCCAGCCACATTTGTATGCGCCTGAAACATGCTCTCTCGAAAGCATAGCCCCCCAGCTGCGCCGGGAGATGATCTCAGTGCATGCTGCCTCACTATGCTCTGTCTACATGTGCCTAGCACATTGCGACTGATCGACTGACAGTCAAGTTGTGGTGCATGCAGGTATGCAGAGTTCACAAGGAGCAAGACGGCTGCAGAAGAGGCTCTAGTGGAGGGCTCGGAGCCGGCGCGGCCAATGTCCCTGGCCATGTCGGAGGCTGCGTACAACGTCCGCTGCAACAGCGACCAGAAGGCTGCAGTGGAGAAGCTCAGGAGTGGAGTCTTCCTCGTGCACGGCCCGCCGGGCACTGGTGCGTCCCCCATTGCTAGCAACCACGCCTGACTCTGCCTTCGCTGATTGGTTTTGAAGACGAACCACCTTTTGGTGTCCACAAACTGTCGTCACCCCTCCTGTCACATTCTTGTCTGTTCTACTGCCCATTTGGCGGTACTGAAGTGTCTCACACTGTCAGGGAATCACTCTGCGAGCGTCAAGTATGTGTTTCACTCTGCCATGTCTACTGTGCGCTTGGTTGAAGGTCCCGGTCATGCTGCACTTGTGTCTCTGTCTCCACGCACATGTGCCCCCGCGGGTAATCCCTGGCCTGTAGTTCCATGCGTGACTTGAATTTTGCCACGTGTGGTGCGACACGTCTGCACAGTGGCCGTGACCAAGTGCGCACGCATGTAGGCAAGTCGACGACCGTTTTTCATATGATCAACACCCGCATCCGCCCCTCGAGCGCCGTGCTGATCACCGCCGCGCGCAACGTGGCCGTAGTGGCGCTGCTCGAAAAGCTCACGCGCAGCGCCGCCCTCGCTCGCGATGTGGTCGTGTCAGGCTCCGAGCGCCGCCTCGGTGCCGAGGCGGCGCCATACCTAGTCACGCGGCTGGTGCAGGCGCCCGTGCAGGCTGGCGACCGAGCGTGGCCACACCTTGCATTCCTCGTGTACCGAGCGCTTGCGAGCCTGCATGCGGGAGCCCGTGAAGCGCATGCCCATGTGCGTCCAGGCAACTTCCACCATGATTGCGCCGGCATTCTGCCTGGCACGAGCCTCTGTCGTGCAACCATTGTCCGCTGTACTGGTCCGCAGCTTGCCATAGCTTTGCATTCTCTTTCCGTTCGTGCCTCCGGCTGCAACCGGGGGTCGGAATGACTTGTTGGCCATGCACTGGTACGAGGCAAAGCGAAAAATGTTTGTGTCGACCTGTATGGTGAAACGTTTCTCAACATGTATGGTTGTCTACTCCCCACGTATGACAACACGGGCTCAGCCACAGCAAGGGGATGCTTGCAGCGAGAGCTGCGCGCGTGCTCACCACTCCACATGCTTGTTGACACAGGGCACCATGGCAAGACACCAACTGCCTGCATGCATGCAGGCTGTGGTACATGGCGACCCGAAGCCGCTGGAGCCCTTCGTGCACTCGACCCAGGAGCAGCTCGCGGCCTTTGACGCTCTGCAGCACACCTCGCAGGAGGAGCGCGCGCGCCTCTTCGGAACCCCGGCGCTGGCCGCCGTCACGCCGCTGCCGTGCCTCCGCCTGGACCGAGAGGTGACGCCGGTGGAGCGGCTGCAGGCGCGCGCCGCGCAGGCGCTGCTGCTGCAGCAGGCCCTCTACTGCCTCAAGCAGCTGCGCACGCACCAGGCGCGCACGCCCCACCTCGCACACGCCGGCGCGCACTGCTGACAGACAGCGGCTGTTTACACAACCCGCGCATTTGCCTGCAGCAGTGTACATCACGCTCTATACGTGGAGATGGGCGTTGATCCGGTGTACACGGCGTGCAGGTGGTGACGGCGCGCCGCATCCGCATGTGCACGATCGACTCTGCACCCCGGCTGGCGCAGACGTTCCGCACCGCGTGTGGCGTGCTGCAGAAGGAGGTGACCGACGCGGCGCTGCTGCCCCGGGTGTTCCCCGGGGAGGCGTCGCCTGATGCTCTGCCGGTGCTGCCCAAGCTTGCTGCCGCCCTCCTCAAGTTCGCCGTCTATGGTACCTCCTTACTCCTGCAATTCCGTTGCCTCCGCGACTGCTTTGTTGTTGTTGCACTAGTCATGTCATCGGCGCTGCCGAGGGCTCCTCTGCCTTGGTGTGTTCAGCCACACAGACTCTTGACTCAGCCAGCCAGCCACGACCACTAATCTGACAACATCCAGCGCACCTGGATGCAGTTTTGAACCATCTCTAGTCGGCCTGTCCCTGCTTAGCTGCTTCACTTTTGTTCAAGTGTCATGCTGGGCTTTTCACATCGGAGTGCCTCCCGTGTTGCGGATGATTCAGCGATTGGCTCGGTCGGGCGAATGATCCAGCAACTCATGCTCTGCAGGGGCTTTTGAGAGGCTGCCAGAGAACAGCCAGGCGCCGCTGGCCGCGTCCATCGCCTCCACGACGGCGACGTCCGGGTTTCCCAACTGTGAGCTGCGGCTCAAAGATGCCCGACAGCGCAGCACCGCAAACGCTGCAGACCTCCTGGCAGCGCACCACCTGCACCCCCAGCAGCACCCGCTGAAGGTACGGCCTGCCTGCTGCATGATCTCCTCTCTGTGTTCCTGCATCGTAGATTGCCCGGGCCGGCGCTGATGCCGTATGCATGCATCCATGCATAAAGCGCCCCACGAGCCTTGACTGCTTCATCCGGTGCCATCGGCCACATCAGCTGAACAGGCTGGTGGCGTGCTGCTTGCTGCCTGCAGCCATCTGAATCTGCTGAGGTTTGCATGTGTGCCAGAATGCTCATGTCCTTTGTAGAAAGCACACTTCCTGCATGTGTGTGAATGGCATCAATCGAGTGCACATATGATGATGCTGTTCACGTTGCTCTAGTTGCTGCTTTGCACTTCCCAAGGAGTGGAAGAGCCGTGCAGGTTGCGCACTGGCTGGCATCCGTGGCTCTGTGGGCAGCGGACAGGGAGCTGCTGTCATGGATCCGCTGGCCGCCTGCGAGGGTGCACTACCCGGGCGCCGCCCTCCCGACCGTGCTCGTCCTTGCACACTGCTTTGCCCACCCGGGGAGCGCTACGCAAGCTGATGCATTGCACCGAGCGACTCTTGCAAAAGACTCGGACGCGATCGCGGTCGCCATCGACTTCATGCAGAAGCACGAGTTCCAGCATCCTGCTGCTGCAGCCAGTGGCACCGATGATGCCAGCGGTGCGATGCCATGCCAGCGGTGCCTGATGTTGTGCATGCAAACAAACTTGCCCTGGAGTCATGGCAGGTGGCGTTGAAACTAGCGTGCATCGCATCTCTGTTGTGGTGTCCGTGAGAGGCAACCTGTGGGCAGAATGCAGCAGGGCCGCTGTGCAGGCGCGTGCGTTGATCCCGTTGGAGAGACAGTTTCTGGGAGCATTGTCAAAGCGATTCAAGCAGTCCACACGCAGCTGCAGGTGCCGCTCTGCCTTGCCACCGCGTGCATTGTGATGCCTGACATGCATTGTGATGTCCGTGTGCTGCAGGTGCCGCTCTGCCCGCGTGCGCTGCCAAACAGACTATTCTCCAGACTGCACCGACTCGTATCAATTCCTAAGGTCCTTCCTGTCTTGCACATCGGTCGTGACAGTCGTCGCAACGCCAAGATCCAAGACTGTGGTGCTTCAAACCTGATGCACAGATCATGTATGTCGTGTCCAGTGCCTGTGGTGCCATGCTGTGTGTCTGTGCAATTAGTGCCAGGTTCCGCCATGCAGGCAGCGCGTGTTGAGGCGGCGGAGAGGGGCACCCCAGTGGGGCATGCCGAAGAGCAGCATACTGGCGCGCTGGCCATGCGACTGGCGCAGTGGGACGTGGAGACACTCGCCCACACCCTCGCAGGTGCAGCCTCTGCAGACTGTGATCGCATTGCTGCGACCTGCGCAACACCACCTGGCAACCATGCCCCGCTCCCGGCATGTCACAACCTGTGAGTATCCCTCACTGTGCCTCCCCCAGGCCCGCGCGCATTGGTGCGGATGCCAGAGCGGACGTGTTGGGACTCAGCCAGGTCCACTGGGTACTGAGTGGGCACCCGGGGGCCTGTGCTTGCCGTGATGCATCATCGCGCTGAACGGCAGCCATCTAAACGCCGCCTCAGTGCTGCAGTAGTGTCCACAGCGTTGCTCGATTCCTGCAGGCCCGCTCTACGCGCTGTCAACATGCCGCACGTCCCTCCTCCAGGCGCAGCGCATGCATGCGGAGCGAGTGCGCCAGGCGGCCCTCGCCGAGCAGTGCCGCGCGCACGGCCTCGCCGCCGCGGAGGGCCTGCCGGCGGCCGAGCTGGACGCCGTCGCCTCTGGCTTGCACGCGCTCACGGCCGCCGAAGTGTCCGACCTCGGAGACATTGTGGCTGGCGCCCTTCTGCCGGAGATTCGCGCGCTGCAGGTCGGCGCGCTGCGCGGCACTGGCTGGGGCTTTGGGCCGGCCGGGGCGCCTGTGGAGGGCGTGCCGGTGGACGTGGCCATCGTGGACGAGGCGGGCTGCCTGCCGGACTACGCGATGCCGACCCTGCTGTCCTTCCTGCCGGCCAATCTGGTGCGCGCACCGGGTCCAGCACGCGCGCAAGCCAGACTTTGCTGTGTACGGCTACAGTGGGTGGGGACCCGACCGCGGGGCTGCTGTGTGCATCAACGCAGTATTGACTCTCATCTAGCTCTTGTCGCGGCCATCTGGCCGAGCGGCCGCAAACCCATGCAGCATGCTCGGTGTGCACTTGCTGCAGCTGCTGTGGTGGGATGTGTGCTGGCGCCGGCCGACTCCTTCGCCCTGTCTGTGTTCAAACGCGCTAGCATCACGTCTGGCGGCACAACCCTCTTTTCAAGAAGCCCTGCCAGAGCCCCCGCTGTTGTGCTCTGCGTGCCCGGCTTCCACAGTGCCATCAGTGACTGATTGCCAGTCACCGTGAGGCTACCGGCACGCGCGCTGCAGGTGCTGGTGGGGGACCCCAAGCAGCTGCAGGCGTCGTCCGAGTTTTTCAACACGCACGTGCCGCGTGCCCAGGGCGGCCTGCGCGAGGACATGCAGCACCACAGCCGCAGCACCATGGAGCGCCTCGCCCGCGCCGGCCGCGCCTTTGCCACCGGCGGCGCGCACGCCAGCATGCTCGCCACGCAGTACCGCATGCATGCCGACGTCTGCCACCTCGTCTCCGAGCACTTTTACCGGTGCGCTGCTGCCCGATCCTTGTGTGCCTCGATCTCTGCATGCGGAGCACCTCCCACAGCCGGTCTGCATGCCGTCAGCTCGCGCCCCAGGGTGCCTGCGCTGACGTGCAATTGGCTGTGTGTTCTACCACCTTGTGGAGCATACCCCTGTAGCGTATCTGTCACGTGCAGTTGGCTGGCCGCCCGTTGATCGGGTGCAAGCGGCCGCTGCATCGCCAGGGCGTGCCACCTGTGCCGTGGCCCATGAAACGGTCTGATGACCGTTCGAACGGATGCATTGCTCGCCTGTTGACCGTTGCGCCATGCCACAAAGCTGTTTGTTTGTGTGTACAGGGGCAATAACAACTCGCACGGTGCCGCGGTGCTGCGCACGGACGCCGACGTCGCGCGCATCCGTGCCGAGCTCGTCACATGCATGAGCACCGCGACGCAGTTCCACGCTCCGCCGCGGTGCGCGTGTCAGCTGATAACCGTGTTTGAGCCTGAGCGCGGCGGCGCGACGGCCGCGGCCAGCCATCACGGCGTGCCGCGGCTGGGCCTGACCACGGTGCACCGCACAGGCTTCAGCAACACGGACGAAGCCTTCATCGCCGTCCACGTGTGCCTCCCCCTTGTATCAGGTCCAGGCCCCCTGAGCTGGCTGCAGCGCTACCAGTTGCCGCGGTCAGCTCTGGCAGGTTTCAGCGCGGACTGTACTGCGAGCTCTGTCAGGGCGGCAGCAGCGGCAGCACAGGCTGGCCACCATTGCGTTGTATGTCCCCAACGTCTCGTCGCGACTCATACCGGCGTAGCTGTCAGACTACTCTGAAGTCTCCGCTTCAAATCTCCGCTTCATCCTCGTGTTTCCACTGCAGCTACAGCGCTGCGGTGGCCTGTTTTCTGAGCGACCGTCAGGTTGTTAATCTGCGCAGGCCTGAACTGCAAGCTCAAATACACGCAGGTGGCGTGGCAGTCACGTGCATGTGGCGTGTCTGTGGCTGAGCTATGCAGATGCATGCACATCTCTTGAGCTCTAAACTTGCACCGACACCTGTTCTTCTCGTGCAGGTGGCGTACCTGCGGCTACAGCAGCTGCTGGAGGCAGCCGAGCGGCTGGCGTGGACGCCAGAGCAGCGGCGCGAGCGGTTCCGCGGCGCGGGCGGCACGCCGGTCGTGTTCATCCTGACGCCGTACCGCAAGCAGGTCTTCCTCTGCCAGCAGGTCCTCGACGCCCTGCACGCCCTCCCCGACTCCCTCGCCCACTGCATCGTGGTGCGCCCCCAGTCCCGCCGGCACATCACGCATGGTGACGCTCTCCACTGAGTTGTACGACATCCCTGCGCATGGCAGCTGGACCGTCCTCCGACATCAGCACAGGCCCTGCGCCTTCAGTAGATGCTTGCTCTACGTTCCTCAAGATCCAACAGGAACGTCAGTACGTGCTTAGTGGCGTACCCAGAGCTGGGATCTGGTATGTCTGGTAGGAGGCTCGCGCCTTGCCCTGAATTCTACGTCTGAGCGAAACAGGCTGTCACATGGCATCATCATCATCATCATGCCGCGGTCTACTGTATCCCACATGCAGGCAGTTCCGCTCCCCTGACGCGGAGTTCCTTGCTGCCAGTGCAGACGCCCACGATCGTGCCGATTCGCGCGTGCTGTGGCTGCAGGTGCAGACGATCGACCAGTGCCAGGGTGACGAGGCAGACGCCATCGTGCTCTCCCTCGTCATCTCCTTCGACCCTCCGCACCGCTCCGCCTCGCCCGGCCAGCAGCAGTGCGGCCGCATGGCTGTCGCGTGGCAGCTGAGCACGCGGCAGAGCGACGCCGTCACCGCCACCGACTACGTGCAGTTCGGCAACCGCGCCAACGTCGCGCTGTCCCGCGCACGGTACCACCTCAGCATCGTGGCCAGTGCCAGCGTGCAGTTCTGCATGAGGAGCGTGCTGGGCCTGGAGGGCAGCCTGTGGGGCCGAATCCTGGACACGCGGCTGAGCGTGGAGGCGGGCGGCGCTCAGGCCGACGACGGCCGCATCGTGTTCCACGGCGGCGCGTCCAGCGAGCATGATGGCTGCAAGATCAAGCCGCAGGATGTGCGCTCCCGCCACCACCAGGAACTGTGTTTTCAGTCGGAGAACGGGACAGCCTGAGCAGTCAAGCCCCCACCGTCGGCACACTTGTCTGCCTCTCTCCTGCTGCAGCTGTTCTGACGATTCGATGCAACGGGGACCCATCGTGCATTGGTTCAACTGTGCGCGATTCCTGCACAGCCGCTCGCGCTGTGGCTCGCTGTGTGGCCCAGCACGATACCTCCACCCGCGCTGTGGGTCAGCCACGCCACGCAGCGTCACAGCAGGTGTGTGTGTGTGTGTGTGTGTGTGTGTGTGTGTGTGTGTGTGTGTGTGTGTGTGTGTGTGTGTGTGTGTGTGTTACACTGCGATAGATGAAGGCCCCAGCAGCGCCGATGGAAGAAAGCGCAGAGGCACACAAACAGTCACAAGCAGCAGGTGTGGGTGTAGATCGGCGCGCGCGGGCCGCAGCTGCTGCTGTCAGCGAAGCCGGGCGCGCCGCCGTCCGACGCGCCGCGCAGCCCGTGGAGCCAGCGCAAGATCTGCCCCGGCGAGAACGTGACGCTGGTGGACACCGCCGACTTCACCGTGCAGGCCGTGCACTGCGCCTTTGCCGCGCTGCTGCTGCTGGCCTACCACGTCGACTGCCTGCAGTGCCTCGTCACCGAGGAGGAGGCCTGGCGCCGCCTCACCACCGACGCAGGTGCGTGCTGCACGTGCTGTGGCCTGATGCATGGTCTGCGTCCGCACCTGCGTGCTCGTAGTCCCCGCCGCGCTGCCGTGCGGTGCCGCTGGGTGCCACTATGGGCTGCCGTGCGGCGCGATTTTATACTCTGGGAATGTGTGGCCGTGACCGGCTGTTACAGCTTCAGCCCATGTGCCCAACGTTTCACAGCCCCAGCAGGTGACCGCCTCACACCAGGACCTGCTTCCTGCATCTTCGGGCGGTGCACGTGCATCGCATGCACTGCCGCACACTTATCCACTGCTGCCGCCGTTGTCACGGCTGTACCGAAGTAAGGCGTCGGTGCAGGGCCGCTGCCGCAGGAGGCCAGCGAGAGGCACGCGGAGGGGGCACGGCTGCGGGCGCGGCTGCAGCCCTTTCGCCAGGCGCTCATCCGCGCCGAGCTGCATGAGCTGCTGCTGGCGCTGTTCCCGTGCTGGACGGCCGCGCAGTGCCGCGCCGTTCTCGCGGAGCCGCTCTTCGACTCGGGCGACGTCGTCCTCACCGCGCCGCCGGTGCGGCCCATCCGCCCTGCCAGCCGCTGCTGCGCCACTCGCGCAGAGTGACGCCCAACGCTCTCTGCTAGCGTCGCCGCCGGCGCTGCGCTTTTCCTTCTTGCGCAATGACATGACACCGGCTGGAATGCGGCCACCTCAACACCGCCACCAAGGAGAATCAACAATAATTGATTCATTATGATTCCACAGATGTATCTGAGCAGGGACAGATGCGTGACCTCCAGATGCTCTAGTTTTGCGGCACGACAGTGCTGCATGCGCCGAGGCTCACGTGGGCAGGTGGCTGTGCAGGAGGAGCCCTCCGGCGACTACCCACCGCACTTCTTCGCGCCGCTTCTCTCCGCCCTGCACGCCGCCAAGGTGGCTGCGGTGTACCACCAGGGCGCACGCGCCGTGCCCGGCAGCGCCGCGGAGGTTGCACAGCACATCCGCCCCGCCGCCGGCGGCCAGCCGCAGCGGCAGCCGCCCGTCATCGGTCACGCCATCGTAAGGTGCGTTGTTGCCATCTCCACCTGCTCTGGGGTGCTGCACAATGCTACCACCTTTCATGCTGGTTGACGCACGGGCCCGGCCCGGCCAGAGTCACAGCGTGAAACGCTTCCTGGATGCGCTCACGCATGGCGCGTGGGTCGGCTGCCCTGTATTCAGCGCGGCGTTCGCCTCATCGTTCTGGTGCATACGGACTGCTTTGCTCTGGCAGATATGTTTGCAGGTGCATCAGACGCATGTCCAGAGACCGTCTCATCCTTGGTCCACTGCAGCGCTGCAAATGCAGCTATTGCCACACGCAGGGTGCAGCAGCAGCACGCAGCTCACAGCAGGCCTGCGGCCAGAAACAGGTCGAGCGCATGGGACGGGTGCAGGATGTTTCAGGAGCGGCAGGCGCGGGGGGACCAGCTGTTCGGCCAGGAGGACGTGCGCGCGCTGGCATGCGTGTGCACGCGGCTGCAGGTGATGGCGCTGCTACCCGACGCGCAGTTGCGCGCCTACGCCGGCGCCTCCCCCGAGGCCGCGGAGATGCTCCACATCTTTGGCCGCATGCCGATGCTCCTCGGCAGCCTCGGCGGGCTGGACGTGGTCAACACCAACCTGGCCTTCCCACGGCCGCGGCCGGGCGGCGACTGGGCAGCGGAGGCGGCGGCGCGGCCGACGCGGCTCTTCTTCGTGATGGCGTGGCCGATGGCGGACACGCAGTGGCGGCACATCGTGGACGAGAACGCGCTCATGCATCTGCACACGACGGCGCTGCTGAATGAGGTGATGACGGGTGTGGCTCACTGCTTGCAGATACCACGCTTGCGTCTGGTGCCTGGGACGTTGCGCACGCGCGTGATAATTGGTGATCGGTTCCACTCAGATCTCACCGCATGTTTGATAATGGGCTGGGATGATTGTACGGCATGCATGCAGATAGCAGTGCCCATTCGGCACTGTCAAGCCCGCCTGGGAAGCGTGCGGGAAACGGTGCAGCAGGGCGGGCAGAGACGATCAAGGACGCTGCAGCCGCCGCCACCATGCACCGGCTGCGGAGGCTCGCGGGCGGCCCCAGCGCAGCGACTGCGCGCGACCACGCGGCCTTCGTACGCAGCGCGCGCGGCGCGGCTGCGCTGCAGCGGCTACGGCTGCTGGCGGCCGCGCTGCCGCCGGTGCTCGCGCTCGACGCGCGGGCCACGCTGACCGCGTCCTGCCGGAAGGTTCTGCAGGACGCGGAGGTGTTCCACCGCCTCATCGCCGAGGGCCTCGACAGCGGCGACATCGCGGCCGTGGTTGCGCGTGCTGTGCTGGAGCTGGAGACGATGGAGCAGGCCTCGCAGCGCGTGGGCGCAGCGGGCGCTCCGGCCGCGCCGGCGTCCATGCGAGGCGCAAACACGGCGCATGTGCTGCTCGTGTCAACGCGCACCTCCTGGCTGCAGCTGCTGCGGCACCCTCACACACACCTCTGCGACCCGTACGGCGCCTTCCGGCGGCCGGAGTGGGCCCTGCTAGATGCTGCTGCCGCTGAGGCAGGTGGTAGCGGCACCCAATCCACTGCCACCACACCCGCGACCGCCGCATCCGCCAGCGTGTCTGCGGCCAAGCACACGCAACGGCTTCACGCCGTCGCATCTGATGACTCGGGGGCGTCCGCGCTCGGCGGCTTTGTCTCGGCCGGGCGGCGGTTCCAGGAGCGGCAGGCGCAGTGCATGCAGAGCGTGCTGGCCCTCATGCATGTCATGGACTCGGGGTCCGGCCGTGTGGCCGCCCCTGCAGGTGCCGCTGCAGACGAGAATGACCCGGCTGCCATCTTCCGGAGACGTGTCTGGGTGGCCAGCGCGGCAGCCGCCAGCGTTTCTCTGCGTACTGTGCTGGTGCGCTGACTGTGCTGCTCGTCATACACCAGCTCGGCTGCCAGTGTCACTTGCTGCCTCCAGCTGTGGGCAGTAGCACTGACTCTTACGCTTGCCCGTACAGGCCGGCATGATCGGTGCTGTCTCAACACGGTCGTTGTCAAGGCTTGCCACATGTAGTCACAGCGATGAGCTACGTCTATGTCTGCCAGGTCCACGCTGACCAACACGGTGCATGCTGCGCACATTTTTTGGTGAATGGCCAGACGGGGTGCTACTGTTCTCGTGGGCGATGGCGTACCTGCCTCAATATCACGTGCCGCGGCAGTGCCACCCTTGCCTGATCGCCACCTCACCACAGCTCAAGCGTTGAGCACGGCTGCATTCTGGGCTTTCGCACACGCCTGTCGCATGCGATGCCCCTAATGTGAGTACTAGCACAGCTCACGCGCTTGCGAAGGCCCCACGTGTTCCTCCGACATTTGACATGTTCTTTGACGTGTCTCTGCGGCCCCATGATATCGCGCACATACCCTGCCGGTGCAGAGTGCGGAAGAGATGGGAGGTGCGCGGGAAGGCACGCTCGCAGCACTAGGCCACGCGGCCGCCGCAGTCCGGCAGCCTGCTGTGGAGGAGGCCTTGCGCCGCCTCGCCGGCACGCCATGGGGCGGCCCGCCTGCGGCCGCCGCTGCGCAGCTACCCTTCCACTGCGCTTACACTTTCCTGCCGATCGCACAGGCCGGTCGCAACCCGGCCACTTCATTCCGCGTCCCCCCGGCCGAACGTCCGGCCATCTTCAGCCGCGCACAATGCGCGGCCCCTGCCACGGCGCCAGATGCGGGTGCTGCGGTGGCGGCGGGAGATGATGTGCCAGATGCATGGAATCAGTGCATTGACCGTGCGGAGGTGTGCGTGCTGCTGCGGGAGCTGGCGAGGGTGGCGTGCGGGGAGGTCCAGCTTGCGGGCGGCATCCAGCTGGCGCAGCGGCATGCCGTGGCGGCAATGGGCCACCTCATTGCGCATTTCCTGACTTCACACAGCCCGGTGCGCCCTATTCTGCTGTTCTACTGGCATCATACGAGAATCTGCTCGCATCATGTAGGTTGGAACAGCAGGGCTGGTCAACACACTGTCGAACAAGGCAGAATGTGTCGAGGTCGATGCTATCACATGACAGTACATGCACACGTAGACTAATCTCGGCCTTGCCCGGGCCTGAAAAGACAGTTCAAGTACAGTTCAGTCTCCACCGTTGAGTGATATGGCAGGACTCGTGGTCTTTCCTCGATGAGTCCAGCACGATTGCTTGCAAGACCCCCGCCGCCAGCTCCGTCATGGTCAAGACCCCAGTCTCAGTATCGACTCGCTGGCTGCAAGTGACGCCATAGATGTGGCCATGGATGCCGTACATGTGGCTGTGGCTGTGCTGTGATCAGGGCACATTGCTGACTGCTTGCAATGGCTGCGCAGGCAGCTCTGCCACCAGAGATGGCGCTCAGCGTGCAGCGGCAACTCTTCTTCACCTCCTGGGCCGTCATGGACATTGCACCCAGGCCCCCTGCAGGCCACGCCCACGGCCCGGAGCAGCCGCATCCGCACGGCGGCCTAGCCATGCAGCAGGCTGCCGCCACAGACCAGCCACCCTCTGTTCCGGGGCTGCTCACATCCCCACACCAGCCACCGCCTGCGCCATTCCACATCCACGTAGCGAATCTGCCCACAGAGCCTGGCAGCAGCAGCCCAAGCAATCCGTTCTGGGATGAGCCCATGGGACAGTAGAGCCGGGCTTTGCTGCACCATGATTGAGGTGCCTGGTGTATGCGGGTGTATGAGCAAGACACGGTGCTCCCAGTACCATGTCCAGCATACCTCTGCCCGTGTGCCTGCTGTAGATCTTCGCTTCTGTGACAAGTTGAGCTTCGTGTCGCCCCGTGGAGGCGACACTGGGTCTGTCGATATGTCGCTTGCTGGCCAAAGTGCATGCCATATGTCAGTAGGTATGTGAGCTGCGGCTGCAGTAGATCAGGAGCATGAGTACAAAATCCCGTACGTTTCCCATTGCACCATATGGCTACCTGTGAGAAGTGCAGCAGGTCGGTGTTGTGAGTTCCTGTGAACCGGTTGGGGCTTCACTGGTGAGGCCGATGCCTCTACTGAGGGAGACTGCATGGCTGGTGTGAGCCACAGCTGCAGTACATGCGAAAAATGAGTGTAAATGCCCTGCACATGATGTTCGGCTCCTTCACTTGCTGTCGAACCGCAAGTGCTTGCATAAGACTGCTGTCACTGATAGACCTGCAGCTCCATTTAGCGTGGCCTGGCACAGTGACACATGGTCAATCAGCAGTGCCTACTGCCATGTCTGTCTACACTAGCACAGAATCCATCTGATGGAACCCTTGGCATCGTCCCATTTGAGAGAAGTGACAGAGGTACGCTCCACCAGGTGGCAGATCAAGAGGGCAGGCGTGCATGGCCCAGCTCAAAATTCAGGATTCCTGATTGAGAAGCCATAGCCATACACGAGCATCCATCCCACGTTAGTCACGGTTGCCTGTGTTAGTTCAGTGACAGCACAACCCATTGTATCCGAGTTCCTTTTGAAAGTACTCATCTAGCTCCATCGATATCATTCCTTTTGCATTGAGGCACAGCTGCTGCAACAGTTACATTGGGAGTCTTGAACGGATGCACCTTATCGACTGACATGGTAGAGTATCAAAGCCATGTAGGACCGACGACTGCTTCAAGACGTGGATTTGATCTCCTGCCAGCGAGATAAAGAACTATTTGCATCATGGCAGAATTTGTAAAAATCTTCATCAGCATCACGTTTATCACATCAGTGCAATGAAGTCACGCAATTTTAACCACAAACATATCAGATAGGCATGGCGCGACATGCTGTCTGGCATGGTGCCTTCCAGATGATCATGTCAATTGTGCGCATCCATCATGCATTGAACTGATATCAGTTTACGAGACAGCAGTTTATGAGACAGTAGTTTATGAGACAGTAGTTTATGAGACAGCAGTTTTTTAGACAGCAGTTTATTAGACAGCAGTTTTTGAGACAGGAGTTTTGAGACAGTAGTTTATGCGACAGCTGCACTTGGTTGCTAGGGCAGCCGAAAACGATTACATGTCTGTTTGGTATCCAGAAAGTTACATTGCAACAGGCAGGAGTATTTAGTGTGATTTGACGACATGGTGGCGATGATGACCGGTTGTGGTATGCCACCGGATGACAGAGAATGACTCGGCCGCCTGAAACCTGGAAAATTGCAAGACAGAAAGATCCGGGCACAGCAAAGACGTGTGCTTATGTGATGATGGAGGTACCTATAATGGATCAGCATGTGCAAGTCGGACACGCAACAAACACCAGCACAATATCTGGAAATTCCTGTAGCAACAGGTGGCTCTATTACCTCTGGTGCAAATGATCCGTGGATACAGTCAATATCGGTGTTCCAATTCCTGACGCGAGGACACTAAGGGCGGTGTGGTGGTTAACACGGTCGCCAGAGGGTCAGAAGCAGGAGGATGCATGAAGCTCGTGGGGAGAAAGTGGCATTTCTTTGATATTCGATTACAGATAACAGATGGATGTGTGGCCAGTCACATCACTGTGGCCATGCCCTGTGTCCGCTCCTAGTGTCTGTGCTACCAAGCATTCCCATTTGAACAGGTCACGTCAACATTTAATCAGGCACCAGGAAAAGCCTGTCCTGCGCATGTGGCATTTCACCTTGAGCAATATAAATCTTCACTTCAGAAGACTGAAACGATGCCGTCTGCAGTGGCTACAAAAGCACCTTGAGCAGCAACAGACCTGGTGCTCCTTCTGCACTGCCCCAGATGCCCATCGTGACCAAGCGAGAGCTGATGTGTGCGTATGTAGGTATACAGGCGCTGCCAATGCTGCAGCCGTGTGCAGATGCACAGTGGTCATGGCAGCCCTTCTGCAACACAGCGCGCGTGGTGCCTCTGCCAGGCCCTCCTCGAGCTTGTGGGGCAGAGACGGCTGACAGACACCCTTCAGACACGCGCTTCTGACTGCAGCATGCCTTGAAAGTGGCTGGCAGCAGCGGCCGCTCCCTGATTCGACGCCTTCCTTCACCTCTGAAACAACTGGAGATGATGGTCCAGCCCGGCACATCCCTCGGAATATCGGAATGTGGCGCTGCGGAATGTGGCGCTGCTAGAGGAGTTTGCTGCGAGTCTGCTCCTGAAACAGGCGCCTGCCGAGCGCCTCACATCTGCTTTGCGGACTTGCTGCGTGCTACGGATCGCCTGGCCGGGGAGGGCGTCAGCGCAGCAGCAATGACGGCGACCTTGTACGACGCAAAGCCGAGCATGGCGGTCACGATGATGGTCAGTTGATGCACCTCGGCGTCCGTGCCGCTGCGGTCTGCATGTATGCCCCCTGTCACAGCACGCATGCCGCGGTGCGCAGACACGATTACACCTGCCCGCGGCTGCTGCGGCTGACAGCTGGCAACCAGCCGGCGAAAAGCTTGAGATGAACGCAGATGAATGACTGAAAGAGTTGCTGAACTGGAGGTCGATCACCGCCACGGGAGGCTCTCAACATGCATGCACTGCAAATCGTGCACAGTTCAGCATCACCGCCGAGTCGCGCAGATCCAGTCACGCCACAGACACCACACCATACCAGACCCATCATCTAGTACTGGAGGCTGTGCCACATACACTTCCTCCTCCGGAACAACGATTGCACGATTGCACCGCCGAGTAATCTCGACAGCCGGAGCGCAGAAGAGGCTGCCAGCAGAAGAGGCTGCCAGCAGAAGAGACTGCCAGAGCGCAGAAGAGGGTGGCAGCAGCGCACCGTCCCAGAGCTGCGTTGCCACGATCGCGGCAAACAGCGTCGCCGTGACAGTCGCGTAACGTTTCAGCCCGCCCGCGGCCAGCTGCATGCCAAACCCTGATCCAGCAGCCCCCCCGCTGCCGCCACCCCCCCGCAGCCCGAGGTCTGGCGTCGGCACGGCCGCAGCGCCGGAGGGCGCATCGAGTGCGAGCTTGTCGACGCTGCCGTTGAGGGCGAGCTGGTAGACAAAGGCCATGCAACCTCCGAGCGCAAAGGCCTCTGCGGCCTCGGGGCCGCCGGTGGCTGCCGTCACGGCGAGGCCGGCGGCGACTAGGACGGAGGTGAAGTTGAAGATGCGCTGCTTGAGCGCACCGTACTGCGCCATGCTGGAGTCGCGCATCGCCTCTGCCTCGCCCTGCGCGCATGCACAGCTGCGTTGAGGACATACGCGGGTAAAAAAACACCGTGTGAGCAGTGTCCGGTGCAGGCTGGACTGCTTGCCGCAGCTTTTTCAGGCCGTTGTCATTCCGTATCCCGGGACTCGAGACCCGGAGGACGCATGCTGCGAGCATGCTGCGCATGCTGCGAGTCACACGGAGGGAAGCGCGACCGCCAAGTGGCGATGGCGGCAGGAGAGAGCGCAGCTGCAGCCCGCGGGGGTGCCGCAGCACACATGCTCACTTTTGGATCTGTCACAGATGCCCGACGCGCGGCTGAAGACCTGTGTGCTGCGTGCTGTGCGGGATGCACGAGGGCCATGCACGGCAGCACCTGAGGCTCGAATGAAGGGAGGCGACAGCTGCGACCAGGGAAAGCATCGCTCCGTTGGCTTGTAACTGACCGCAAATTGTGGCTGCCGGTGCCGCTGCTGCTCGGCAGCGGGACTTGTGCAAAGACGACCTGCCCGCAGCCCGTGTGCGCGGATTGTGTCACTGCGGCAAAGGTGCAGCAGTTGCGCAGCAGTTTGCCGCGATCAGCCGTGTGTGATGGTGAGGGAAGGGACAGGGGCTGTACCGCGGAGAGGAGGACGGCCGTGTCCCCGGAGCCGTAGACGACCGCCCCGGGCGGCACCGCCGGCAGGAGCGCCGCGCCGCGGCCGCCCTTCGTGCCGAGGTGCTGCCGGCACACAAAGTGCTGCGTCAGCGCCTGCCGCGAGTTGGAGACGACCACCTCCGACAGCTTCCACGCGCCACACTCGGGGCCCACGAGAACCGCCTGCGGTGCATGCATGCGTGTTGGCGTGGCTGCGCTGTCATCGACATGGAGTGGCATATAGGAGATCGTGAGTCAGTGCTCCGGCGTTTGGACGGCTTGTCGGGGCTTCAACGCGGGGTGGTTGAGCCCAACCGTGGGGAGTCCACGTGCCGTGATGTGTGGACAGCAAATGTACATGTAAATGAATGACAGTGGTTTCCCCAGACAGGAGCGCACCTCCAACTGGCCAACGTCTGGCCCAGGAAAGAAAACCTCGTCAAGTCCACCACTCTGAAATCTTCTTTGCACGTACTTTGGGGCGACGTCTGTTGTGCCACTGGCAGAGCTACTGCCATGCTTGGTATCTCTATCGCAGGCTGCACCGGCATCCGGGCCCACAAGCTGCATGTGCGCGAGTATTCAACATCGTGGACAGTTGCACAACTGGCGAGCGCGGGGTTTACGCTGACTTGCAGAGGCAAGTCATCTCGAGCACTGTGGGCGCTTGGGTGGCAATTGCGATCGCCAGCGTTCCGAGAGCTGATGCGCACCTGGCACACATCATCCATGACGTCGTCCGTGCTGGTAGTGTCTGAAATTTGACAAATTCTGTGCATGACCGCCTCCGTCTTGCCGAGTAGACATATCATCACGCCGCTGTGAAGATCATCCATCCCCGCTCCCCGATCAGTGGCAGTCTCAAGTCGAACAGTGTACACTGTCGACCTATCTGATTTCTCTCCCTGCAGAATGCAAGCAGTGTACCGCTGTACCACGATCAGGCCTACTGGACCGCTGGACAGCCAAGTTCCGAAAGCATCGACAGGCAATGCAGCTGCACAGAAGCATGCGCGTGTAACACGAACGTGGGCCCCATACTGCTCGTATAAAGCGTAACTTTCCCCCGAAACGAGCGCTTACTGTGCACAAACACAGTCTATCTGCCCTGCATGATACTACCCACCTGTCGACAGCGCTGCCGGAACACCTCTGTGGAATGCAGCTTCTGTGGAGGCGTGAACGTCCCACTACTATATCTTGAAGACGCCCCATCCTGTTGTGCGAGCGCCAACGCCGACCGATTCCTCCTTTGGTCCCGAGGGCGTGTAGACAGGCCAACCGCTTTCCGCCTTGGGCTGAATTTTGTACGAACTAAAGAGGAATGCATCGAGGTCAAACACGCGTGATACGCAGGCATTCGCTGATCAACCTAATTGCTCGTTGGCACAGTGCCGTGATGGAAGTGCTGCTGACGTGGGTGAGGGCTCAGAAGCAGTGCGAAACGTAGCTGATATGCCTTCGGAATCGACTACAGCGTCAACCTCATCCGTGTATACCTGCATTCTTGACGATTTGTGATCGTGTCCATGCGCATCAACCGCGCCGTGCGGAAGCAGCTGATCGCACTCAGCGTCATGCTTCTCCTGCCATGCATTGGCTGATCTCTGAATTGTGATGCATCGCAACGAGCTTGGCTATTCAACAGGCGGTCTGAAGAGCGCCTCCTGTATGTGAAAGCATTCTCGCGCTTTGAAAGTCTGTCGTCGTTGTGCTCGGTGCTCAACGGCTGGCTCCGACATTGATGCCACCGATGTCCCTGAGCTTCTGCCGGCATCCCACACCTTACCAAGAATAGCATCGTGAGAGAGCGCAACAATCTGACTGTGTTCATGCTTGCTGCTTGTCCGTCGCTTGTGTGAGTGTGTGTGCCAGGGACACACCTGTTGCCTCCAAACTGGCTTTCCAGTGCACAGGCTACTAGTGTCATATATTTGACCGTGTACGCTCCTGTACCGATGCAGTTGATTACTATATTGTGCTTGCACTTCCTGGAACTGTGAGTCATGATTGTGTGCATCTCCTGCTGCCAACAGAAATGGTGCACAGACCACTCGCACATGCACAGCCAGTCCGGGGAAATCCTTGAACGTACGTGTCAAGTGAAACCATAATGTCAAGAGCATTGAACGGTAAACTTTCTTCAAAGCACACAAAGCGTTTGTGTACAAAGAACATGTGCTGTTGCAAACTTGGAGCGAATGTGCTGTGACTTGCATGTCCAGCCTGCCCCTATGGCAACGTAGCTTGGGCAATGCTCCACAACATCAAAGCGTGTTCCCTTCCTGTTCACAGCTTCAACGCTCACGCCTGTTGACAATGATAGGGCATAGAGAGCAATTACTTCAGGCATCGCAGACAATGCCAGCTATATTCGATGTGATGGGTGTTGGAAACACCTGTGTTCAGCGAACTGGGCAAGGCATGTTTCACCAACCTGCGCCTTGGTCAGCTCAAGTGATTCCTGTAGGTTGCGAACAGAACAGCATGGCCGAGCTGTGGTGTCTGCGAACCACCACCAAATTAAGCTAATATCATTGACCAGAACTATGCCAATGAAAACACAGAGCATGCTTCACCAATCCGTATCTTGCAGTGACATAACAATTGTGGTCACTGCGCTTAGTACATCCTTCCTACAAACAGTCTCACCGGCCACTACAGACAGACCTTGTTGCCATAACAAATGACGGCTGTGCACACAACCTTACACTTTGCTGGCTGGGAGTCAGTCGGATGGTGCAGCCGTCACATGCTGGCTTCAGTGGGATTATTCCACGAACAGCCGGTAGTGCTCTCTCGCGGACAACTCTCAATAGCCTGGAATATTCGGTGAACTCTGTACCCTCACAAATAGGCTAGCCTCAGGGCAACTCGACCCCATGACTGCATATTTTCAGGGCTCTTATGCCTCGGCGGGCTCAGGCATGGGGTCCTCTGGCAGGACCGTGCTCATGATCTCCTCTGACAGAGCATCCACCTGCACATGAAGCATTATCACGGCGTGGTCCTGACTGTGACCTTACAGCCCTCAGGAAGGAGCTGGAGTGGGTCTACAGACTATGTGGAGTTGATTTGGGATGCACACCTGGTCGTTGATAGACGCGGCTGCCTTCTCACGCTCTGTCTCCAGCTCGCGCATGGCCTTCTCCAGGTCCCGGTCGAGTTGCTGCATGTCCACCTCATTGTGAATGTCAACACACGATGCAATCGAAACGCGGTTGCCGTGCGTCGCAGACAGACGCAGAATAACGGCGACTGCGCTGAGGACTCATGAGGCTGTGAGCACGTACCGCCCTGAGAGAGTCAAGCTTGGCCTCCTGTTCTGCCATAGTAGTGGTCCTGGCCTCGTTGACCGCAGCAGAAGCGGCGTCGCGGGCCTCCTTCAGGACCTTCTCAGCCTCAGCTTGCATCTCAGAGATCTTCTCTGTGTTGCCCGACACTGACGCGAGCTTGCTGCGAATTAGCTCGTCACGCTCATCTAGAACCTTACCGACTGGTGTGAACCATGTCTTGTCAAGGAACACCATGAGGAGCAGGAACTGGCCGGCCATGACTGGCAGCGTCAAGTTGAAGTCGAACAGCTTGCCTTCCGCCAGAGCTGGTGAAGCCATAATCAGGTTCGCAATGGCGACGGTAGCGGTCGGCTTAACAAAGCCGGGCATGCTGATGCTCCTGCAGGCACGAACCAGGGTGATGCACGTGACATTCTGCACTAACAACGCAGCCTCTGCCTAGACTAACGTTCACTGCAATCTAACAAACTTAATATGATACATTGCCGATGCTTGATGATATGTGGGTCCCGGCGGTTGCAGCTAAAGTGAGCAGCGTTCATGCGAGCACGCCGAGGCGATGGCAACAGAAACAGAGCACCGAAAGAAGCCCTGCTCGAGAGCTACACGTACTCGTTGTCAACATCGCTCTTCTGCGCAGGCTGAGCCCTGGCGACAGCCATGGAGCGGCTGGAGGCACGGCATGTGGGCTTGAGGGAAAGCATGGCTGCGACAGGCAAGGGGGAGTATGAGAACGGGCCAGGCGGAACAGGTGCTCTGGTGGTTTTGAACCTTCTATTATAGCACTTTGAGGGTCAACCCGTTCAGATGTACTGACGGTTGGGAATGCATTTGGCCGCCTCGATTCTCGCGCGCGGTCGAACTCGGCTGCGCTCTTGGCCAAGTTTGCTAAAGTGCGCAAGGCACACATGGACGGGGGCGGCACTGCGTGACATAGGAAAGTAGCGCGGTCATGCAGCCTTTACATATTCATGAACTGCGCCTTCACCCATTTTGACCGATGCCGTCTCTTGCAGAGTGTATTCGGGTCGTAGATGCTGCCTGTGCAAAAGCTGCAGCTCCAACGCCGCGAGCGCACGCATTGTATAAAATCGTTATGCTAAAAACATCTCTTTCATGTTACATTTTGTTTCCGCCTGCAGCCCCACCATTGCACGCCTGCTTGCTTGTTCCTGTGCCTGCACCCTCTCAACCATTTGTCCATGCACCACGGACGCGTAAACACACAGCAAGCATGCCTTGCCGGCCGTACTGCACCTCTGATTCACTGGTGAGCATTGGTGACCAGCAGGTGTGTTCGGGAAGCATGGCGCAGGCTGACATCACTCTCCTCCCTCTTCTGGAATCGCTGTCTGGAACAAGTGCATCAGGACTCCTGAATTTTAGGAGGGAACTGAACAGCAAAGTGTATGTGTTACATGTAGCTTGCGACACTGAATCTGCAGCCATGTGTAGGGATGCTGCCATTCCCCATTGTATCCGGCGTGCTGTTGCTTTTGCACCTACATCTTGCAGCTGCCAATTTCACACGGGTATTGATAGTGCACGCTCATCAGGATGTAGGTGCGACGTTTGTCATGCCTCGTCGTTGACGCGCAGCCACACACAAAACTTGGGTTTTGCGCCCTGTAAGGTCCTATTCCCGCCTCATGTCTGTCAGGCATCCTGCCTTGGGGTGAATCAATTATTATTGATCAATTATTCTTCACTGAATCATTGGAATCTGAGGGAAGACTACCAGTATTGCGAAGCCTTTTGAGCACCTCATGTCCAGCGGATGCATCTGCGCAGCTGTCAGCCACAGTGTGTATTACAAAGTGACAGATCTAGGACTCAGCAGCGCCTAGGCAACAGACCAGGCAACAAGTAAACAGACAAACCGGCCACCGTAAGCACCAAGGCCACGCGCCGCACGAGCAAATGCCAGAACGAACTAGCGCCCACACCAAACACACAGTCAGCACGCGCCGGACCCACAAACGGTCCCCGACTCGACACTAGCAGTCTACACGGGCGCGCCGGCGCGTGCTACGGCCATCTCTGAGGCCGCGAGGTACCGGTTCGAGGAGCTGCAGCCACAGCCAGCCCGGCAGCACGAGTGGTGTCCGGGAAGGGGGGCAGAGGAGAAACGGCGGACGTATGCTGGGAGGAGGGAAGAGGGAGGGAGGAGAAGGGACGGGTGCGGTGGGGGGGGGGGGGGGGCTGCAGGGCGAAATGGGTGGAGGGGGGGGGGGGGGGGGGGGGGGCACGACGCAAGCCTATGCGCGATGGCCTGTCAGCGCCGGCAGGCCATCCGTGGGGACAGGAAGGCCCGGCAGCAGCGCCCGTCCACACTGTGACAGCTAGTGTCCAGCGGATGCAGCAGTGCAGCTGTCAGCCACAGTTAGTGTCCAGCGGATGCAGCTGTGCAGCTGTGCAGCTGTCAGCCACACCGGTGCCGGAGTACGGTATTGTCGTCCGAGCTTGCGAACACGCAGTGCCACAGCGTTGGTCAAAGCACGCTGCCCTGCCTCCTACGTAGTCATTCTGCAGTTCTCAGGAGCGTACAAGGTCGTACAGAAACCAGCACACGTCTGAAATGCATCGCTGTGCGTCTACAGCTGCAAGGGATGCTCAACTACAGCGACTGGCACCCGCAGTGAGTTGGCACTTGCAGTGAGTTGGCACTTGCAGTGAGTAGTGTGCTGCGCTGGCCCGCCTTTCCCATGCCCCGACCGACCACACTGCGGCCATGCTGGAGTTTTCAAACTAATGCATGGCAGATATTTCAGCAGGAGGTATATGAGGCTCATGTATGCGCTGCTCCCAGGCGATGCCCCCGAGTCCAATGCGGCGCCACAATGAGCACCTGCTCTTAAGTCACGAGTCTTGACCCTCCCATATGCCGGCGACCGTGCAGGGCTGGGTGGGCCACATTGCCTGAGGGATGATCTGTTGTGTGCGACAGTGTCAGGCCCAGCTGCGAGGGCAGTCGTGTGTGGGTTGTTCTTCGTGGGCGGGCTTTGTGATGCGGTGGCGTGTGTAGTCCCGTGGGGGGCCATGGTCATGCCGATTTGGCAAGTGTCGCTTACCTCGACACCTTGGCCATGCAACATGCACTGTGAGTGAGATACGTTACAGATGTATGCTCCACAAGGTGGTAGACACAGAGGTACGATACATGGCAATGAATGCACTGTGAGTGACTCGGCGCGGAATGCACAAAGGACACGTGGCATGACATCACCACCCGTAGTCACGTTCGTTTTCGCATCCTGCGGGGAAACAACAGCGACGGGGCATCTTCCGGCAACAATATACCGTCGGGCGGCCCTCAGTGGCGCATGCTTTGCATAGTCTATATAGCATCATAGTCGACTGTGCTTGCCTGTCCAGCCCAGACGCATTCTGGCGGCATCTGCACGCTGAACAGCGGCCAGCTCGCGGCGCGGTCTGGAGCGATCCTTGTTCGTGACAGGACGGTTACCTTCTCGGAACAGAATTCTTCAAATATGGAAGATCGTGGAGCAAGTGAAGCCGCGGACTCCATTGCGGTGCGTGTCATGAGCCTCTAGACGAAGCTAGGTTTTCTCAACTGGCGCAGCTGGATGCGCAAGCTTAAGGCGGAGCCAATTCAAAACCAGTACCACACCTAGAAACCGCTGCGGCGAGGCTGTATTTTTTCCCACTCACTCCCATCTGCGCATCTCCATAGTGTCAACGGGATCGCTGTCGTGACGGCATCGGCACTACCGTTTGGCTCGGAAGTTCAAGCGCCCGCTCGACCGTGCCTTCCTTGACCATGCGCAAGCAGAAAGCACGAGGCTTTCGGTTGACGCTTTAATGGTCCAGAAAGAGGCTGATGGTTCAACCAATGATGACCTGTAGCACGCACATCACTCGCAGAGGTGGATGCTGCATCCTGTCAAGTACGCAATTGCAAACAGGCGAACACAAGTTGGTCATGGCTTCTCACGCGGCAGAGTTGAACCACAAACAGCGCATTCAAGCGCAGATGCCGCTGCTGATGCCTGGCGCAATACGCCGTTTACACACTGTTCGACAGTGTTCTGAGGCGAGAAACGATCGACCAAAAACTGCTGCGTCCTCTCAAGCGAACTGCATTCAAGAACGTCTCAGCCTTGCAGGCTACAAACGTCTCAAAGCGGCGTCTTATCCAGTGTCGAGTACGTCAGCAGTGCCAGTCTGCTGTCGCGTGTGTCAAGTGCATTGAGCGCACCTCTGCAAGCTTCGAGGCTTGTTGCCTTTCCCTGCGCATACCTGATGTCAGTCAGCGTCACCTGTTGCGTCGCTACGAGTCCACGCGAACAACCTTCACATGTCTTCAGTCCATCATCTGCGTGTGGGCATGCTGATTCCATCCCAAAACGCTCTCTGCTCACTGCGTCGTGACTGCCTCAGGCGCAGGCCGTGGGCGGGCCAATCAGTTTGGATCACAGGGTGAAACCCCTGCAGGGCCCTGCCACATCACAATCTATCATTTCGACACTTCTGCCGAGTTCGGAGACGTTCACTGCTTTCGACGGCTCGGCGTGCCCCGCCCCACACACGTACACTCGTGAGCTTGCAGTTCAAATGGCGCATTCAACAGCGCTGTCCTATCGCCGTACCTCCCGTAAGTGTCACACAGTGATAGACCTCCCGTAAGTGACACCCGCGATTCGATTTCTCCTTCTTGAGCATCCGCCGTGTGTTGTCACATTCACACACTCAGTGCCCCTGGTCCCATGGAGCTCATGGATCCCATATGCTATCTCAGACACGTGTGGCCACGCTCGATGCATGGCAATGCATAGGCTGTTGCCCAATTGGGCCCGAGTCTGCATATCGTTGGTGGATTTAAGCGTGTCACACGCTGCGACATGGGCAATGGCAATTTGGGGGTGAAGGGCGGTGAAGGCCTGTGTGTTAGCATTCTCATGAGAATGCGCTCGAGCGCTGACGCTGATGCCGATGCTGCGGTGCATCTGCAGGGGCCCGCCTCGCCAGAGGCGCAGCTGCGCAAGCTGCGGCGGCAGCTGACGAGCCAGAGCACGATGAGCGCGCGCAACACCAGCATGCGCGGCGGTGGCCTGCGGCTGCCCGGCTCCATCCGCATCGACTCCTTCGCCCGCAGCTCTGACAGCGACGCCGAGTCCCGGCCCCTCCTCGAAGGTGCGGCACCCTTTGGACACGCATGGCAGAATATCTGGACCGTTCTGGCGCGCAGCATGCCGTTCTGCACTCAGCACGACTGAGCGTGCGTGCTGCCCTGCTGGCACGCACCCACGTCCACCATATGATATGCCCATGGATGTCAAGGGATGGTCACGTCTCGAACCGCTGTGAGGTCATGTGGTCGCGCCAGCCATTCATCCTTGGGGGGGCCCAGTGTGGCTGCCGTGCGTGCTATGTGCTCTGGTGGTCGCTGCTGCCGGCGCGCACATGCCCAGCTCCCATGCGTGCGTGCACGGTTTCGTGCTGGGTGCGCTGCGCCACGGCGCAACCTGCATGCGGACGTACAGCATGGTCGCGCACAGCGCACAGCATGGCGCCTGAGCACACAACACGGCTATGCAGCGATGAGCAGCATGGGCATGTCGCAGCGCCTCTCAGCCGCGGCAATGATGGCCACGAGCGTCTCACCGGCGGCGATGCAGGCGGACCTTGCGCTGGAGAACAGCGCAGACGGGCTGCCGGATTCGATGACGCTGCTGCAGAAGCATACGCTCATCGTGCGCGAGCGCCGCGCTGCGCGCCACCGCAAGTACTGGCGCTCCGTGCGAATCCAGGTTTCCAACCCCCCCCCCCCCTCCCTGCCCTCACACGTTTCCTCCTGCCTGCCAGTGCTTGCTGCCACCTTCCCTGCTGGGCTGCGGCGCATGCTGGGAAGCTGCTGCGTTCACCTCCGCGTGATGCACTTCCTCCCGCCGCCCGCCCCTGACACCATGCACCCCCCCACAGTGTCTGCCAATGTCCTCTACGTGCACATGCATGCCGGATTGGTATCTGCTGCGAGCGCTCCCCCCCGCAGCACCCTGAGTGAACCGCCCCCCCTGAGAGTGACAAATGTGTGCAGTGCTACTTTGTGCTGTCGGTCGCGACCATCGCCTTCGTTGTGCGGTACTTCAAGGCGCGCGGCCGCCGCGCGTGGCACGTGCTGTGGCTACCGGTGGTCGACTGGATCGTCCTGCTGGCGGCGCTCATCCCAGCGTACCACCTCGCGTGCTTCCTGGCCACCGCGGCCATCTCGGTGGCCGAGGCGCTGGCCGCATGCATGGAGCTGGACGACGTGCACTACGTCATCTTTGGCATCACGCCCGCACTGCGGTGCGCGGCCCCGCCCCGGGCTGACTCCACCACGAGCATGCATGCGCACGGGGTGGCCGCGGCGCTCACAGCTGCCGGGGTTGCTTGTGCTTTGCCCCCCTGCATCAGCCCCGTGCACCGGGCGTGGTTTCCCTCTGCATGGACTGTGAGAATCATGGTGATGAACCCCTGTGCCACAGCATGCGCTTGACCTATGTCTTGGTTGAGTGACATGGGCCTCGCTGCTGGGCTGCTGCGTTCATCTCCGTGTTTTGAACACCATGCCCTTGTGGACGGAATCACGCTGCCGGAGCGTTGCATCACCAGTCTGGCGCTTGCCGGCGGCCGTGACCAGCGCAGCACATCACGCACCGCACGGTGTCTGCAGCAGCGGGCAGACCATGCTGCGTGCTGTGCAGAAGGCTGGCGGCCGCTGTGCTACTGTCAGGGGGCTTCATGCTGGAGTTCCACATGCGGTCGGCGGACGAGCCGGAAAAAGCGCACGAGCTCGTGCGCCGCCTCGGCGTCTGCGTCATCGTGCTTGCCACCGTCGACCTCGCGAAGCTCCTCGTCTGCCGCATACTCTCGCTGCGCGTCAACTCGGAGCACCTCTTCGAGACAATGCGGGTGCGGCGCCAGGGCACCAGGGCACGCACCCCGCGCATGGGCCTCACTGCCGCGCACATGTCAAGACGCGAGCACCTGCTGCTAAGCTCGCTACAATGCAGCCAGCAGCACGCTCAAATCAGTCTGTTCCCTTTCAAGCTCGAGCCGACAAGAAAGGTGATGTGACCTTGCGGGTCCGTCGACATCGCTTTGCACGCCCTGGTCTTGTGCCATGCAGTGCTGGGACTCCATGCATGCCCTGGCAGAACCGGGGGCATGTCTTCGCCTTGCGCCATGCAGTGCTGGAGCCCCGTGCGCACCAGCCTTTCTGCGTCCCGGGCTGCCTAGGCCTCTGTGCTTGGTGCACGGTACTGGCCTGTCTTGGTAGGCTGCAGTGCGGTGTGCTGCGTGCTGTGACAGCGTGCAGGGCAGCGTGCAGGACGCGATCGAGAAGGAGACGACGCTCAACCTGATGATGCGGCGGCAGCACGCGCACGGCGACGCGGAGAACGAGGAGCGCATTGACGCGATCGCGGCTCAGCGCGGCCTGCCGGCGGACCTCGTGCCGAATTACCTCTCGGATCTCTACACGCTCGCCGTCACCGACGCCAACCCCCACCAGCCCTTCACCGTCCGCCTCATGGAGCTATGCGACCGCGTGCGCCGCTTCCGCCGCCATCACCTGTCGCGTGCTGCGTGCTGCGGCTCACCTGCCACGTGCTGTGACTGATCCCCTGGCCCTAGCCGGAAGCGTGCCATCTGCCGTTGTGCTTTCCACGTCGACATGCAGGGCTGTTTGTGCGGACTGACGAATGCTGCGCAGCATGCACGGTGCATGGTCATCATGCATGGTGTGCATGCATGCAGTTCCAGAGTCTGCCGGAAGAGGCGGTGCTCGAGCGCGCGAGCCACGCAGCGGAGTACTGCTGGCTGACGCTGCGGCGCGACCCCTGGGCGGAGCGCCTCACACGGGGGGACCTGCATGCTGTGCTGGGCACGGACGAGCTGGTGCGCTCCGCGCTGCGCACGCTGGACGTCGACGGCGACGGCAGTGTTCAGGAGGGGGAGCTGCACCAGCGCCTGCAGCGCCGGTACAAGTGCGCACCCCGACCCCACTCGCTCGACCTGCTCCTGCCCACTCGTCCTGACGCACTGCCAACGGTGCTGCATGCCACATGATGGGCCAACGACGCACAGTGCGTCCGCCCTCATCTCGATGCCAACGACCCCCGACGGCTTGCATGCACGCCGCTCCCGGTGGCTGTCGGACGCTTGAGACTTGGCGGTGATAAACCTGCAGTACCAAATTCTGAATGCACAGCGCCCCCCTCAGCATGCATGGCCCTCATGCGTGGTGCTCGGCAGGCAGCGGCGCAACCTGGCGCTGACGCTGTACGATAACGACGAGGTCATCAACACGATGCGCTCGCTCGTGGGCGCCGTGATGCACATCGCCGCGTGCTTTGCGTACCTCGCCATCTTCCACGTCGACCTCAATCACGTCGTCATCACACTCTCCTCCACCGGCCTCGGCCTCGCCGTCATCTTCGGCAACAGCATGCGCGCCATATACGAGAGCATGGTGTTCCTCTTCGTCGTGCGGCCTTTCCAGGTCGGCGACTGCATCCTCTACGCCGGCGAGCGCCACTGGGTGCGCAACTTTGGCATCCTCACCACTCTCCTCACGCGCTTCGACGGCTGCCAGGTCTGGGTGCGCCCCCTCCCATCTCTACCCCGCCAGCGCCCTGCTCGGTATATCCTCCGGTCAAGCCCGATCTGGGAACTGTATGGTCCTGGCGCACAGCACATGCTGCGCTGCCCGCTTTGCGCATGCATGTGCAACCGGAGCCGGGCGAAGCACCCTGGATATGGCGACCCTCGCGGACGCGTGCTGTGCCACGCTGTGGCTGCTTGATCATGCCAGAGCTCCATGCGCAGCGGTGAAGGGGTGTCACGCCCGCGCCCGCAGAGGGTGCCACTGTTCATCTGAGGGTGCCACTGTTCATCTGAGGGTGCCACTGTTCATCTGAGGGTGCCACTGTTCATCTGAGGGTGCCACTGTTCATCTGAGGGTGCCGCTGTTCATCTGAGGGTGCCGCTGTTCATCTGAGGGTGCCGCTGTTCATCTGAGGGTGCCGCTGTTCATCTGAGGGTGCCACTGTTCATCTGAGGGTGCCACTGTTCATCTGAGGGTGCCACTGTTCATCTGAGGCTTTGGCCCTGGGGACGCAGGTGTCGAACGAGGCGCTGATGAAGAGCGAGATCTCCAACCTGTCCGACAGCGACGACGTCGTCATCCGCTCCGACTTTGTCGCCGACGCCGCGTGCGTGACGTCCGAGCTATGCACCGACCTCGAGCAGCGGCTGCTGGACATGATGATGCTGCCTGGCAACGCCGACTACTTCCGCGTCGACTTCAAGCCCATCTGCAACATCCAGCAGCTGCAGGAGCCGCACAAGTTCCTAGTGCGCCGCCCCTCCCTCTGCAGCGCTGCCGGCATTGCTGCAACTGCTGTGCTGTGGTTACTGTGGTCGGCCGCTAACATGTCTCCCTTTCGTGCTGCCTCACGCAATGCCCACACAAACGGCACCGCGGCGCAGTGCTGTGCGGTGCTGAGCGGTCCCCATGCATGCTGCGTGCTGCACGTGCTGAGCAGATCCCAGGCGTTGCCAGCGCAAGTCTCAGACCCCTTACAGGGCCCCAACATGCCGCTGAGCAAGGTGAAACGTCACAGACGTACGATCCACACAGTGATAGAACACAGAGGCAGGCAGGCAAGCATGGCAATGCATGAAACACATGCATGAGTACAGCGTGATGTACGAGGCGGCAGAACACAGAGGCAGGCAAGCATGGCAATGCATGAAACACATGCATGAGTACAGCGTGATGTACGAGGCGGCAGAACACAGAGGCAGGCAAGCATGGCAATGCATGAAACACATGCATGAGTACAGCGTGATGTACGAGGCGGCAGAACACAGAGGCAGGCAAGCATGGCAATGCATGAAACACATGCATGAGTACAGCGTGATGTACGAGGCGGCAGAACAGAGGCAGGCAAGCATGGCGATGCATGAACCACCCGGTTCCCACACCGAACTCCTGCACCCAGTTGCCCAAGCCGCTCCGGCTGCATGCTGTGCATTTCATCCGCCGCTGGTACCACGCGCGCGTCCCTGGTCCGCGGCCCATGTGGCGCTCCCGCCGTGCGGCAGCGTTGCCTGAGAGACGCGGGGATGTGTAGATGGGCGTTTGCTACAAGATTGCGGCCACAGGGGACGACTATGTCAAGGTGTGGACAGGCAACTCACGCGTCAACGAAGTCGTCAGCACGTGGCAGCGGGACCACAACGTCATTGTCTCAGCCGCCCCCACGCCCAGCGGCCCCCCCGCCCCCGCCGCCCCCACCCCGGCCCCCACGAAACCCGCGCCCTCGGCCCCGGCCGACGAATGACCCGCGGCGGCGGCTTCCGGAGGCAGCGGCGGGTCCCCTCCCGCCGCTCCGGCAGCCGCCGCCATACTCCCGCCCCCCCCAGCCGCCAGCAATGTGCAGGCAGTGCTTTCAACGTCCGCCTCGTCCGGCGCGACGTCTGGCAACGGCCTCGACGGCAGCGCACCTGTAGCCACACCGCCGCCGCCACACTGCCACCCTGCGCACTCGCCGCTGGCCCGCACTTCCACGGGCGGCGTAGACGTGCTGTCGGGAGGCCTGGAGGCCGTGTCCAGCCTCATCGCCGGCAGCGGCGGGCACGGCAGCGTGCACAACCTCATGCAGCACGGCAGCATCCAGCTCCTACCCGGCGGCCTCTCCACCCTTTCGTCTGCGCCTCCTCTGGCAGCCGCTGCGTCTGGCCTCCTGCCGCAGTTCTTGGCCGCCGGGGGTGCCGTGGGGGTCGTGCAGGAGCGGCTGGCGCGGAGGATGACGAAGAACGCCGGTGGGACTGCAGGGGCCGAGGCGTCCGGGGCCCGAGGCGCGAGCCTGCGCAGCGAGCTCTCCGCCGGGCTGCGCGGCATCAGCGAGGAGTTGGTCGAGGACGCGCTGGGGGAGGTGCAGGGGGACATCAGCCAGGCGTGGGCCGCGGTGCTGGCCGGGTATGCGAGCACACGCGCAGGTGGCGCGGGCGGGTGGCTACCGGGGGACCTCAGTTCCCTCCCGGGCAGCCTCCACGGCATGGTCAGCAGTGGCGTGGGCGCGCTGCGCTCCATGGAGAGCCTTCAGGGTAGGGTTTCGCAGGGCGTTGCGGAGGTGCAGTCAGCGGGGGCCGCGGACGGCAGCGCGCTGGGATCGGGCAAAGCGCTGTCGGCTTCTACCGATGCGGCTTCAGTCGCGCTGCGGCAGCGGTTGCTGGCGGCGGGGTCCTCGCTGTCCGACGCGTCCGCAGACGGCGAGCCTTCGCTCGCCCATGTGTTCCATGAGATCGAGCAGCGGCTACAGGTGGTCAGCACGCCGCTGGTGGAGCTGGAGGGGCACCTGAACGCGGTGCAGCGGCCGCTGCAGAAGATTGAGAGCCGCCTCGAGTCCCTGGAGCGTGCTGTGCCGTGTGCCGCGCTGCCGGTGTCGTTCGTGCGCGAGCAGGTGACTGCACTGAGCGCGTCGCGCGTGGTCACGCTGGTCGTGTCGAATTGGGACTACCTGCAGCCGGACTGGATGAAGGAGGTGCGGGCATGGTTGTGGAAAGTTGGGGCGATGTGGAAGCAGAAGCGGGCGATGAAGGTGAAGGTGTTCCGGGTGAACGCAGACGTGAAGTACTATGGCGCGGCGGCGCAGTGAAAGGTGGTGCGCATAACTTTGCATGCATGCATGTGATGCGCATGATGCACGCGCGGGCTGCGGCTGCACAGGGTTCTGCCGGCTGGTGATGCCTCGCGCGCAGCACTGTGGGTGCCTGGGGCCAGTGACGCGGGAGATGATGTGCGCTGCTTGTGAACCTGTTTGAGGTGGTATTAGTAGGTGCAAGAACAGGTGCAGGAACTGAAATAGGAGAGATAGGACTTGTTCGTAGTGGTCACCGAGTGTCCAGTTTCTCCCTCCGCATACCGAGATGTGGTGTATTATGACAGGTGCTTCCATGACTGGTGCTTTCAGTGGGTAAGGATGAATGGAAAGACGAGTGTAGGTGGCTCTTACAGCTTCGCGGCAATATGTACAGGAGACAGGTAGCGCAGTAGGAATTACAGGGGCTTGAAGGGGACTAGCAGTAACGACTGCTCTCATAAATGTGACAGTGGCTGTCCCATGCGTGACGCCTTCTAATTATATCTAACCCCACTGAACCAATCATCATGCATGCTGGAAACTACGTACAGCTGGAAACTGGTATCATGCCATATCACGTCTATGCCGTGCTCAAAACTACAGAAAAGGGGGATATGGTCAGTCATCAGTGTGCTTCCGGTAAGACCCCAAATCAGTGGCACACAGCACACACTCTAGAGTCGACGCATCCATCGTCCCTTCCAAGGTAATTTATGACAACCAAAGCGCACCGCAGACCAAACCATAACCCCCCCTTATTGTAGTGAAAACTCAGCGCTCTCCTGACAGAACGTTCCGTGATGCCCGAAACACATGTCGCACGGCAAGCTGCCGTGGCACGCTGTGCCGCAGTCCTGCGCAGTGCACGCGCAGGCAGCACGCGCAGCACATATACATTCGGGTGGATGCCAGGCAATGAATTGCAATGGCGGGTGCAACGCGCTGTGGAAGCAGAGAACACCGCCGCAGAAACGGCAGACCGCGGCACCCTGAGGCACATCCCGCCCATGCGCTGCGCGTGCTCTGTGACGCTGCCCCCCCCCCAGCATCGTGCGTGGCCGCCCGGCTGCTTCGCTTGAGGCCTCCAGCTCAAAGCGCTGGCTAGTCGGCCGCCCGGCTGCTTTGCACGAATGTACCACCATGTACCACGAATGTACCACCATGGGTTGCTTGTTGGCAACTCAGCCCCGCATGGCTGCAGATCGCCCCAAACACTTCACAGCAGGTGTTACGCCAAATGCATCTTCCTCATGCATTTGCATTGCCATAGAACGTCATGCATGCCAGGCAGACGCAATCCACTCACATTCCAGCGCGCTACGCCGCCGCCTCCTTGCGCGCCTGCAGCGCGCGGCGCCGCGCCGCCGCAAACGCGCCGACCTGCTCCCCGGCCGGGTCGAAGAACACAGCGTCCACAGCGCCGGCGGCCGCAGCGCCGCGCGCGCGCAGCTCCACCGTCCAGCCGGGCTGCAGCGTGTCGAGTTCCTGAAACATCGCTCGCCGGTTGGCCCACTGCTCGGGAATGGCCGTGATGGCGCCGCGCTCGTACGCCACCTGCATGCTGCGGCCACTTGCTCACCTTCTGCCGAGCGTGCACACGACACGCGCATCCCTCCCACCTGTCACCCACGCACCGGCCACAGCCTGCCTGCGAGACCCGGAGGCATGGCCAGCAACCCACGGCTGGATCGCAGAAGTGTGGGCTGTATGTGGCAGCCTGTGACTGATGCCATGCCTGAGGCAGAGGTGACCGGGAGTGGCCGTGGCGTCACCAGTAGTGCACGCGCGTACATGCGAACATGCTTGTCGTTGCCCTCGCCGTTGGGCTCCTGCGTCGATCTCCGTGTAACACATGCTTCCTGGCCCTTCCTTGCCCCGTCAGAAACACATGGTGCATACATGACGGCATCACTGGCGCCAGTGCTGCCACAGACGGCAAAGGCAGATGGGGCGGCATACCTCTCCTGATGGTGCGCTGCGTGCGCGGCTGGCCGCGGGCATCACAAGATTGCTCCCGGCTGCGGCTGTGTATCCGCCCGCCGCCGCCGGCACGTCCCCCACCGTCAACCCCGCCAGACCAGCTGTCACCCCTGACGCCGTGCCGCCCCCTGTGGCCGCCGCCTGCAGACCCCCCGCCCCCGCCGCCGCTGCACCCTTCTTCGCGCCCCCTGCGACATCCTGCGCCGCCACAGCCACCACGTCCAGCCGCCCCGCGCCGCCGGTCCGCTGGCTGACAAAATTGTACAGGTTCCGGAAGGTTCCGGGCTGGATGAGCGCAGTCGCGGTGTACGCGTCCCCCACGATGTCCTCCTCCTCTACCACCGCACCCCCCGCGTCTGCCATGTCACCACCGCCGCCGTCGCCACCGCCGCCATGCTGTGCACGGTGTGACTCGCGCAGCATGTCGGCGAGGTCATCGCGGTGGGCCATGGGTACGCTGACGGCGATGCGCATCATGGCGCGCGCGATCGGGAAGCGCTGCTGCAGCTGCGGAAGCGCCTCCAGCGCCTGTAGCCACGCATGACCTGATCACAGTCAGCACTGGGTCGACCTGTCAGTCTCGACATGAGGCCATGCTCAACAGTGTCACAGGTGCGCTTTGGCCGTCAGCTGGTGCTGCGACCAAGCAGTGATGCCCATCGGGCCGTGCTGTCCACAGAGGCTGGGTGGAATGTTCTACACGAGAGTGTGATCACTAGGGCAGTCACAAAACGTATGAGTATGAACATACGGTATGATCACACTCATACGGTCATACGCGTATGATTAGCTGATTCTTGTACTCATCGCGCAGGCACCAGCACAGTCTAAGCGCTGCGCCAGCATGGACGACCGTCGGAGTGTGGCTGAAGGCCCGACGTGGCAACTGGCATGCGTGTGAAGCGGCGGTGGATGCATCAAACTCAGGCCGTGGCAGGGCTGGCCCCCCGAGTGAGGGTGCTCCTCTGCTCAGCACGCTGAGCACAAGCGCATGCAGGTGTGGGGCCCTGAGAGTGCGTGGCACCGGATACCGCCGCGTGAGGTGGCTGCCATGCCATATTGGGCCACACGCCCAGGCATGCATGGAGAATCCATGGCCACACGGTCAGCATGCCGCCGCGGGTCGATGCAGAGGAAAGGCCGAGTGCAACACAGCTTCTGTTGGTCTGCCACATCAGCAGGGATGGTCAGACAAAGCGTGGCATGCGTGGCGGACCTGCTGCTTGGCACTGCGTTTGGGGTCAACCGCAAAGTGGATGTCCTTGAGGCCACGCTCAATCAGCCCGACGGTGTACGGTCGCTGCGTGTCCGGGTTGATGCACTTCTCCACGATGATGGTCGCAACGTCTTTGAACAGCGCACCCAGCTCCACCTGCCGCTCCTTCTCTGACACCTGCACACCTCACAGCTGTCACCTGCTGCTGCTGAAGCCTGCTGTTGCTGAAGCCGGAATCCCTGCCTGTGTTGGTGCGACGTGCGACGGCGTGGCAGAGACCGGTCCGCTCTCACCCAAAACCCGCTGCAAGTTGAGCTACTATCCACGTCAGCGATATATAGATGGCAGGCTTGCGGGCAGCATAGGCTGGGTACTGTCAATGGCGGGTGTACAAGGCACAGTGTCAGCTGATCCTGCTGTGGTGGTTGCACACCTGCAAGTCCCCTTTGGCTAGGATTTCGCGACAGATTGCCTCCCGATCTGATGTCCCAAATGCCTTGGTGAGGTCGTCGTTGTGTGCGACAAGGCCTTTGCTAACATTCTGGAAGACTTCTGTAGTCTGAAGAACCTCGTCTAAATCCTTTTCCGAGCCCTGTCTCCAGTCCAGAACCTTGTTTTTGTAGCATGCAATCTCGAATCGCTTGCCGGCCTTCTTGAAGCGGACCACAGCTATGTTTGTCAGGCGTTTCTGCCCTGCACCACGGAGCGACAGATCAAATGCTACGAGTGGCGATCAGACTGGCAGGTTCACAGTGCTGAAAGTATAATGCGCATTCTGATCTCTCCTTCACTGTGCTCAGCGACTTTGAACGCACCGATAGGCTGAAAGACGCCTTGAGACATTCTCGACACCTACGCCGGCCGTACAGGTTGTGCGCGATCCCCAAATTCCCAGCCCTCAACAAGGCTGCTACCGCTGAGGCTTGACAAATTCCTGGTTGTGCCCACAGGCTAGCGTTTAGTAGAGAATACACGAGTCGCCAAGGTAATGAGGTAGAGCTGGCCCACAGCCCTTCGTTAAGCTGATTGATCAGGTCTATTCTCGTACTCAGAATCTGCTGAGAACACGTGCGGTGATGATCGACTCATTCTTTATATACCGATGTACCGATCCCTGTCCCAATGCCACGTGCACGGTCAAGGCCAGCAACAGTAACAGCAACATGCAATCTGAAGTCCACCTATAGCCACACTCTGCTGGCAATTGCCGGAAAGCATGCGAATGCTTGCCATGGCCACCAAGCTCTCTGAACATGAATGGATCACACGACAGAGACGCCTACATAGCCCCATCAGCAACGGAGAAACGGTGCAGAGCAACTAGACGCAAACGCCGGGCATAGGACCTGTTTCACGTTTACGTAGGTGACGTTTACGTTGGTGCGCAGATGTACAATCTTGGAGCTGTGTTACACTGTGATAGATCCGCGTCTGGTCGTGCTGGCCCGCCCTGCCTTCCCGAGAGCCGCCGTGGGGGGAGTGAGGCAGCGCCGCCAGTGCCCTTCGCGCCCCACCCTCAGGCCCCTGCCGGGCGGCCGGAGGGGGAGGGCTGGTACGCCTTGCACTGTGGAGGGCGTGAGCCCCCGGGCTCTCATGTGCGGGGGGCCCGTGATGGAATGCTCCAGTGGGGCCGGTTGGAGTGGGGGTGCTGCTGTTGGGGGGTCGGTGGTGGCTGGTTTTGCTGGGGTGGGCAGTAGTGCGGTGGTGGTGGTTGCTGTGTGCGGTTGTGGCGCGGGTGCCGTGGTGGAGGGGTGCGGGAGTGCGCGTGCGTGTGGGTGCGTGGGTGTGGTTGTGTCGGCTGTGTCGGTTCGTTGTGGCTTTTCACCTGGGACAGTGATTGCTTTATGCTGGTGTCTGCTTTCAGGGGGTTTTGGCCGTCTACTTTCCTTCTGTTGCCCTCGCTGCCGGGCTATTGCGTTCATCTCCGTGTAACACTGTGATAGATCAAGTCCAATATTGAAGCCGTGCAGAATTCTTGAAGCTGCAAAGATTGTTGAGCCTTGCACCCGTACCACAACGAGACAGTCGACCAGGAGCTCTGGCACTAGTGAGGAGGTGCTAGCTAAGCACAACTCTGACTGAACAAGTATGTGTTAGTGTTTGCGCGAGAGGGATTTGGAACTTCACAAGTTCTGGTCTGGCGCACAGATTATGCTGCAGCTGGCTTAATCATGTGTGTTACACGGAGATGAAAGCAAGAGCCCGGCAGCGAGGGCAACAGCAGGAAAGCAGACGGCCAACACCCCCCCGAAGGCGGGCAGCAGCTGGCGTGATCGTGTGTGCATGGCACAGTCACACCAGGCCGCAAACGCCGGCTGTCAGATGCACAAAATTTCAGGCTTGTGGTGTTTTACACGGATATGAACGCAACAGCCCGGCAGCGAGGGCAACAGCAGCGAAGCAGACGGCCAAAACCCCCGAAAGCAGACAACAGCAACAAGCAGCAACTGTCTCAGGTGAAAAGCCACAACGTACAGGCTTGTGGTGTCGTGTTTGTAGACCCACATGGCCGTGATGCTTGAATTCTTTCCAGATCTGTCTATGGGATACATACCGTCCAGTCCGTTGTCACGCTCCCGGGACAAGTCAATCCCTTCCGCAGAATTTAATGCCTCAATTGGCCGCGCGTATCCAGCTGCAAACAGAAGTTGGCCGGTTTCGAGGGCAGCTGCAAGGTCGTATTTCAGCAAAGCTGGTGGCACAGCCACGTCCGGACAGCATGACTAAGCCGCAACCCGATGACAAAACTGTAAACACAGACCGCACGAACTGAAGCAGTGCGTAGTAGTATGAACTGAATTGCTTGCCAAGCGCGGAGGACGGCAGTCTGCATGTATGCATTGTTGCAGCTGCCCGGCGGATCGTGGCCAACCATACATCTGTTTATCTAATCAGCCAAGAGATCATTGGGCAACTTCCTCGGTTGATTACATACATGTCTCTGCCACGGAATGACGTTGGGAAGGCCTCACTATTTCATGGGAGTCCACAGCTGTGTCTGCCTGTCCACTGACTTGCGACAGAGGCAACAGCTGCGGGGTTGCATCAATCTGCACTATGCACAGGTACTCTCTACGGGTAGACTGTATCCAACAGCTCGGCCATGGTGTCCCTCGCAGGCGATTCTCACAGCCGACGCCTTGCAGGATTGTCTGTGTGTGTTACACAGTGATAGATCTAGGACTCAGCAGCGCCGAGGCAACAGACCAGGCAACAAGCAAACAGACAGACCGGCCACCGTAAGCACCAAGGCCACGCGCCGCACGAGCAAATGCCATAACGCACTAGCGCCAGCGCGAAAGCAGACACTCACACACGACGCAGGCCACGCGCACACCAAACACACAGTCAGCACTCGCCGGGCCCACAAGCGGTCGCCGACTCGACACTAGCAGTCTGCACGGGCGCGCCAGCGCGCGCTACGGCCATTTCCAAGGCTGCGAGGCACCGGTCCCAGGAGCTGCAGCCACAGCCAGCCCGGCAGCACGAGCGGTGTCCGAGGAGGGGGGCAGAGGAGAAACGGCGGACGTGCGCTGGGAGGAGGGAAGAGGGAGGCAGGAGGAGGGACGGGTGCGGGGGGGGGGGGGGGTTGGGGGGGGGGCTGCAGGGCGAAATGGGTGGGGGGGGGGCCCGCAGGGTAAGATGGGTGGAGGGGGGGGGAGGTGCGGGGGGCACGACGCAAGCCTATGCGCGATGGCCTGTCAGCGCCGGCAGGCCGTCTGTGTGGACAGGAAGGCCCGGCAGCAGTGCCCGTCCGACCAGTCCAGCACGGGGCGCGGCCGCGCAGGCTTGACGCGCCAGCGTGCGGCACAATATTGTGGACAGGTCGCGCATGGCATTGAGCAGGAAAGTACGCTTTGTCTCTGTGTGTGGCCCAGGCACTCCTGCAGCAGACACAGAGTGTTACAGTGGGCAAAGACTGTCCCATGTATGGACGACCACCATCACTGTGCCCATTCAGTCAACACCTAGCGGCATTTGCATGCCAGCCAGCCAGACTCGTGCAGCACGCCCCACTGCTGGCGCTGCGCCTTCGTGCTGGTCATGCTCAGGTGCATGCATGGCGCCATGGACTTGCGAGCAGGCGCAGCACCAAGCAGGAACGGACAGGCTGTATGGTGATGCCAATTAGAGCCGCCGTGCCACTGTGCTTGCTGCAGCGGCCTGCTTCAGACCACGGCCCACGCCGTGCCGCCGTTTCCCACGTACTGAGTTTCCAATTGAAGGCGTTTTGACGTGACCATGCTATGGTGGCAACCCCCCGGGCCACGGTGCTCCCTCCAGCTCCACCTTCACCATGGCCTGGGAGCATCGCAGTCCCCCCACAAAACTCCCAAGGCACCAACACGCACAAGCAGCGGCTGTCATGGATGTACCGTTGCGGTCATGCCTTGCTGTGGGATCAATGTTGGCTGCGCGTTGCAGCTGCAGTCCTCCTGTGTGATGCCCTCCTGTGTGATGCCGGCAGCGCCAGAGCACGAGCACGTCATCCGGCAGCGCCAGAGCATGAGCACGTCATCCGGCAGCGCCAGAGCATGAGCACGTCATCCGCCAGCGCCAGAGCATGAGCACATCATCCGGCAGCGCATGGTACCCGACAGCGGTACCTGGCATGGAGACGCAACAGCCATCCTACAGCACCTGGCCAATGAATCGCGACGGTATGAGGCCTGGAGGCCAGTTAGTAAGCCCTGGCAGCTGGGACGCCACACCTGACAGGCATCATGTGCACATGCATTTCACCAGCGCCATATTCTGTGGCCACGCTGCAGGCCACCACAATGCAGGCCACCACAATGCAGGCCACCACAATGCAGGCCACGACACTGCAGGCCACCATGTGCATGTGCACCCTCACCAGGCCTGCACGCAGTGGCAGGGGTGGGGCGGACGTGGAGTGCACGTGTGTGTGTGTGTGTGTGTGTGTGTGTGTGTGTGTGTGTGTGTGTGTGTGTGTGTGTGTGTGTGTGTGTGTGTGTGTGTGTGTGTGTGTGTGTGTGTGTGTGTGTGTGTGTGTGTGTGTGTGTGTGTGTGTGTGTGTGTGTGTGTGTGTGTGTGTGTGTGTGTGTGTGTGTGTGTGTGTGTGTGTGTGTGTGTGTGTGTGTGTGTGTGTGTGTGTGTGTGTGTGTGTGTGTGTGTGTGTGTGTGTGTGTGTGTGTGTGTGTGTGTGTGTGTGTGTGTGTGTGTGTTACACGGAGATGAACGCAATAGCCCGGCAGCGAGGGCAACGGAAGGAAAGTAGACGGCCAAAACCCCCGAAAGTAGACACCAGCAAAAAGCAATCACTCTCCCAGGCGAAAAAGCCACAACGAACCGACACAGCCGACACAACCACACCCACGCACCCACACGCACGCGCACTCCCGCACCCCTCCACTACGGCACCCGCGCCACAACCGCGCACAGCAACAACCACCACCGCACTACTGCCCACCCCAGCAAAACCAGCCACCACCGACCCCCTACAGCAGCACCCCCACTCCATCCTGCCCCACTGGAGCATTCCATCACGGGCCCCCGCACATGAGAGCCCGGGGCGCACGCCCCCCACAGTGCAAGGCGTACCAGCCCTCCCCCTCCGGCCGCCCGACAGGGGCCTCGGGCGGGGCGCGAAGGGCACTAGCGGCGCCGCATCACTCCCCCCACGGTGGCTCGCGGGAAGGTTCGGCGGGCCAACACGACCAGACGCGGGGCCGGCCTGCGCTGCTGCAGCCGCGGCACCCGGTCCAGCAAGGCGGCCAGCGACCGCCTATAGCACGTCCGACGGGACATGTGTGTGTGTGTGTGTGTGTGTTGTGTGTGTGTGTGTGTGTGTGTGTGTGTGTGTGTGTGTGTGTGTGTGTGTGTGTGTGTGGTGTGTGTGTGTGTGTGTGTGTGTGTGTGTGTGTGTGTGTGTGTGTGTGTGTGTGTGTGTGTGTGTGTGTGTGTGTTGTGTGTGTGTGTGTGGTGTGTGTGTGTGTGTGTGTGTGTGTGTGTGTGTGTGTGTGTGGTGTGTGTGTGTGTGTGTGTGTGTGTGTGTGTGTGTGTGTGTGTGTGTGTGTGTGTGTGTGTGTGTGTGTGTGTGTGTGTGTGTGTGTGTGTGTGTGTGTGTGTGTGTGTGTGTGTGTGTGTGTGTGTGTGTGTGTGTGTGTGTGTGTGTGTGTGTGTGTGTGTGTGTGTGTGTGTGTGTGTGTGTGTGTGTGTGTGTGTGTGTGTGTGTGTGTGTGTGTGTGTGTGTGTGTGTGTGTGTGTGTGTGTGTGTGTGTGTGTGTGTGTGTGTGTGTGTGTGTGTGTGTGTGTGTGTGTGTGTGTGTGTGTGTGTGTGTGTGTGTGTGTGTGTGTGTGTGTGTGTGTGTGTGTGTGTGTGTGTGTGTGTGTGTGGTGTGTGTGTGTGTGTGTGTGTGTGTGTGTGTGTGTGTGTGTGTGGTGTGTGTGTGTGTGTGTGTGTGTGTGTGTGTGTGTGTGTGTGTGTGTGTGTGTGTGTGTGTGTGTGTGTGTGTGTGTGTGTGTGTGTGTGTGTGTGTGTGTGTGTGTGTGTGTGTGTGTGTGTGTGTGTGTGTGTGTGTGTGTGTGTGTGTGTGTGTGTGTGTGTGTGTGTGTGTGTGTGTGTGTGTGTGTGTGTGTGTGTGTGTGTGTGTGTGTGTGTGTGTGTGTGTGTGTGTGTGTGTGTGTGTGTGTGTGTGTGTGTGTGTGTTGTGTGTGTGTGTGTGTGTGTGTGTGTGTGTGTGTGTGTGTGTGTGTGTGTGTGTGTGTGTGTGTGTGTGTGTGTGTGTGTGTGTGTGTGTGTGTGTGTGTGTGTGTGTGTGTGTGTGTGTGTGTGTGTGGTTGTGTCAGATGTGCCGGTTCGTTGTAGCTTATGCTTCTCCCCTGGGACTGATGCTGCTTGTTGCTGTCTGCTTGCGGGGTTTTGGTCGTCTGCTTTCCTGTTGTTGCCCTCGCTGCCGGCCTCTTGCGTTCATCTCCGTGTAACACCATGCCTGCGCGCATGCAGCCATATGGCTGCACTACTTGCAAGATGTTGGTGGTGCACTACACACACCTCCACTGGCAGCCCGCCCCTGGAGATCAGTGGCCAGGCGGACGTGGCAACAGCACTGCCGCAGCAGATCAGCTGCACGCATACCTTGCCCGGCTTGGCGGTACGCTTCAGCGGTGTGGGTTTGTCAGTACTGCGTATGCCGCGTGAAGCATCCTCCGTGTGAGGCTGCGCCGCCCTCCTGCACTTTTCACACCGACCGCAGGTGCCTGCGTTTCTGGTTGTGGTCACGGCTGATCTGTCCCGCGCCCTGCCTGTCCACCACGCGGCCACTCCGGCTGCCAGTGATGCTGCACCACCGCCCCATTTGCCCCCATGCTGAGGGCTTCGCCTGCCTGTTGTGTGGGGTTTGCTGTGTGGGGTGCTGCGTGGCGGTGTGTGCGGCAGCGGCCTGCATGCAAACACGTGACGTGTGATTGCATGTGCAGCAGCATGAAGCGGCAACAACGCGTATTGTGGCCTGCACAGGTGGTGCGGCATGTCTTTGATCTAACACAGTGTAACACAGATGGTGCGGCATGCGTGGCGCAGAGTCGGCCTGAGCGGGGTTTCACATGGCCCCATCAGCGCGCGCCGACAAGTGCTGCAGTATGCTCCGGATCCCCACCATTTGAACACTTGGAACTAGCACAAATCCGACCTTGCTCAAGGTGGCATGGCAAACACCAGCCGAGCATCGGGCTCATCCAGGTGTTACATATCGGCCTGCCACAGTGTTGTGTATGTTTGAATGAATTAAGCGCAGCGGATGTGTTCAAATGCCCAGCGGATGTGTTCAACTGCCACAGCCTCGCTGTGCTGTGCCTGCTGGGCTGTTCCTGCTAAATAGGCACGTACAGCTCAGGATGAGCACAAGCACAGGCATGTACAGGCAAATGTACAGCTCAAGATGAGCGCGATTAGCGCACCCAGAGCCGTGTGTTGGCGCTGCGCCTCGAGGCTCATGATCAGTTGTCAGGCCGGGCTCTCCCGCGGTGCCCAGCTGGCTCGCCGATTTTGAGAGACAGACGCCGCGTGACGGGACTGCCAGTGTACCGGAGCTCCGCGGAGTGCCCAGCTGGGCCGCGAGCTGCATGCTTGCTGCTGTGCGGGCACGTGGCAGTGAGGTGTGTTACACAGTGAGGTGTGCGACGCACCGCACAGTGCGCGCCGTGTGAGCCAGGAGAGCCCGCCAGAGCAGCATTGCTCAGTACACGCTCCGCAGACGACAGGAAGTGTTTGTCTGCTGTTGAACGTGGTCACGAGCTGACTGCTGCGTAGTCCACGTTCCGCCTGCGTCGTCATTCGTTCGTGTACACAGGCCAGCGCGCGCCCGACAAGTATGAAGCAGTGCTGCTGTAGGGGGGTCGGTGGTGGCTGGTTTTGCTGGGGTGGGCAGTAGTGCGGTGGTGGTTGTTGCTGTGCGCGGTTGTGGCGCGGGTGCCGTAGTGGAGGGGTGCGGGAGTCCGCGTGCGTGTGGGTGCGTGGGTGTGGTTGTGTCGGCTGTGTCGGTTCGTTGTGGCTTTTTCGCCTGGGAGAGTGATTGCTTTTTGCTGGTGTCTACTTTCGGGGGTTTTGGCCGTCTACTTTCCTTCCGTTGCCCTCGCTGCCGGGCTATTGCGTTCATCTCCGTGTAAAACAAGTATGAAGCAGCTCTCGATGCCGTCGACCGCCAGTGAGAAAGGCGTGGTTCGGGGAAAGACCTTGCGTGCCGGTCCGTGTCACTATGCTGGAGGAGACTGTGCCTGAGTAGAGGCCGTGTGTCCTGCCTGCCCGACGCGAGCGACCGACTGCTCACGCAGGCATATGCAAGCCTCGAATCCATATCTGAGAGAGGACGTTGCGCTTGAGAAATATCTTCGGGCACGAGTTGCACACCAACTACGATCCAGGCGGTTTGCGAAGCGGGGCGTGGGCACGTAAACTCTTCATGTACAGTTCTGATGCTGCAGCATGCTGCTTGGAAAGCGGAGAGGCCGCGTGCGTCACCGACACTGGTAATTCAACAGCGGTACTGATGACATTGATAAGCGTGCGTGACTGGTTCAACAAGGCGATACGGGGGAAATGCTGATCGCACAAGCTAGAGAAAAGTCTGCATGTGCCAAGATAGCTCCATTCACATTGAGATGGCTTGGTCGCGATCACCACTCACCTAGCAAGTTTGAGGTGACAATCAAACCGTCGGAAAGCATCGCACATGCCTGAAGGCGGTTACGCATGAGGCGGACGAGCTCTGACCAAGATTGGCATGGGGAGATTCAAGTGCTCTCTGCTTGGCGGTGAACGCGCTGCAGCAGCACAAGCCGGTAGTGGTCAGAGGGACAATCAAACGAACGACAGCGCAAGCGCACCAAACAGGAATTTGGTTACGACAGAAGCACTAAAAGAATCAGCTTTGTTGGCAAGTCAAAGGTCGGGCTAGATTAATGTAGGTATTTTTGCATCTCATTCAAACCTGTGTTGCTCACTGGCGTAATAGGTGCCAATGACCATCCTCTCGCCAAGCTATTGATCATGTCTGCCCCGAGCAGCTTACCAGCAGGTAATGATACGTTCTTCACCCCGCGCTTAATGGCCTGTTGGGCTTGTCCGCCTTCATCGTCCGCGCCTGTGCAAGCGCCTAGCGCGCAGGCGCGGTTTCACGTATTCTTTCGCCAAATTATCCAAGATTATCCATGGCGATGCTTTGGTCATGTAAACTTTCTCTATTCCTGTTTTTCGGCTTTTGGTCTGACATGGCGCGCGCTTGTCGGAACGTAATGAGGCGAGGGAGCAGCGGCACGCCTATTCCAACAGTAGCACGACTATTTTAACATACGCTTTACAATCTGCGAGTGTTGCGACATGATCTGCGCGTTAGCCTTTGGGGACTGGCGCCTGCCCACAGTGCACATCTAACGCGCGTGGCTCCGTGCAGTGAGCCGCGTCACTGCCTGCGCGGAGAGGGATGGTCTGTGTGCTCCAAATGCAGCTTACTTTCTACAAAAGGGAGCTCTTTCACAGCTTGACGCTGCTGTCGCGGAGACCGAGAGGTGTCTTAAGGCTGATGACGATAATCAGGGAATGGTCTGTCTAGGTGATCCCCACTTGTTGCTCTAGTTATCCCTGTGTGCGAGACTGCTGGCTTGCCTTGCATGATGCCACTGGTTCGGCCTCTGAAGGCGTCCTCCTCAGGACGGACACATCGTACCGCACCTGGACGGTCGTCACGAGGCATCAGTACTCAATCTCAAGGACACTTGCACCTTGTACCTGTTCATGTCAAGCCTGATTGGGCTCTTCTGTTTACGAATTCATGGCGTCCGGCTCGACCCATGTTTGCTCGTCGTCCTTGCTCACCCGAGTCATGTGCAGCCACGGCTCCCGAGTTTTGCGTCACTCGGAGGCTTCCAGGAGATGATAGGAGCTACTGTCTACGCCGACAAGCCGTTCTTACGCTTGGAGTACTGGAGGATTTCGAAGAGGCATTGAGTATCGAGGACTTCGGTACCAGTTGTCCGAGAAAGCGCTACCTGGAGGGCACAGCTCGAAGGTACAGATTCTGTCCTGTGTCATCTCCGCCTGATCTGCTTGGCTAGACTTCTGGTTTGTGCACTGGACGAGGCGGCTGCCTCACATCTGCGACATCTTTTGCAGAGTGTGCCTCTCGGGCTATGGAGCATGGTTTCAGATATCAGGCTGCCAAGTGTGCATCGACGAGACTAACTTTTTTCAAGGGCGGTACGCACAAGTGTGCCAGCAGAAACCAGTTGAAGCATGTGAGACGCCGGAGACGTCAGCCGAAGTCGACAAGTTGTTGTGTAGCAGCGCCAGCATTAGTGCCAGCCTCAACAGCCTCGCCTGCCCTGAGGCGCCACAGCCCCTCGCAGAGGCTCCACAGCCAGCAGCGACCGCAGCCACACCAGCTGCAGCAGCCCCACCAGCGGCTTCGAGGTCCCCAGCAGTGACACCCGAGCAAGCAGTGCCGCCCGTGGCACCAGCGCTGAGGCAACCCATCCCTCCGGACGATGTTCCTGCAGCAGAGCCCATTCTGCCCGAGGAGGGGCCGCTGGGCGAGGCAACAGCGCCTGCACCTGCAGGGAACGGCGTGTCACAGCTGGGCGATCTGGCCGGGCTCGGTGAATCGTTGGGGCCGCCGGGCGGCCAGGCGGGGGGCGACGACGACCGCGGGCTCGGCGCCGGAGCATTGGCCGGCATCTTTGTCGGGGCCATTCTGCTGTTGCTGCTGGCCGCCGGGGTCGCCCTCGCGTTTCAAATACGCAGGAAGAAGCGCAATCGGCGCAAGGACAAGCTGGGGGTGTCCGCGTCGATGCAGCCGCAGCTGCCGCTCGTACCGCAGCTGCTGGCAGCGTCGCGCGGCCCCCCGGCTTCGCCGCGCGTGGAGCTCGACGCCGTGGGGTCGCCACCCGGCTCCCCTGCCATCACGAGCACCTCGTCCGCGCTGCCGGTCAGCGACTGGAAGGCGGTGCCGATCGACGGCATGAGCACGATGACTCGCACGGGCGCAGCACAGCACACGCTCGCGTCGACGATGCCGGGTGCGACGACGTACGCGACGACGTACCAGTACCAGGGCTCGACGTACGATGGCGCGGTGGACTCCATGGGGACGTTCATCCCCATGCATCGCGCGATGACGGCCGACCCGACGGAGATCGAGCACTTGCCGGCGGACCGCGTCGTGGTCACGCAGGTTTCAGGGGACGGGGACGCGGAGGGGGCAGGCTTCAGCGTGCGGACGCGCACTGAGTGGACGCGGGTGGGGGGCAGCATCACGGTGGCGCCGGGGCTGCCCGCGGACGCGACACAGGGGGACATGCTCAAGGCGCAGCTGGATTGGCTGCTCGCAAAACGGGGGGGCCTTTTGCTGGGATATCTCAAGTGCGGGGCCCCCATTCCTGCCGCTCTGGCTGCCGCAGCTATGCTGTGATCGCTTCCTGGTGATCACACATGCATGGCTGTGATCGCTTCCTGGTGATCACGCATGCATGGCCCTGCCGTCTGTTTCGCATGGCGCACAGGCTGTGGCACTGTCTCCAGACATGCGTGCCTGTGATTATGCGCTGTGTTGGGGCGCTCGCTGACGCTGCGCTACGGCCTGCAGGCTCGCGCCGTACCTGGGGCGCAAGATCGGGGGGCAGGGCGCGGTCGTGTTTGCGCAACACAGCGAGTCTGCCGCGAAGCTCTACGCAGTCAAGTTTATCTTTTCGTCCAAGTCTTTTGACATCGAGAAGCAGGCTGCGCACACCAAGGTACGCCTTCGGCCAAGCACCGCCGCCGGCGCCATGCTGCTTCACCCCCCCCTGCAGGCACACCTGTGGCAACTGCCGCGCAGGCAATCTCGCCTGCTGCCTCGCCGCACACGTTTCGGGAGACACACGTTTCGGGAGACACACGTTTCGGGAGACACACGTTTCGGGAGACCGGCTGTTGTGTATGTGACTCACATGCATGTGACTCACAACCTGCAACCGGTGCTCCTAGGTGCTCCTCCGTTTGATGTGCCCGGTCCTATCAGGTTCCAGCGGCATCTGTGATGCGGGTACCTACACCTGGCAGGGTAGTATGGGCTCCGTGCATCAGCAGGCGCCTACCATGCGAGGCGGCCGCGGCTCCTTCCACTCATGCCACCGCTTCCCGCTGCCTCTATGTGACACCTGCCTATCCGTTGTCGACTCCGCCCCTCGGTTTTGGTCGTTGTTGACCTTGAGGGTCGCGTATGTGCCAGGACAGGCAACAACCCTACGCTGCACACCCGTGCACACCCTGCTGCAGCATGCCCTCCTGGGGAGCATGCATGGCCACCCGTGCACAGCCTCACCAAGCTGTGATTCTGCGATGCACATGCGAGAGCATCAGATGTGCAACAGGCTGTGAACTGTGCGCCTGCGAGCATCAGATGTGTATCGCACACGCACACCTCACTGCCTGCTGCAACAGCACAGTGAGCATTGCTAGTGCACCTGTGCGCAATGCATGTATTCGATAGAATACGGCCACTGCACTGCAGGCACAGTGTGGTGGCCAAATTCTATCGGGTACTTTCGACCCGTCACCTTTTCTTTTCCCGTCCTTTGTTGTGTATGAGCACTCTCACAGGCAGCAGCGTTTATGGACATGGTGATGAGCAATTTTCAGCCGAGGCGGTCCATGAATTTTGTAAGGATAGGGTAACAGCTTGTGCCTGTTGCATAAGCGGAGTACGCACGACAATCATCGCAGGCGCCGTGATCGCTTCGAAAGCAGGCAGCAGGTAGCACCGTGCCGATTGTGCCCAGCATGCCCAGCATGCATGCAGGAGCTGCGAGATCTGATGCCGCCAGTGGAGATGATCGTCGGCAACACGATGCAGCGCGCAGCCGTCACCGCATGCATGCCGCCGCCGCTGAACCGCGTCCCGCTGCCGCCGGTGATCGCAACTGAGAAGGGCGAGAGCCTCGACGACTTTGTGGGTCGCGCCGCGCCCGACTTTTTCACTTCGCTGCAGGTGCCTGCTCCCGTCTGCGCTGCGGACGCTCTGCGCTGCGGACGCCGTGTCTGCGGCTTGCACTGGCCGCTGTCTGTTCCTGCTGCGTCATCTGAGTGCAGGACAGGGTTCGGCCCATCGGCGCAGCGTGCTGCCGGGGTTGTGTGTGCCGGCCAGCTTGACAGCCGCAGCTGGGAAGCTTGCACCACTGCGTTTGATCATGTCGTGCTGTGCTATGGTATGCGGCGTGGTTGCGGTCTCGCACAGCGTGTTGCGTTGAGGCGGAGCTGAACTGGATCGCAGCACATTCGGCCGTACCGCTACAGCTGGGGTGCCGCGCTGCTTGGAACTGCACTTCACTCCTGCCGCCGCGGGTGCACGCACGTGCCCTTTGCTCTGTCCAAGCACTGGTCCCAAGGCGTTTGTGGCTGCCGTGTGTCTGCGGCAGTCAGGCCTTGGATGGCAGACCACAGCAGCTCGCTGTGTTGCGGGTGAGTGTGGCATGTAGCTCAGAGCAGCATGGGGTGGAATGGGCACGCCAATGGCCGGGGGTCATACCCAGCACAGCCTTCGGGATGCCGCAGCATGCGCAGCACGCCTCACGGTTTGTCCTGCATGTGCAGGTCATCATCCACATCGCGCAGAAGCTGGAACAGCTGCACGCTGCGGGGTGGGTGCACCGCGACCTCAAGCCGGGCAACGCCATCTGGCTGCCCTCCAAGAACACGTGGACGCTCATCGACTTTGGCTGTGCAGCGCGAATCGGTGCGTCCCACCACCACCCGTGCACGGCGCCCGTCCTTCCCGGCGTCCCGTTGCTGAAGTCGCGCTCTCCCGCGTCGTTCTTGATCTTTGTGTATGTATGTGGGCCACTCGTCTACCGTGCTGGCGTGCCGGGTAGCATCAGCCAGGACCGAGGCAGCCAATTATCCGTTCGCTGGCAGAGCTTCAGGCTCGTGCACCTTGCTCGGTGCTGTACGCACCTGGCCGCAGACGGTGCAGCAGTACGGGTAGCATGCGGTTGCGTCCTAACAGTGCTGCGTGCTGTGCTGTGTCTGGTCCGCAGCGGTGGCACCCACGGCCGGTGCATGCATGCATCGCGACTTCCACTGTCCGCACTGCTCGGCCAAGCGTGCACATGCATGCATGCATGCTAAGCGGCTCGCGTGCCCGCCACAGCATGCGCAGCACTGCTGCTGTGATTGCGCCGCCACGCTGCCCGACCGTGCTGCCTGCCATAGCTGGCACGCGCACGAGGGCAGTCAGTTGCTGGCGCCGTGCACAGCTGCAGCCCCTGGAGCGCCGCCACTGGTGCTCATGTTTGCCTGGCATGAGCTGATGCAAGAGCACAGACGCCAGGTGACGCGCCAGCATGTGACTCCCGAACTGCTGCATGTGACGCTCGCTGCCGGTGCAGGGGAGGAGGCAGGCATGAGCTTCAGCCTGTACTACGCGCCGCCGGAGGTGATTGTCGCGTACAAAGAGCGTCGCCGCACCATCCTCGCCGACCCCTCCGCCGACGTCTGGGCACTCGGGGTGCGCGCCCCCCCTCACCCTTCCGCGCTGAACAACTGCTGTCCTTGCTTGCTGTGCAGCTTGCTGTCCTCGCTTGCTGTGCAGCCGCCTTGGCAAATGGCAGCCATGCGCCTGTCCCGGAGTTCGGACATGTTTTGGAGTGTCCGGACAAGTTCCGGAGTGCTGTCCCGGCGCGAATGCCGCAACACGGTGCAGGTGATCATCTGGGAGCTGCTGACGAAGCAGAAGTACTTCAAGGAGCAGACGAGCATGCGGTCCGTGGTGTCCATGCTGCGGGGCGACGCCGCGCTGCCAAGTGAGCAGCGGCTCCCGGCGGACGTGCGCGCGCGGCTCAGCAGCGGCGCGATCAAGGACTCGGTCTTCCGGATGCTGCGCCGGCGGCCGGAGGAGCGGCCGAGCATCTCCGAGCTGCTGGCGCACTGGACGAGCTGGTTCCAGCGTGGCGATGCCTCGTGACGCGCCGCAACGGCGCCGCCGGCAGCGTGGCACAATCCAATTTGAGGGGATCCGAGTGGGGCGCCAGGGCTGAGACCGTAGTTCAGAGCCTGAGCCCGTTTTGGCCAGTACTGTTAGCGTAGCTGTTTTGTTTCGGGTGCGCAGGTGACATCTGACTCGCAGTTAGGCGCACCCTTTTGCTGCAGCGGCTTTGCGGAAGACAGGTAGGACCAACTGACGGCTGCCGGACAGGGGCGCCGGACAGGCGCCGCCTGTGGCCGACTCGGGCTGCTGCTGGCCCTCGTGTACAGGGCCTGTGGCACGCCCGCCATGCGCCCTCTCTCGGCGCACGCAGCTGCGGCAGCTGCTTTACCGGACGTCCTGCAGGGCGGTTGTACCATGATTGCACTCACCACTGCTGCTTGCGCATGCACGTCAGTCAATTTTGTGTAGCTGTACTTTAGTAACACGAGAGGCTCCTTCGAACGTGGTGCCAGGTGCACCATCATCTGGCGTCAAATTCCGTTATGTCACATTTATCATCGGCTGTGATCATGGCGGACCAGGCTTCCAGCCCCGCGTTGCAAATGTAGGGGCTACCGGTCTCGCCCAGTAAAAATGTCGTCATGTTTACATCTTGACCGCGTGTGATGTGCACAACCCGAATGGGCTTGCTGTTCAACGTGGGGGCGTGCACCGACACTCTGGATGCGTCAGGTCGGTAGAATACTCTGCAGGCCAGCTGGCCGCGCGTGACATGGTGTGTCGCGACCAATCATGGCATGTATCAGCTTACCTGCGTTCCCGGGCTTCGATCAGATGCACTGTGTGTGGTATGAGCTCCGCTGTCATTGCAGCAAGCTTGTGTGGACGCCAACCTCTCGCATTACAGTGCTACATGCGCGGCCTTCCGAATCTGCAAGATGTTGGAGTGCCTGATGCAAGCTATTGGTCAAAGAGGCGCGCCGAGCGCCCGTGGTCGCGTTGACACCCCCGGCACCCAGTGCGTGTTGCTTGCGTTCCTCCCTGGCATGCACTGCTAGAAAAGAATACAGACTACTCAACAAATCTCTGCTGATGTCTACATGAAACTGTGCACATATGCTGGGTACATCTATCTGGCTCTTTTGTACCAAGCACTCCGTCCATGCAGCAGGGCACCTGATGACATCACCACATGTAACTGACTCAACAGAAACACACTGACAAAGATGCGCCACTAAGTTGCCCATGGTGCCCTCTCGCGTTCAATCATCCAGTCTTCCGTGAGCACACCGCTGAGTGCAGCTGCCTCGGCCCAGGTGGGAAGTACGCACTGTGTGCAGCAGAAAGCAAACTCACACATGCCTACTTTCGGGGGGTTTTGGCCGTCTACTTTCCTTCTGTTGCCCTCGCTGCCGGGCTATTGCGTTCATCTCCGTGTAACACATGCCAGCATGTCTGCAGCATACTACCAGGCCTGCATGCATGGACGTAGTGCCTGGTGGCATGCTGCTGGTGCCTGCTTATGCAAGCTTTATGAGTGTCACGTCTGATGACTGGTGAGACTAGTGATGTGGCTGGTGTGATGGTGGCAGACACACATGGGTCACCTGAGGTGCCCGCCTCCCTGCGCCTCTCTCAACGTGCCGTTACACCATGGAACTCTGCCGCACAGTCCGTAGGCGGGCGCCTCGCCTTGGTCTGCACATGCTGCGGCGATGGTCGGGGCCTGTGTCATCGCCAGGCTCACCACCCACCATGCATGCCACCCCTCCTCTCAAGCTGCATGCAGCTGCACACAGACCTCTCCAGCATATAGTCCTCTCCAGGAGCTGCATCCAGTTCAACCGAGCCATGATGCCGCTTTCCTCTAATGCTCATGAATCCCATCAGATCGAATCTCGAATCTCAGCATTTAGCACAGCGTGCCACTTTTAGCATCTCGGTCACCTGACCGCACCACGCACCAGCGAGTCCACAACCTCGCTTGCAAAGACACCATGCTCCCGCTGCATGTAGCACAGCACGCAGCACAATCTGCCACTCTGCGCTGCGCGCAGCCTGACACTGCTCGCCCCTGGCGCAAGCTGTGAGCCACCCAGACGCTGCAGGCACGGCCTGCGGGCGCACCGGCGGGCGCACCCCAGCACGCCCAGCACGCGCTCACGCCGTCTTTTTCTTTTCGTAGGCGTACAGCGGCTGCACCGAGGTGGAGTGCTCGATGCCGTGCGCCTGAAGCCACAGCCCCACGGTGTGATTGACTCTGCTGTTCGCCTCCCACTCCTCAACATACTTCTCGCCCGTGCACGACAGCTGGTAGCACAGCCCGACCTGCACAGCAGGCGCAGTATGATGTTCACAGCATGCACAGCATGATGTTCACAGCTGGTGTGTCCCCGCCTGGTTGGCAGGCTGCAGCAGGCCTGCAGATGCACCATTAGTACGTTTGCAAGTACGGCACAAACGTCACAGCCGGAGGAAACTGCTGGCGGGGCCGGGTGTGAACTGCGTAGCCACGCCGTGTGAAGCCAGTTTCTTCACGCGGCCGTACTCAGGCCGTACTCAGGTCAGATCAGCAGCTGCTCCATGTGACGCCCTCCGAATCTCAGACAGCCTAACACTCCGCAGGCCGTCTGCCGACAGGCATCCTTGCAGATTGTAGCGGAACACAAACCCCAGCACAGCACAGCGCAGCGCAGCCGAGCACCTTGTACTTGAGGGGGTTGGCGAGGTGCTCGATGTGGCAGAGGGGCTCAAAGTCGGTCGAGAAGAGGTGCGCGTTGTCGCGCGCCTCCATCATCGCCAGCAGCTGCTCCGCGAGCTCCTCGCACAGCACGGGTGTCACGGCGGCCGCGTCGACCTCAAAGGCGGCGCGCACGCGCAGCTTGCTCGACTGCGACAGGTTAGTGATCTCGGACCGCATCAGCACCTCGTTCGGGATCTGCACACATGCGCACGCGCTCACACATGCGCTGTGTGCTGTGCCACCTGCTTGCCTTCCCCGGTGAGGCTGAGGCTATGCTCTCGGTGTCGGGCATAGCCAGCGCAGCGTCCAGGAGTGTCGGCCACAAGAGGCGTCGCGCAGGAAGCCGAGGGCTGTGCCTCTGCCCAGCATGGACACTGGGAGCATCACAGCGGCACGGTCATCTGTCACGCCACGAATTCATGCCGCCGAGCACACGGTGGTGCACAGGTGGTGCACACAGCAGGACGCCAGAGCTTGAAGCGATCTGCTCTTCTGATGCTGACAGGCGACCACAGCAGGCAGCGTGGCAGGCGGCCACAGCAGGCAGCGCGGCGGGCGGGGGGCGCACCCAGATACGGCAGCCGTCGAAGCGCGAGAACTGCGTCGTGAGGAGCCCAAAGTTCTTGACCCAGTGGAGCTCCCCGTGGTAGCGTACGCAGTCGCCGACCTGGTACGGGCGGATCATGAACAGAAACACGAGGCTCTCGTACACAGCGCGCAGGTTGTTGCCAAAGACAAAGACAAAGGCGAGGCCCATGGAGGAGAGCGAGATGAGGACGTGGCGGATGTCGACGCCGAAGATGAAGAGGTAGGCAAACACGGCCACAGCGTGCAGCACGGCGCCGACAAGCGCCTGCAGGGTGCGGATGACTTCGTCGTTGTCCATCAGCGTCAGCGCGACGTTGCGCCGCTCCCTGCACGCGCACGCGACGCCGTGGGGCGAGGGTTGTGGTGACAGGGGCCTCAGGCAGCGGTCGCTCGCTGCACGCTGCCATAGCAGGGGTAAGGGGTTAGCAGGCCCGACTGAGTATCCCAATACTCACAGGCAATCGATACCTCGAACACTGGCACAGGTGGGGCGGCTCACTCGTTGTAGATGTGGCTTCCCAAAACCAACGTGGGTCACACAGAATTCTGGGGACCTTCCGGACGCTGCCGGCAGCATGTATGGAAACCGATGGACGACAGACGCCATGAGGAGGAAGCGCAAGCTCGGGTTGCACGCAGGCTCAGGAGAGGCCCGGCATGGGCGCATGCATGCATCACACGGCGACCTCGCATGTCGTGCGCAACGCCGCGGGCCACAGCGCAGCACAGACACGGGTCGGCACGCGCCGCATGCATTCAGCATTTGATACCGTAGGAGTAACTCCTAACATGTCGCCGCGTCGGACAGATCGTAAGCACTTGCATCTGTATCGAGCGCAAGGTACACACTGGTAGCACTTCTGGACACGCGCGTGCAGCTCGTGCTCCTGCACGCAGCCATCGCCATCGATGTCGAACGCGCTGAACACGAACGCCGTCTTGCCCTCGTCCTCCAGCACGCGCAGCAGGTCCTCATACGTGAGGTCCTCGCTGTCCGGGTCCTGCCGCAGCGTCAGCCAGAAGTACTCCGCCGCGTGGCTCGCGCTCTCGTTCGCCTCCTCCTCCGACATGTTCTGGAACTGCATGCTGCGCGCTGCGTGGTGCATGTATGCCATGTGTCGCACAGATGGCACGGCGGCGCTGTGATGCATGGCGGGACAGACGGTGCACTGAAGTGACCGGCATGCATGCACAGAGTGTAGATTGTCATCAAAATACTGCAACGAGTGGCCAGGGCGGGTGATGGTGCCACTGCGCTGGGGTCCCTGAGGTGAGGGACAGGCCATGGCGTGGGGCATGCATGCAGCAGAGGCGGCAGCGCATGCAGCAGAGGCGGCAGCGCATGCAGCAGAGGCGGCAGCGCATGCAGCAGAGGCGGCAGCGCATGCAGCAGAGGCGGCAGCGCATGCAGCAGAGGCGGCAGCGCATGCAGCAGAGGCGGCAGCGCATGCAGCAGAGGCGGCAGCGCATGCAGCAGAGGCGGCAGCGCATGCAGCAGAGGCGGCAGCGCATGCAGCAGAGGCGGCAGCGCATGCAGCAGAGGCGGCAGCGCATGCGAGCCCCTACCGCATGAGCAAAACACAGGAGCGCCTCGACACAGGGCACACTTGCGAAGGAACATCGTCAACTGTTACGTGATGGCGGAGGGACAAGGGGGCAGAGGTACGCGCCGCACCAAACTAGAACAAGAAACCCAGACAAAAAACCCAAAAAAAAAGCAATGCTACGTCTCCCCAGCTCAAACAACAAGCAGCACACAGAAATGCTACAAAAGCCGGGGCTATTAGACGGGGCGTGCGCACGCGGTTGCCGAGCTGCACGAGGTAGTCGGTGAAGGTCTCGGGCTGCGCGGCGGTGGTGAGCGCGAGCGCGTACAGGTCGTTCAGGTACGGCGCCACCGCCCACTCGGGGATGCCGCGGCAGCGTGCGATGGCCGCCGTGCGCTGCGGCGTGAGGTGCGTGTCGTGCGTGTGCCGCTTCGCCATCAGCCGGTTCATGATGACCTCCTTGTCGATAGCGTCCTGCATGCATGCGCTGCCGCTGGGCCGGGTGCCGTGCTGGGGACCATGGCATCTGCTGCCCGGTCAGCAGACGGCTCAGATGCCGTCCACAGCTGAGGCGGGAAGCCGTGCCGTGGCTGCCAGCGTGCGCTACTGCCCAGCGCAAACAGCACGACACCAGGTACGTCGGGGGCGCGTGCTGGAGCGCGGTACACAGAGATGGGGCGTCACCTCAGCCACACCAACACCTGCTGCTTTGCACTGCCACACTGTGGAGCTGAACTTGCGAGTTGTTCGCTCAGCAGGGCCAAGGGCAGCGTGCACACATTGTCGCGTGCACAGCATGCTGAGCACAGGAACCAGGAATGGTGGCATGAGAAAGCACGTCGTGCTGGGGAGTCGGCGTGTGCTGGGGCGGCGCACACCTGCAGCATGTCAAAGAGGTCGCCCGAGTTGACGCGCAGAGAGAGGAGGCGGCAGGAGAGCGTCTTGCAGAGCTCGACCGCCGCAAAGACGACGAGGCACGAGCCCATGTGCGACAGCACGGCCAGAGCGGCCATCGGGTCGGAGCGCGGGTGCTCGCGGATAGCAATGATGACCACCACCAGCGCCTGCCACACCGCCGCCGTCGCAAACAGCCTGCACCGCCCAGACGCACTTGGTCAGAGCACAGACCGCACCATGCATCACGCAGCACACATCAATCAAACACCGCGACACGGGCTGCCGGCCTCACAAGCAGCGCGCCCGCCACGCCGCCACAGCACGCGCGCCACGGGACCGGCGGCAGAAATGCCCCTTGTCCGGAACGGAACAGACGTATGTTCCTGCAATCAATGCTGAAGGGGCTGCCAGCTGCAGAGCAAACACAGCAGCTGCCAACAGGATTACAAGAACGCATCCGGCAAAGAAGAGGGGGGTGAGGGGAAGGCAGGGGAGAAGTGCAGAGGAAGTGGTGGGGAAGAAACAGGCCCCCCCAACCCCCTGCACCCCCCCCCAGTGCCGCCACCGATACAGACGTGGCCAAGGCGGGAGCGCACTTGAGGGCGTCGGTGACACCGACGAGGACGTAGTGGACGTTACTCAGGCCCACCGCAGTCGCCACCGACTCGAGGAGGCGCACGAGCAGCGCCATGGCATAGCGTGCGAGCAGCACGGCGGGCGTCACCGCCGCCGCCAGCACCAGCCACGACGCAAACGGCACGCCCAGCCACGTGTGGTACCCATCAATCTCCCCGTCGTGCCACGCCACCACGGCCGCGGCCGCCGCCAGCGCGACCGTGATGCCCGCCTGCACAGCACACAGCACGCAGCGTGAGTGTGGGCGTTTTGCAGGCAGCGGCGGGGATGCCAAACACGGCCGGACCGAGACGGGTGGCATGCATGCTGTGACGCTGCAGCGGCATCGCCGGGCGCAACAGGACCGTGCAACATATGCACGAGACAATGCACTCGGTGGCACTGGGCATGTACTGGTCACTTCGTTGCCGTGTTGTGCGGCGACAGACACAGGCTGACAGTTGACCACGTTGAAGCAGAGGGACCACCGGCGATAGTCTCTAGTCGGGCGTGCAATGTGCAGGTGGACACGTGTACAATGCTACCATGGCCGCTTGCTGCTTGTGCGACAATCGGAGGCTGGAAACGTTGATAATGTTGTCATGTGTAGCACGCTGTGGGGAGTGTGGGGGATAAACATCGATCATGTGTATCTGCGGAGAAGCGTGGGGCTCTTGCAAGCAAGGGGCTCGTGCGTGTAGGATAAGGGCGGGAGGGGGCACGCCGAGGTGCGCGGCAGGCCGACGATGGGGGCGCACCAATATGATTCTGCGCATTCTGCGGCGCATCGCTCGCATGGACGCCTCGTTCCGCTTGCCCTGTGACCGGCTCAAGAATGTGGCCAGGTGGCCTGGGTCTCTGCGGGGCGGCCCACCGCCTTCTGCGCTGATTTCGCCATCTGCTTGAGACGACTCTGCAGCAGTGTCTCACCGTGTGCCATCAGGTCGGCTGGCGTGACGCTTTGCTGAACCGTGGCCCAGACGGGCTTTCAACAGTATCGCGCCAGGGGACATGAGAGCTGATCGCACCTGGTGGCAACAGCTTGTCGTGAACGCTATCCCCGCCTTCGTCGATCTGTACTCGAAGTGGTGACTTTGGGGAGTTGCCTGTCGCGAACTCCCGGAACTGCTTCGCAAAGCGCATGTTCCTGCTGTACTGCCGCTTCGCCTGTACGGACCGACATCGCGTCAGCACTGTGAACATACGGACACGATTGCGCGCAGTGAGGGACTGCAAGCCACTGAGCAGTACAAAATATTTTGTCTGCTACTGCTGTTCGGCCGAGATCGAAGAGTGGAACGTGCCAGGACCGAGGACGGCAGGCTCTTCTGCAGGACTGCTGGTAACAGCTTGCCTGGCGAAGAGTTAACAAATTCGGAGCACACCCAAGCTATGCCACTAACTTGATGCATTGATATGATTCACATTTGCGGTGCAGGCATACCAGCTTTCGATTGTATTCGGTGTCAGCATGGGCGCTTGAGCTTGGACCGGGGCTTGCAGGAACATCACTGCCAATGCTTCTCCGACTTGCTGCCTGCAGGTATTACATGTGTAGTCCTCCTTGATTTTCTGACTGCAATGGCTGTAATCACGATGGTGTTTGCTTGTGGCATGGGTTGGATGTCGAAGTTTATTGAACTCCTATCTGCAAAAAGAGAGCGAGCGGATGCGCCATGCAGCGAATGCTACGAGAAGCAGCCTAGATTTGTCAAGGCACGAAGGGTAGGGCTCCTTCAGGGCGCAGCAGTCAGAGCCGTTACCACGCGCATCTTGATGTCTTCCTGCTCGGGCATTGCAAAGAGCTACCAACCGCAGTGAGAACGCAAGCACTATGCCTATCTGAAACTGCTTGCTTTCAGGTGCACTTCTATCACGACAGCACGAGTGTGTGTAAGACACCTTTTGCCAAGCGACGAGACGCTGCGATCTTGAGCGGGGCTGACGCAACCACCAGCGTTTGCAGAATGCAGGATCACAGCATGTCATACGGCCTGCATTTCCCACCTGCATCGTCGTCTCCAATATATCTTCGGTGTTAAGCCAATGCCAGCCACCCGTGGTGGTTCAGGAGCGCCGCGCTTTGAACGCGCAGGTGGAATGCACCTGCAGCCACTGACGCAGTTGTCTATTTCTGCTTGTCAACGGCATAAGTGTGTTTAAAGCAGGCTTGCCATGCTTGCCGATCTCTATTTTGAGCCACTCTGGGGAGCATACTCCCGTCACGTTTCACAATTCTCATTTCTGCTGACGGCGTACATGTGCTTCGTGAACGGGTGCGGGAATTCCTACTTGGGCTATAGCTACGCGCCCAATACAGACCTGCGGTTGGGTACGCTGGGTCGGTACCGGTTTCGCTGCACACGAATGAGCGGAAATAAGCTGATTTTGGCCTCTGATGAGACACGAAGGTAGTATTTAATCAGATAGGTCGTACACGACATCCGCGGATGTCGTGCGTGCCCGTACATGCATCACGGCGTTACCGCGCCTGCTCGGTTGTCACAACGCGAGCCCGGACGGATGGAAAGCGCAGCGACTCCTCCTCTGATACCAATACCGTCGGATGTTGCTTTCCAATCACCTCCGTGCACGCGATTGCGATGCAACGTGCAGGCTACAGGTTCTCCATCACGCACACCGCAGGCCGTGGCTCTCACACAACCGCCCGCTTCCATGCTATGAACTCCTGATGTGAAACTGCCGGACGTCGGGCTGTTCAGCTTGCACCAGCGGAGTTGACCGCGCCGCGTGCGTTACGATGCTCTCACCAGCAGCCCTCCAATACCACCGACCGCGACGCCACGCGGCCAAGGAATCCGTTAGACGAGTTCATCACGTGTGACGATACAAAGCTGTACGCGGCACCACAAGCCTCTGTAGCATGGATTGGTAACCTGTGAAGCGTCAGAGTGCGCCATGCCCGTGGTCCATGCATAGGTTAGGGATGGCTTGGTCAGTCATCCTCACACCATGCACACGGTAGCATAGAAGAGGTTGTGGTAAGTGGTCACCAACACTGGCCTACGAGATAACTTGGCTGCATGACCAGGTCTCTTAAGCCAAGGGCCTCTAACGGGAGTGTTGGCGTGTGTGGGGATTGGCAACATTGCACACGTGTTACACAATGATAGATCTAGGACTCAGCAGCGCCGAGGCAACAGACCAGGCAACAAGCAAACAGACAGACAGACCGGCCGCCGAAAGCACTAAGGCCACGCGCCGCACGAGCAAATGCCAGAACAAACTAACGCCATCGCAAAAGCAGACACGCACACACCACGCAGTACCACGCAGGCAACGCACACACCAAACACACAGCCGGCATTCGCCAGGCCCACAAGCGGTCGTCGACGCGACACTAGCAGTCTGCACGGGCGCAACAGCGCGCGCTGCGGCCATGTCCGAGGCCGCGAGGCATCGGTCCCAGGAGCCGTAGCCTCCGCCAGCCGGGCAGCCCGAGCGGTGTCCGGGGAGGGGCGCAGAGGAGAAACGGCGGACGTGCGCTGCGAGGAGAAAAGAGGGAGGGAGAAAAGATGGAGGGATCGGGTGCGGGGGGGGGGGGGGGGGGGGGCTGCAGGGCGAAATGGGTTAGGGGGGGGCTCGCGGGGCGAGATGGGCGGAGGGGGGGGGGGGGGGGGGGGGGCGGCGACGCAAGCCATTGCACATGTGCCAAAGGCAGGAGTCACACACAGGCCGAACACTATATAAGCTTATGGTGTGACGGCTGGACCTTAGAGGGTTTAAGTACAGCTTTAAACTTACACAAGGTGCTACATCAGTGGCACCGTCACATCATGCCTTCCATCGCAAGAACCGAGCGCGGTCGCGTGTTGCCATCCCCACGGCGTGGCCGTGTTACACGTAGATGAACGCAACACCTCCAGCATTTCACACGAGTCAGGTGCATGTTAGAGCCTGGTAACGTACCACAGGATCAGTCCCGGAGCTCGCTTGATCGCCCGAAGTCTTCACTGGAATTCATAGCAGTGATCTACTACCAGCCCGAGGCAAGGCTTTCAGTCTCGGTCGCCGTACGCGATGCACCCATCTCACGCTGTCTGGAGCATCGAGTTCGCACAGGTAAACCAGCAACAGGTGGTAGAGGAGTGCTGCGAAGAAATGCTGTGCGTTGGATATCAAAATTGTTTGGCGAGTCCTGTCTCTGAGAGGCCGGCGCTGTACTCTCAGCTACATGTTCACCTGCATCACACCGACGCGTCACGTATTTGTATGAGGGACCTACCTGGTGCAGTGGCGAGTTACGTAGTGTTGGACAGCAGGGAAGGCCGTGTGGTAAGCAGGCAAGCAAGCAGTAGGACTCACTGGGCCTGCCACATTGCAAGGACACGCTCGGCTTGCTGACCTTTTTCTGATCATTATACTTAGAACTGCACTCATATATTGGGACGAAATGTATCGCTTGCTTGAGCAGGATATACTTGAACAGGCGGGACCACCCATAAGACCCATGATGAGCAACGCAGGGCAATCGGCCACTCCGAGTTCACCGGGCTACGCAAGACCAGAATGCCCAACTCACATGCAGAGTCTCACATGCAGATGCTGCAGCACCACACGCCAAATAGCTACAGAGAGTGCCATGCATCCCAGTCGGCTGCAGGTTCGACGTGGCAGCAGCTTGATGCAGATACGCATGGACCAGATGAGACATGGAGGTCATTGATCATACCCTTTGTTGCGTGCAAGGAGCTGTCCTTCGTTTTGCGATTGGAGACTCAACCGTCGGTTCACGGGGAGAAGCATCGGAAGAAGCCGCCGATGGTGTAACAGCTACAATCAGACAAGGTACATTGGGATAGAACAGATGCGAGTATGTGAGTGTAAACTGTACTTCTGATTTCTGAAACGACCATCGAGTACTGAACGGGATCAACGACGCAGCGGGGGTTGTGACCAGTTCCACCTCGGAGAGACGTCCTCATCGACATTGACACCACAAAAAATAGCGGCTCATGCATCGCGGACATGTCGCTTGGTAACTTGCTTCGTGCACGGGTGTTACACGGAGATGAACGCAATAGCCCGGCAGCGAGGGCAACAGAAGGAAAGTAGACGGCCAAAACCTCCGAAAGTAGACACCAGCAAAAAGCAATCACTCTCCCAGGCGAAAAAGCCACAACGAAACGACACAGCCGACACAACCACACCCACGCACCCACACGCATGCGCACTCCCGCACCCCTCCACTACGGCACCCGCGCCACAACCGCACACAGCAACAACCACCACCGCACTACTGCCCACCCCAGCAAAACCAGCCACCACCGACCCCCAACAGCAGCACCCCCACTCCATCCTGCCCCACTGGAGCATTCCATCACGGGCCCCCGCACATGAGAGCCCGGGGGCGCACGCCTCCCACAGTGCAAGGCGTACCAGCCCTCCACCTCCGGCCGCCCGGCAGGGGCCTCAAGGCGGGGCGCGAAGGGCACTGGCGGCGCCGCATCACCCCCCCCACGGTGGCTCGCGGGAAGGCAGGGCGGGCCAGCACGACCAGACGCGGGGCAGGCCTGCGCTGCTGCAGCTGCGGCACCCGGTCCAGCAAGGCGGCCAGCGGCCGCCTATAGCACGTCCGACGGGACATCGTGGCCAGGCACCACCGCCCTGCCCGCCAGCCGCATACGCAGCGGAGCCGCAGCGAGGACCTGGCGCGTCACACCACGGCACAGAGTGGTGGAGAGTTCGCAGATGGCATTCTGCAAGAACGCTCGCCTGGACACGGCCCCCGAAGCCGCAGCAAAGTCAGCGATCTTATTCGGGAAGGCGAACGCTGTTGTAATCCATTGGACCGCGGCCTAAGGCCTGTGGGATCCTGAGCATGCCGTAGCTATGCGCAGGGGTAGGGTACTGTCACATACCTTGCTGTCTAGGTATCTGCCGGTGACAGCACTGTATCTTCGTTGGAGGCGACGACACGTGAGACTTCGGACAGTAGAGAAAGAGTGATTACACTACGATCGACAGAGCCTATATAAGCGTTCTCTAAACGACTCATACGGATACGATCAGAATCAATGTCTGCTGGCACGCAATCTGCATGCATTGCTCGTGCATATGGTCAGCCATCGGTGCATGGCTGCCCCATAGCCACTCCGGATCAGCACCGTGTATCCTGGCACACATGGTCACCGTAGTCCTGTGTATGCCACCATGCATGGTCACCGTAGTCCTGTGCATGGCTGGATCACGACACTCCCCCTAGACTAAGCTTGTACTACCGCAAGCTGCAGTCTATCTCGAAATTTTCCCAGTGCTGGTCCTGCCAACACCTCACATCCCCCATTGGAGCCACTAAAGGTCAAGCCAAAGTCTATGGTCCCTCGCAGGTATCTCAGTACGTGAAGGACACCATTCCAATGACATTTGGCACTCCCAGCCATATGCCTGGCCAAGACATTAGCCGGAAACGCGATGTCTGGACGCGACACAACTGCCACATACTGGATGCTTCCTACGGCTTGCATAAACCTCTTATGCTCTGTGCCTGTAGCCTTCTCCTGGCTAGGATCTTCCTTCAGGCTAAACATTTTCTGCTTTGGCACCAAAGGAGTTGGCGCCCGTCTGCACTCACTCATGCTGAATCTCTCCAGCATGTCCCTGATGCTCTTTCTGTGTGTGATGGTGATAGTGCGAGCAGCGCGATCACGTATGACCTCCATGCCCAGCACATATCCCAGCTCCCCCAGGTCACGACCCTCAAATGCCTCAAGGCTCTTTCTGATGGCATCATCCATCTGCTCTACCAGATCGAAAATCAACAGATCATCGACCCACAGAAAAATAAGACAACGTCCTACTTTGCAGATAAACAGTGCGGGGTCACTGGCTGATCTCACAAAGCCCATACTCAACAAGAGCTCTGCAAGCGCTTTGTGCCACTCCCTGGCAGCCTGCTTCAAACCATACAACGCCTTCTTCAGACGCCACACCATACCAGACCCATCATCTAGTACAGGAGGTTGTGCCACATACACTTCCTCCTCCAGAACACCATTCAGGAAAGCACATTTTATGTCTATATGCCTCGTCTCTAGATCCTCTACTGCACAGACCGATAACAGAGCCCTGAAGGTAGCATAACTGCCCACAGGTGCCCATGTCTCAAAGAAATCTACGCCCTCCACTTGCGTAAACCCCCTGGCTACATATCTGGCTTTGAAACGCTCAATTTCACCCTGTGCTCCTCGCTTGATCTTAAGCACCCACTTGCCTGTCACAGGCTTCGCTCCTAATGGGCACTCGACCAGCTCAAACACGTCATGTTCTCTCAAGGAGGTCAGCTCATCGAGCATGGCCGTGATCCACTGCTCACGGTGAGTGCCACGCATGGCCTGCTGCACCGTTGGATCATCTACTACGACCTCGACCTTCTTCCTCACGGTAGCTGCACGCCTGGACTCACAAAGGCTAGCAGTAGGGCCACCGTTCGGAGTCACCTCCTGCCCCGTCGGCTTTTCTGCATCAGGAGTCACACTGTCAGCCGTCGCAGACACTCCTTCAGCTAAGTCACCGACGTCACTCTCATCATTGAACACTGTGGAGCTCCCAGCATCATGCTCACGTGCACCCTCCGGGGAGATGCGCTCAACAGCAACATCACTCATAATGGCTCCCACAGCATGGACAGCAGGTCTCAAGACTTTGCGAATCAAATGAAAAGGCTTTGGAACCCATCGAATCCCCACCTCATGTGGCGGATCCAGACGTTCTCCGCTGCCCCTCGCGGCACTTGGTGCTGACTCTCCCCCTGAGCCATCACCGCCTGTCGCTATTCCCCTAGGCACATGCCGTAGCTCGCCTTGCCCCTGGCCCTCAGACCCAGATATATGCCGTGGCTTATCATATCTGTCCCGGTCATCACGCCCTGACAACGTGGACCCGCGGTAACTTCGGCTGCCGCCGTGACCGTCAGCTCGCACAGATGGGGGTGGCTCACTCAGCTCCTTGCCCATCAACCGCTGGACTGGCTCCGCTGAGCGTGAGCGGGATCTAGACTCAGGCTCAGAGTCATCCTCACTACCAGATGCATCTTCATCCGCCTCATCATCAGTTGGAAGCGGATAGATGTCACAGTCTCCCATGTGCAGCACAGCTCTATCCCGCGTAGGGATTGTCTCTGCAGGCCTGAACTCGCAGTTCAGTGGCCCAGACGGCTGGTCTGCTGCATCATATTCCCTGTGCGGCACAGTTGCAGCACTGTCAGCCGCTGCAAGATCACAGCGCGCTGCAACCACTGCATCACTGATCTCCGGTGTGTGCCAGCGCTCATGGCGCGCCAGCAGCTCTGCACCCAACACTCTAGGAGAGAACTCAGGCTCACCCTCAGGTAGCTCCTCTCGTGGTTTGAAACGCCTATGCAACGTTCTGCTTGGTTCCCAGTGCTGATGGCCCAGACCCGGATGCTCCCCCTCAGCCCAATCCACATTTCTACCCCTCTCTGGCATCATGTGTTCACGACTGGCTGGTGGACGCACTGCCCGCACACTGGTGCTCTTCACCCACTTCTTCATGTTGGGCAAGAACTCAGCCTGTGGCACTACACTGGTGAACTGATCTGGCAGGATCTCAAATTCACCCTGCTCATAGTTCTCTAGCACAACTGGGTCCGCCGTAGGTTCCCCAGCCATGTGAAATCGCTGCGCGAAATCCTTCACCAGAGCAGGTGGAGCAGCCGTGTGCGTGTACATCCGCACTGCTCCCCCATTCCCACGCTTCACATACACCCTGTCCATATGAGGACCTCCACCCGGTCCCATATAGGCATCGAGGATCTCTCGCTCCTCCAGGTGCCTGAAGTGCTCCCTCCGCGGATACACATACATTTGGGCACCCGAAAGGCTTCACCTGTGCCACCACGAGACGGAAGTCATCTTCACTGACTTTCCGAAACCACAACAAGTATGGCACTATCTCCCTGACATCCACATTTCTCTATGCACCTTTCCACAAATGCCGCATCTCTCCTGGCATTCAGCTGCTCACAGAGCTCCTTCAGGCTCAGCGCAAGCGCTCCCGCCTTCCGGACCCTCAGCTGCTTAGCCCGCTGCTGCTCATTCGTGGACCATGGCTCATGGCTGGTGGCAACTAACCTCTCTTCCAGCCTCTGCTTCGCCTCCCTCCGCCGAACACCTTCCAGTGCTGTACTCGACGTCAGGTTGTGTGCATGGTTCACGCACATGTATGCCTCCGGCCACAGGAATGCAGGGACTGCTGCCTGCAGCAGGCTTGCCCGCACTGACGTGTTCAGCACACCGATCTTTCGCTCTACCAACCCATTAGACTCATGCTGGGCGGTGTCAGTGAACGTGTGTACTATTCCCCGCCACTCAAGGTACTGAGCCAGGTGGTTAGAGCTGAACTCACGTCCCTGGTCCGTATGCAGCCTCCGCACCCCTATCTCCTTGTCATAGACAGTCTGAGTGCGGATGCGTTCTAGCAGAAGGCATATCATTTCAGCAGCACCGCTTTTCGACTTCAGCGGGATCACATGCGAGTACCTGCTGTACTCATCCACCACTACCAGGATGAAGTTCATTCCTCCTATGCCCACTGGCTTTATCTGTCCAGCCAGATCCGCATGCAACACTTCTCCAGCATACGTGGCATTCTCTGTCACTTTGCCCCCATGCTGTGCTCTGTCACCACTTCTCTGTTCCGCCACATGGCAACCATGACACTCAAGTGCTACTCCCGTAGGTTCAGGCAGCTTGAGGTCGAACAGGTCTGGATTATCTCGCATCAGTTTGAGAAACCGGTTGCCAGCACGGTGAAACACGATATGCACCAGGAAAAATGGATCAACCTGGAAGGAAGATCTCTGACCAATAGGTACACCATCCACTGCAGCGACTCTCGCCTGCTCACCAACCCATTTCCTATTTCTGTGGAAAAGATTGTTAGCACTGGTCCAGTCTGTACCTGAATCTACAAGGCGCAGTTCCCATATTGGTCTGCCTGTCCCGCAATACCAGCTCGGTGTGGGGTTGTCCTCACTATCCACACCCTGCTCACAGTTGCCCACAACATCTGGGCTTGATCATGAAAGCCAGGCATTTCTACTGTATTTGCCTTGCCTGTGTGCAAGAATATGTTCGACCGCTTCAGCACAGTCGTTGATAGGATGTTTATCGGGCTGGCTGGCAACCAGTAAACATGATCTAGCTCAATGTCCACAGGCACCAGCCACCCTTCACTGTCACGTACTTCCCCACATTCGCCCTGATAGTGCCCATGCCATATATCTTTAGCCTGCCCTGATCTAGAGGCTGGCATTCTGTGATATCCGGTGGTTTGATCTCACTGAATATGCTATAGTCAAAGCAGATGTTCAGATCAGACCCGCTATCCACCAGAAACGTGTATGGCATATTGGGCGCTGGCCCATCACCACATTCAGCTCGCAGTTCAGCTAGATCAACTACAGCCACCTGCGGGCCACCGCGGCCTCTGCCATGGCCTCGCCCTGCAGCTGCTTGCTTCTGCAGAAACTGCTTGACTTCTGCTGAGAGCAAGGGACACTCTTTCTGCAAATGACCAGGCTTATTGCAGTTGAAGCACTTACGGTTGTCTGCTCCCCCCGCTCCCACTGCAGCAACCTGTGGGGGTGTACCATGGCGACCACCGTGGCGTCCACCACGATACCCTCGTCCCCCATAACGCTGCTGACCACCGCGATCTTCCCGTGGGAACCGCGATGGAGCAGGTTGGCTGCTAGTCTGAGCGTGTGTCAGCAATGTGGACACTATCTGCTGCACTGGCAGCTGCTGCAGCATCGGCTGCAACAACGCATATTCTCTGTCTACTGCCAGTAGCCTAGAGCGGTACAACTGGTCAGGCACATTCTCCCCCAGACCCCTCATCTGGTTCACTATGCCCACTATTTCATTGACATGCCTTTCTAGTGGTTTGCCTGCTTGTCTAGCACCACTAAGCCGTTGGTACAGCTTCTGAATCTCTACCTCGACTGAAGGCATGTACTTGGCATGAAGCAATGACCACAACTCATGGACAAAGCTACAGTTGGACACGAAATCCCTATCCTCCTTTGGCAGAGTAATAAACAGCCAATGCTTGACCGACTCATGGGCCTGGCTATTCTGTGCTAGTGGATCGTTCACCAGCAAGCTACTCTCTCCCAGTGTGCATCCCAGTGTGCAACCCAGTGTGCATCCCAGTGTGCAGCCTTAGCCACTTGCTGCGCGTGCTTCGCTCCGTGCACCGCTGCCTCACTCGCATTCCCCGTAGGATCAGCGTTGCTCGGCATGGCGGCCTGCAGAGGGTTTACACTGAGATACCCGTAGGTCCCAGCGTCTTGTCCTTCCCCGTGGGGCATGAACTGACCCTCCGCGGCCTGCTCGCGGCGCACTGTGGAGCGAGTGCGGTGGTGCGGAGGGTTAACAGCTCCCTCCACACCGTCAGATCCGATAGATCCTTGGCGAGATGCCATTGAATCGTCTCGGAATGGTGGAGTCCTGCAACGATCACTGTACGTCGCAGGACACGCAGACCCGTAGGCCTCTTTGCGAGACCAGCACACCAGGATAATGCAGCTCCGCCGTAGCATTCTGCATCAGCCGTATCTAATCTCTCTACGGTCAGCTATACGCTAGAGCGGTGTGACTCGCTCATCGAAACGCACAGCCGCAACCGCAGGTTCCCCCTGGACTCTCTCGCATGCTAATAGACATCACAAGAACACCCACAATCATCACCGATACCATGTTGTAATCCATTGGACCGCGGCCTAAGGCCTGTGGGATCCTGAGCATGCCGTAGCTATGCGCAGGGGTAGGGTACTGTCACATACCTTGCTGTCTAGGTATCTGCCGGTGACAGCACTGTATCTTCGTTGGAGGCGACGACACGTGAGACTTCGGACAGTAGAGAAAGAGTGATTACACTACGATCGACAGAGCCTATATAAGCGTTCTCTAAACGACTCATACGGATACGATCAGAATCAATGTCTGCTGGCACGCAATCTGCATGCATTGCTCGTGCATCTGGTCAGCCATCGGTGCATGGCTGCCCCATAGCCACTCCGGATCAGCACCGTGTATCCTGGCACACATGGTCACCGTAGTCCTGTGTATGCCACCATGCATGGTCACCGTAGTCCTGTGCATGGCTGGATCACGACAAACGCACCCGTGCCCACACGGCCAAACGTCTCATGCGACAGGGACACGAAGCGACATGCGCCTGTGCCGGAGCGGCCGTACTTGTCCCGCTTCCCGGTCGTCCATCAGCTGGGGCGGCAGCGCCTGGCGTGTTTGCCGCGGCGACGACCCGGGAGGGGGCCACCGGACAGGTCACGCACACATCGGCCACAATGGTGTCGCAGGGCAACATCACAAGCAGATCACCCCGTTCCGGGTCGCAATGCGAGCGGGGGGTAGCGGCCGGCGCAAGCCGCGGCCGCGCGGCCCCGTCGACCCTCGGGCAGGCGTCGCGGCGGACTTAGTGGCCACCGGGCCCACCTGTGGCAGGTGCTCACACCGCACCGTGCACTGGCCGGCCGGGGCGGCCGTCTTAGCCACGGCGGCGGCGGCGGCAGCTGCCGCGCCGAGCTCTCGCGCGCCCTTGTAACCGACAGCCGCCTCGCCGGGGACGTCTACGTCCATGGCGCCTGCCGTGTCGGCCGCGGCAGCCTTGACCTCGGACGAGGCAACAACGGCTGAGATGGCAGCAGCGACGAGTGCAGCCGCGGCGGCTGGTCCCTCTGAGGTGCCGTCCGCCGTGGCGGCGTCGCCGAGCGGGGGCAGCGTTGCCCGCCGGTCCGGAGGGGCGCAAGGGGCAGGCGGGGAATGCGCCAGCGTCTGGGTGCCACATGGGTGGAAGGCACGGCCGAGGCGCTGGGGGCCGGGGTGGGTGGAGTGAGCGCACCAGCGGCAGCACAGCTGGCAGGCTCACAGGAGGGGCCGGGCGGCTTGTGCGGGGCGGCCGTGCGCCCGGCACATCCGGGTACTGCGGGAGGCTCTTGATGTTGGGCTCAAGAGACGTGGAGATGCCCGCCCGCATGATGAAGCGGCGCCATGCCTGCGTGATCGCATCATGGCGGGCGACCACCGTGCGCCACACCGCATTGCACACCAGGGCATGCGAACCATCAGCAGGCGATGCCCGGCCGCACACGCAGTCGCCGTCCGCCTCTGGGCCGGTGAACAGTGACTCACCTAGGCGCAAGCGCACATTCACGCGGAACTCTGTGGCAGTCAGCTCAGTCGCACCGGGCCTGGCTTTCAGGAAAGCTGAGGCCATCGAGCCTGCGCAACTATGCAAGCGCGCCTTGCTGGTCAGGCTGTGTTCGCGTGTTGCTGACGACGGGCTGCGCGTCCCTTGATCCAGCGCTGCAAGCAGCGCAGCCGCCCGGGCGTCAGAGTCGGCCCGGCCGACTGCATTCTGCAGCCGTGACATGCGGATGGCAGACCCCCGCCGCTCAGGCCCGCCCATGCCGCGGGCTCGGCGGGCACTCAGACAGCCCCGGGATGCTTGGCCACTGCTGGCGCAACTCTTCGAGAGTGTGGCGCATGGCGACGCCCGCATCGCCACGGAACGGCAGGCCTCGATCCGTCCCTTCTGCGAGGGCTGCATGGGCGAGTGCAGCGGACGACAGGCGAGCAGCGTCGGCGATGGGTTGGGTGAACCTGCGTAGGCCCATGCCGCCGTGGCGGTGGGGAAGCAGGGCTTGCAGGCACTGTGCATCCGTAAGGCTGGTCACATCCAGAATGTCGCCGAGGCCCTTCAGTAGCGCTGTCTCCACTTGGTGCAGCGGCTGCTCCAGAAACCGCCACTGCGTGCTGCGCAACAAATGGGATTCTCTATGCTGCAGGCAGTTGTGCATGACAAGCCATTTCACCTGAGGGACAGTGGCAGTGCGGTCAGCTTCGCATCTGCGCGCGAGTGGCTGCCAGCGGCGGGAGACATGTGCTGTGACGAACTCATCGCTACCCAGCGGGTGCCGCACACCACGATGCCGTCCGGGGCGACGCGCGCACCGAGCAAGGCGGCGACATGCGCAGCTGTGTCCGTGTCCTCGCAGTAGACGCTAGTCTTCTGCGGCTGGCACGGGTGCCTACCCATGATCAGTGCTGCGCGGCGCGACATCTTGCGGCCGTCCTTGCAGGTACGTGTCATCGTGGCATGCCGTGACCAGCGCTCCGCCGCTGACCTCGCTCGCTGCTCGCAGAGTCGGCTGATACGTCAGGTTGAAGAGGAACGGCCCCATCGTGTCGCCTGTCGCACGCCGGTCCTCGCTCCACAGCACTTCATGTGCGCCGTCCGGGCGCCGCAGAAGCAGCGCCGATGCCTGTTGGTATGACATCCGCACGAATGGCAAGAGACCGGGGCGTGCTGTGCAACGGCTGCCAGCATGGCGGTCCGATCGCACAGATTGAAGGCATTGCGGAGGTCCACTTGGACGGTCACAACATCGGGGTCATGAAAGTCAGGATACAGCGCATGGCCTGGGATCTCAGCACCCCCCAGAGATGCCGACACCGGCCTGCAGCGGGGCAAACAGGCTGGCTGCATCCGGCAGCGTCGCCAGCGCGCAGATGCCCGCCAGGCGCATCAGCGACTCACCGATTGCGAGGCCTGACGCCGCCTGCCGTCTTGGCGAGGGCGATCAGTCGGCTGGCTTGGAGGAGAGCCGTGTGGGGGATGCTCCCCGACAGGAGGTCATTGACAAAATGGCGCAGCGCGGCGCGGATGCGTGGGTCATGTAGTGCCACGGCGCGGATGTGGCTCGTTTGTCCACCCACTGGGCCTGCTGCGTGCCCCGCGACAGGTTCAGCACGATTCTGATGGAAATTGTTCCTCCCCGATCACTGCGGCGGGAGGCGGGGAGGTCAGCGGTGTGCGGCAGAACGGGCGGGGGGCAGACGGGTGGCAGCTCCCGCAACGCTGCTATAGTGGCCGCATCAACGGCTGCCAGCGGGCTGCTGTCCCAGGCAGCGGGCCGCGCGCCCGTCATTGCCGTTGCGGCAGTGCCTATACATGCGCCCGGCCAGCTCATGGTCAGCCAGCAGCGCTGTCCGAGTGCGCTGGGGCTTCGCATCGGCGTCAGTATCAGCCGGCGCGGCAGCACGTCGGCGTTTATGGAGGTCACGGATGCGCGCCAGGACCCGCCGGCGCTGCCCGCTGCCGCCGCGGTTGTCCCCAAGCAGCTCGGTAGGGAGCATCAATAGCTCAGTGATGTGCTGCTGCTTGCTCGCATCATGCTCGCGCTTGACGCATCCGTGGATGGCCTCCAGGCAGTCGGCCGCGGCCGCGGCAAAGACATCAGCGACCGACCTGGGGAGTTCTTGAGGCACCCTGACGTCGCGGTATGCGTAGCCACGCCCGGAGAGGAAGCCTCCTCACGGCTTGGTGCGGTTGCCGCCGGCACCCCCGGCGGAGTCTGTGCGACGTCCTGCATGACGCTGTCGGCGGCGCGGGCCGATGCGCAGGCCGGATAGGCTTGACTCGCCAGGCCCGATGGCGGCGCGGGCGACGCGGCTGGGCGTTGAAGGCTGGGCTGCGTGCCTTCAGGGGCGACCATGGCGTGGTTCCCTACGTGAGCAGGGGCTGACTAGCGTGGCAAAGGCGCAGGCAGACGGTGGGACTCGGTCGGTGTTGGCCACGCACGCTGGCCGTTGCCGGCAGCGGTGTCATGCCATGACATCTGGTGGCCGCATGGGGGTCGCGGCGGTCGGGCTGGCAACTGCGCCGGCGTCATGCATGATAGCATCACATGGGGGGCGGGCAGGCGACGGCGGGACGTCACCTGGAGGTTGACGCCGCCTGCCGACCCGCCGTTCCCGTGGTACTCGCCCATTCACGGCAGGAGGTGCTGCGCGAGGCGGCTGGCGGGCGGCAGGCTATGTGGCCGGACATTGCTTCCCTCCCATCTGCAGCCGGTGCTGACGCAGGCCCCGAGGCGGCCTCGCGGGTGTCGTAATTCAGTAGACCGTAGCCCGTAGGCACTGTGGGATCTAAGCATGGCGTAGCCATGCGCAGGGGGTCGCGCTGTCACATACCTGGCTGGTGTACAGGCCTCCGCTGTGACAGTGCGCTCTCAGTCTTGGATTATAGCACGTGAGTCTTTGGCAGAGTAGAGTGATTACAGTTTGATCAGTAGAGCCTATATAAGCGTTCAACCAAACGTCTCATACGGATACGATCAGAATCATTGTCTGCAGCACGCAATCTAGCATGCATTGCTCGTGCATATGGTAAGCCATCGGTGCATGGCGTCCCATAGCCACTCCGGATCAGCACCGTGCATCCATGCATACATGGTCTCCGTAGTCCTGTGTATGCCACCATGCATGGTCTCCGTAGTCCTGTGCATGGCTGGATCACGACACTCCCCCTAGAAGACTTGTACTACCGCAAGCTGTAGTCTATCTCTAAATTTTGCTAGTGCTGGTCCTGCCAACACCTTTGTAAACATATCAGCTAGCATGTCTACCGTGCTAACCCAGCTGATAGTTAACTCATCGAGTTCTACGAACTCGCGGACCCTCAGGTCCCTGACCCTGATGTGCTTGGAGCGGTCACTAGAGATGGGGTTCACAGCTAGCAAGTTGGCACTCTTGTTGTCACCCCACAGAGTTGGCTTCACAGCCGACAAACAAGATCAGTGCACAACTGCTTTGCCCACATCACCTCATTGGCTGCTGAGCTCATCGCAATAAGCTCTGCCTCAGTCGTATCACCAGCCACAATAGTCTGCCTCTTCGAACGCCAGAATACACAGTTCCCATGCATCCGGACTATCACTCCTGACTCGCTCTTCAAGCAAGCACCATTGGCGAAGTCAGCATCCGTAAATGCTTCCAACACCTCACTTCCCTCGTTGGAGCCACTAAAAGTCAAGCCAAGATCTATGGTCCCTCGCAGGTATCTCAGTACATGCTGGACAGCAGCCCAATGACACTTCGCACTCCCAGCCATATGCCTGGCCAGGACATTGGCCGGAAAGGAAATATCAGGACGCGACACAGCAGCCACATACTGGATGCTTCCTACGGCTTGCATAAACCTCTTATGCTCTGCGACAGTAGCCTTCTCCTGGCTAGGATCATCCTTCAGACTAAACACTTTCTGCTTTGGTACCAACGGCGTTGGTGCCTTTCTGCACTCACTCATACTGAACCTTTCCAGCATGTCCCTGATGTTCTTTCTGTGCGTTATGGTGATAGTGCGAGCAAGCCGATCACGTATGACCTCCATACCCAGCACATATCCCAGCTCCCCCAGGTCACGACCCTCAAATGCCTCAAGGATCCTGCTGATGGCATCATCCATCTGCTCCTTACGACCGAAGATCAACAGATCATCGACCCATAGGAAAATAAGACATCGTCCTATTTTGCAAATAAACAGTGCGGGGTCACTGGCTGATCTCACAAAGCCCATTCTCGACAAGAGCTCTGCAAGCGCTTTATGCCACTCCCTGGCAGCTTGCTTCAGACCATACAACGCCTTTTTCAGACGCCACACCATACCAGACCCATCATCCAGTACAGGAGGTTGTGCCACATACACTTCCTCCTCCAGAACACCATTCAGGAAAGCACATTTAATGTCTATGTGTCTCGTCTCCAGATCCTCTACAGCACAGACAGACAACAGAGCCCTGAAGGTAGCATAACTGCCCACAGGTGCCCATGTCTCAAAGAAATCTACGCCTCAACTTGCGTAAATCCCTGGCTACATATCTAGCTTTGAATCGCTCAATCTCACCCTGTGCTCCTCGCTTAATCTTAAGTACCCACTTGCCTGTCACAGGCTTCACTCCTGCTGGGCACCTGACTAACTCGAACACATCATGTTCCTTAAGGAGGTCAACTCATCAAGCATTGCTATGATCCACTGCTCACGATGGCAGCCTCTCATGGCTTGCTTCACCGTTGGATCGTCCAGCACAGCTTTGACCTTCTCCTCGCAGCAGCTGCACACCGGGACTCACTGCGGCTAGCAGTCTTGCCACTGCTCGGAATCACCTCCTGCCCCGTCGTGTTCTCTGCATCAGGAGTCACACTGTCAGCCGTAGCAAACACTCCATCCGCCAGATCACCGACGTCACTCTCCATATGGACTACTGTGGAGCTCCCAGCATCATCATGCTCACGTGCATCATCCGGGGAAATGCGCTCAACAGCAGCATTCTCACTTTCATTCACTCCCACAGCATGGACAGCAGGTCTTAAGGTTTTGCGAATCAATTTGAAAGGTTTTGGAACCCATCGAACCTCACCTCTTGTGGTGGATCCAGATGTTCTCCGCTGCCTTCTGCGGCACTTGGTGCTAACTCTCCCCTGAGCCAGCTCCGCCTGCCTCTCTTCCACTAGGCACATGCCGTAGCTTGCCTTGCCCCTGACTATCAACACGCTGTGGCATATGCCGTGGCTCATCATGCTCCCAGCGTACTGCACGTCCTGACACCGCTGACCCTTGCCATCGGTTGTACATCCCGTGGTCTTCAGATTTCGCAGGTGGGGGTGGCTCACTCGGCGCCTTGCCCATCGACCGTTGGACTCGCTGCGGTGAACGCGAGCGCGATCGAGACCGAGATCCTGAGGGCTCAGATGCCCCTGAGAATGACTCAGCAGAGTCACTGGCAGCCCCTGGCTGTTCCTCCCCCTCAGACTCATCATTCTCACTACCTGTGGCTCAATGCGGCAGCCACTCAAATCCAGCACTGCTCTATCCCGCGTAGGGATCAGGTCGCATCTCAGCATTGTGCGGACCGGATGGTTGCTGAACCATCATACTCCCAGTGCGGTACCCTGTTCACACAATCCTCGGCCGTGTAAGCGCAACGCGCTGTCACCACTGCCTCACTGATCTCAGGCGTGTGCCACCGCTCATGCCTGGCTATCAGCTCAGAGCCTAAAACACGTGGTGAAAACGGCGGCTCACCCTCAGGCAACTCATCATCCGGCACATAGCGCCGATGCAACTGCCTGCCTGGTTCCCAGTGTGTGTGCCCCAGCGCTGGATGCTCCCCCTCAGCCCAATCCACATTTCTGCCCCTCTCTGGCATCATGTGATCACGACTGGCTGGTGGTCGCACTGCCCTAACACTAGTTGATCTCAACCATTTTCTGCATGTTGGGCAAGAAACCAACGTCAGGTACTACACGAGTATGCTCATCGGGCATGATCTCGAATTCTCCCAGCTCGTAGTTCTCCAACATGACCGGATCCACCGTAGCTTGCTCCGACATGTGGAAACGTTTCGCGAACTCTCTCAGCAGAGCTGGTGGAGAACCGTATGCCTATACATACGCACTGCTCCCCCATTCCCTCGCTTCACGTAAGCTCTATCCATGTGAGGACCAGCACCCGGTCCCATGTAGAAACCGAGCACTCCTCTCTCATCCAGGTGTCTGAAGTCCTCTCTCCGAGCATATACATACATCGGACACCCGAAAGGCTTCACCTGGGCCACCACCAGATGGAACGTGTCCTCACTCACATTCCTGAACCATAACAGATATGGCACAATCTGTCTGACATCAACATTCTTCACACACTGGGCGACAAACTTCCCATCGCCCTGGCCATACCCTCATCAGCCAGAGCCTGCAGACTCATCTGCTGAGCCTGAGCCCTCCTCGTCTGCAACTGTGCAGCTCTCACAGCCTCATTCGTTGACCACGGGTCACGACTGGTCTGCACATGTCTCTCCTCCAGTTTCTGCTTGGCCTCCCTTCCGCCTAACACCTCTAGAGCTGTGCTAGGCGTCAGGTTATGCGCATGGTTCACACACATATACGCCTCTGGCCACAGAAATGCAGGCACAGCTGCTTGCAGCAGGCTTGCCCTCACACTCCTGTTTAGCACACCGATCTTTCTCTCCACCATTCCATTGGACTCATGCTGGCCCGTGGCAGTGTACGTGTGCTCAATGCCACGCCACGCGAGGTACTGAGCCAGCTGGTTAGAGCTGAACTCACCACCCTGGTCAGTGTGCAGCCTCCGCCCCCAACCTCTCTATCATACACGATCTGAGTGCGGATTCGCTCAATCAGCAGGCATATCATTTCCGCAGCCCCACTCTTGGACTTCAACGGAATCACATGGGAGTACCGGGAGTACTCATCCACCACTACCAGGATGTAGTTCATACCCCCGATTCCTACTGGCTTGATCTGCCCTGCTAGATCAGCATGCAACACTTCCCAGCATAGGTGGCATTCTCCGTCACCTTGCCCCGTGCTGTGCTCTATCGCCGCTTCTCTGTTCAGCCACGTGGCAACCATGACACTGAAGCGCTACCCCCGTAGGTTTCAGCATCTTCAGGTCATACAGTTGTGGGTTGTCTCTCATCAACTGGAGTACCCGATTGCCAGCATGGTGAAAGCGATATGCACTAGAAATGATGGATCAACCTGAAAGGAATATCCTTGTTCATTCGGTTCACCCGGTCACTGCAGCAACTTGCTGCTGCTCACGTACCATTTCCCATTCCTATGAAACAAGTTATTCGCACTTGTCCAGGCTGCTCCTCTATCTACCGGCCGCATTTGCCATATCGGCCTGCCTTTCCCACAGAACCATGTCAGAGTAGGTTTTCATCCTCCATCCTCACCCTGCTCACAGTTCCTGTGGAACCCATAGCTCTGGTCATGAAACCCAGGCATCACTACCCGGTTTGCATGCTTGCCCGTATGCAAGTATATCTCAGACTTTTTCAACTCCTTTGTTGAAAGGATGTTGATAGGACTGGCCGGCCCAGTAGACGTTTGTCAACTCTATGTCTACTGGTGTGATAGTGCCCCTGCGCACTCACATACTCTCCAGATTAGCTCTGATCGTGCCCACACCATACATGTCTAGCCTGCCCTGGTCAAGAGGCTGACACTGCGGCATATCTGGTGGCTTGATCTCGCAAAACATATCATAGTCAAAGCATATGTTTATGTCTGAGCCACTATCTATTAGGAAAGTGTACGGCATGTTGGGAGACGGCCCATCAGCACAGTCAGCTCGCAGCTTATCTAGGTCAACTACACTACCTGAGGGCCACCGCGGCCTCTGCCACGGCCTCGCCCTGCAGCTGCTTGCTTCTGCAGGAATTGTTTGACCTCTGCGGAGAGCATGGACAATCCTTTTGCACATGTCCAGGCTTATCACAGTTGAAGCATTTCCTCTTTTTTGCTTCCCGTCCCTGCTGCCCGCTCCCAGCTGCTACCTGTGGGGTGAACTTGGCGACACCGTAGCGTCCACCTCGGTACCCACGTCCCCCCATGGCGCTGTTGTCCACCGCGATCCGTCCCGTGGAATCGCGACGGACCCTGCTTGCTGTTGTCTGGGCATGTGTCAACAGCGTAGACCTATCTCTGCTGCACTGGCATGGCCTGCAGCATAGGGCTTGCAACAGGCTGTACTCTNGGCACAGAGTGGTGGAGAGTTCGCAGATGGCATTCTGCAAGAACGCTCGCCTGGACACGGCCCCCGAGCCGCAGCAAAGTCAGCGATCTTATTCGGGAAGGCGAACGCTGTTGTAATCCATTGGACCGCGGCTAAGGCTGTGGGATCCTGAGCATGCCGTAGCTATGCGCAGGGGTAGGGTACTGTCACATACCTTGCTGTCTAGGTATCTGCCGGTGACAGCACTGTATCTTCGTTGGAGGCGACGACACGTGAGACTTCGGACAGTAGAGAAAGAGTGATTACACTACGATCGACAGAGCCTATATAAGCGTTCTCTAAACGACTCATACGGATACGATCAGAATCAATGTCTGCTGGCACGCAATCTGCATGCATTGCTCGTGCATATGGTCAGCCATCGGTGCATGGCTGCCCCATAGCCACTCCGGATCAGCACCGTGTTATCCTGGCCCACACATGGCACCGTAGTCCTGTGTATGCCACCATGCATGGTCACCGGAGTCCTGTGCATGGCTAATGGATCACGACACTCCCCTAGGACTAAGCTGGAACTGACCGGCAAGCTGCAGTCTATCTCGAAATTTTCCCAGTGCTGAGTCCTGCCAACACCTCACACCCCCATTGGAGCCACTAAAGGTCAAGCCAAGTCTATTGGTCCCTCGCAGGATAATCTCAGTACGTGAAGACACATTCCAATGACATTTGGCATCCCAGCCATATGCCTTGGCCAAGACATAGCCGGAAACGCGATGTCTGACGCGACACAACTGCCACATACTGGATGCTTCCTACGGCTTGCATAAACCTCTTATGCTCTGTGCCTGTAGCCTTCTCCTGGCTAGGATCTTCCTTCAGGCTAAACATTTTCTGGCTTTGGCACCAAGGAGTTGGCGCCCGTCTGCACTCACTCATGCTGAATCTCTCCAGCATGTCCCTGATGCTCTTTCTGTGTGTGATGTGATAGTGCGAGCAGCGCGATCACGTATGACCTCCATGCCCAGGCACATATCCCAGCTCCCCCAGGTCACGGACCCTCAAATGCCTCAAGGCTCTTTCTGATGGCATCATCCATCTGCTCTACCAGATCGAAAATCAACAGATCATCGACCCACAGAAAAAATAAGACAACGTCCTACTTTGCAGATAAACAGTGCGGGGTCACTGGCTGATCTCACAAAAGCCCATACTCAACAAGAGCTCTGCAACGCGCTTTGTGCCACTCCCTGGCAGCCTGCTTCAAACCATACAAACGCCTTCTTCAGACGCCACACCATACCAGACCCATCATCTAGTACAGGAGGTTGTGCCACATACACATTTCCTCCTCCAGAACCACCATTCAGGAAAGCACATTTTATGTCTATATGCCTCGTCTCTAGATCCTCTACTGCACAGACCGATAACAGAGCCCTGAAGGTAGCATAACTGCCACAGGGTGCCCATGTCTCAAAGAAAATCTACGCCCCCACTTGCGTAAACCCCCTGGCTACATATCTGGGCTTTGAAAACGCTCCAATTTCACCCTGTGCTCCTCGCTTGATCTTAAGCACCCACTTGCCTGTCACAGGCTTCGCTCCTAATGGGCACTCGACCAGCTCAAACCACGTCATGTTCTCTCAAGGAGGTCAGCTCATCGAGCATGGCCGTGATCCACTGCTCACGGTGAGTGCCACGCATGGCCTGCTGCACCGTTGGATCATCTACTACGACCTCGACCTTCTTCCTCACGGTAGCTGCACGCCTGGACTCACAAAGGCTAGCAGTAGGGCCACCGTTCGGAGTCACCTCCTGCCCCGTCGGCTTTTCTGCATCAGGGAGTCACACTGTCAGCCGTCGCAGACACTCCTTCAGCTAAGTCACCGACGTCACTCTCATCATTGAACACTGTGGAGCTCCCAGCATCATGCTCACGTGCACCCTCCGGGGAGATGCGCTCAACAGCAACATCACTCATAATGGCTCCCACAGCATGGACAGCAGGTCTCAAGACTTTGCGAATCAAATGAAAAGGCTTTGGAACCCATCGAATCCCCACCTCATGTGGCGGATCCAGACGTTCTCCGCTGCCCCTCGCGGCACTTGGTGCTGACTCTCCCCCTGAGCCATCCACCGCCTGTCGCTATTCCCCTAGGCACATGCCGTAGCTCGCCTTGCCCCTGGCCCTCAGACCCAGATATATGCCGTGGCTTATCATATCTGTCCCGGTCATCACGCCCTGACAACGTGGACCCGCGGTAACTTCGGCTGCCGCCGTGACCGTCAGCTCGCACAGATGGGGGTGGCTCACTCAGCTCCTTGCCCATCAACCGCTGGACTGGCTCCGCTGAGCGTGAGCGGGATCTAGACTCAGGCTCAGAGTCATCCTCACTACCAGATGCATCTTCATCCGCCTCATCATCAGTTGGAAGCGGATAGATGTCACAGTCTCCCATGTGCAGCACAGCTCTATCCCGCGTAGGGATTGTCTCTGCAGGCCTGAACTCGCAGTTCAGTGGCCCAGACGGCTGGTCTGCTGCATCATATTCCCTGTGCGGCACAGTTGCAGCACTGTCAGCCGCTGCAAGATCACAGCGCGCTGCAACCACTGCATCACTGATCTCCGGTGTGTGCCAGCGCTCATGGCGCGCCAGCAGCTCTGCACCCAACACTCTAGGAGAGAACTCAGGCTCACCCTCAGGTAGCTCCTCTCGTGGTTTGAAACGCCTATGCAACGTTCTGCTTGGTTCCCAGTGCTGATGGCCCAGACCCGGATGCTCCCCCTCAGCCCAATCCACATTTCTACCCCTCTCTGGCATCATGTGTTCACGACTGGCTGGTGGACGCACTGCCCGCACACTGGTGCTCTTCACCCACTTCTTCATGTTGGGCAAGAACTCAGCCTGTGGCACTACACTGGTGAACTGATCTGGCAGGATCTCAAATTCACCCTGCTCATAGTTCTCTAGCACAACTGGGTCCGCCGTAGGTTCCCCAGCCATGTGAAATCGCTGCGCGAAATCCTTCACCAGAGCAGGTGGAGCAGCCGTGTGCGTGTACATCCGCACTGCTCCCCCATTCCCACGCTTCACATACACCCTGTCCATATGAGGACCTCCACCCGGTCCCATATAGGCATCGAGGATCTCTCGCTCCTCCAGGTGCCTGAAGTGCTCCCTCCGCGGATACACATACATTTGGGCACCCGAAAGGCTTCACCTGTGCCACCACGAGACGGAAGTCATCTTCACTGACTTTCCGAAACCACAACAAGTATGGCACTATCTCCCTGACATCCACATTTCTCTATGCACCTTTCCACAAATGCCGCATCTCTCCTGGCATTCAGCTGCTCACAGAGCTCCTTCAGGCTCAGCGCAAGCGCTCCCGCCTTCCGGACCCTCAGCTGCTTAGCCCGCTGCTGCTCATTCGTGGACCATGGCTCATGGCTGGTGGCAACTAACCTCTCTTCCAGCCTCTGCTTCGCCTCCCTCCGCCGAACACCTTCCAGTGCTGTACTCGACGTCAGGTTGTGTGCATGGTTCACGCACATGTATGCCTCCGGCCACAGGAATGCAGGGACTGCTGCCTGCAGCAGGCTTGCCCGCACTGACGTGTTCAGCACACCGATCTTTCGCTCTACCAACCCATTAGACTCATGCTGGGCGGTGTCAGTGAACGTGTGTACTATTCCCCGCCACTCAAGGTACTGAGCCAGGTGGTTAGAGCTGAACTCACGTCCCTGGTCCGTATGCAGCCTCCGCACCCCTATCTCCTTGTCATAGACAGTCTGAGTGCGGATGCGTTCTAGCAGAAGGCATATCATTTCAGCAGCACCGCTTTTCGACTTCAGCGGGATCACATGCGAGTACCTGCTGTACTCATCCACCACTACCAGGATGAAGTTCATTCCTCCTATGCCCACTGGCTTTATCTGTCCAGCCAGATCCGCATGCAACACTTCTCCAGCATACGTGGCATTCTCTGTCACTTTGCCCCCATGCTGTGCTCTGTCACCACTTCTCTGTTCCGCCACATGGCAACCATGACACTCAAGTGCTACTCCCGTAGGTTCAGGCAGCTTGAGGTCGAACAGGTCTGGATTATCTCGCATCAGTTTGAGAAACCGGTTGCCAGCACGGTGAAACACGATATGCACCAGGAAAAATGGATCAACCTGGAAGGAAGATCTCTGACCAATAGGTACACCATCCACTGCAGCGACTCTCGCCTGCTCACCAACCCATTTCCTATTTCTGTGGAAAAGATTGTTAGCACTGGTCCAGTCTGTCCCTGAATCTACAAGGCGCAGTTCCCATATTGGTCTGCCTGTCCCGCAATACCAGCTCGGTGTGGGGTTGTCCTCACTATCCACACCCTGCTCACAGTTGCCCACAAACATCTGGGCTTGATCATGAAAGCCAGGCATTTCTACTGTATTTGCCTTGCCTGTGTGCAAGAATATGTTCGACCGCTTCAGCACAGTCGTTGATAGGATGTTTATCGGGCTGGCTGGCAACCAGTAAACATGATCTAGCTCAATGTCCACAGGCACCAGCCACCCTTCACTGTCACGTACTTCCCCACATTCGCCCTGATAGTGCCCATGCCATATATCTTTAGCCTGCCCTGATCTAGAGGCTGGCATTCTGTGATATCCGGTGGTTTGATCTCACTGAATATGCTATAGTCAAAGCAGATGTTCAGATCAGACCCGCTATCCACCAGAAACGTGTATGGCATATTGGGCGCTGGCCCATCACCACATTCAGCTCGCAGTTCAGCTAGATCAACTACAGCCACCTGCGGGCCACCGCGGCCTCTGCCATGGCCTCGCCCTGCAGCTGCTTGCTTCTGCAGAAACTGCTTGACTTCTGCTGAGAGCAAGGGACACTCTTTCTGCAAATGACCAGGCTTATTGCAGTTGAAGCACTTACGGTTGTCTGCTCCCCCCGCTCCCACTGCAGCAACCTGTGGGGGTGTACCATGGCGACCACCGTGGCGTCCACCACGATACCCTCGTCCCCCATAACGCTGCTGACCACCGCGATCTTCCCGTGGGAACCGCGATGGAGCAGGTTGGCTGCTAGTCTGAGCGTGTGTCAGCAATGTGGACACTATCTGCTGCACTGGCAGCTGCTGCAGCATCGGCTGCAACAACGCATATTCTCTGTCTACTGCCAGTAGCCTAGAGCGGTACAACTGGTCAGGCACATTCTCCCCCAGACCCCTCATCTGGTTCACTATGCCCACTATTTCATTGACATGCCTTTCTAGTGGTTTGCCTGCTTGTCTAGCACCACTAAGCCGTTGGTACAGCTTCTGAATCTCTACCTCGACTGAAGGCATGTACTTGGCATGAAGCAATGACCACAACTCATGGACAAAGCTACAGTTGGACACGAAATCCCTATCCTCCTTTGGCAGAGTAATAAACAGCCAATGCTTGACCGACTCATGGGCCTGGCTATTCTGTGCTAGTGGATCGTTCACCAGCAAGCTACTCTCTCCCAGTGTGCATCCCAGTGTGCAACCCAGTGTGCATCCCAGTGTGCAGCCTTAGCCACTTGCTGCGCGTGCTTCGCTCCGTGCACCGCTGCCTCACTCGCATTCCCCGTAGGATCAGCGTTGCTCGGCATGGCGGCCTGCAGAGGGTTTACACTGAGATACCCGTAGGTCCCAGCGTCTTGTCCTTCCCCGTGGGGCATGAACTGACCCTCCGCGGCCTGCTCGCGGCGCACTGTGGAGCGAGTGCGGTGGTGCGGAGGGTTAACAGCTCCCTCCACACCGTCAGATCCGATAGATCCTTGGCGAGATGCCATTGAATCGTCTCGGAATGGTGGAGTCCTGCAACGATCACTGTACGTCGCAGGACACGCAGACCCGTAGGCCTCTTTGCGAGACCAGCACACCAGGATAATGCAGCTCCGCCGTAGCATTCTGCATCAGCCGTATCTAATCTCTCTACGGTCAGCTATACGCTAGAGCGGTGTGACTCGCTCATCGAAACGCACAGCCGCAACCGCAGGTTCCCCCTGGACTCTCTCGCATGCTAATAGACATCACAAGAACACCCACAATCATCACCGATACCATGTTGTAATCCATTGGACCGCGGCCTAAGGCCTGTGGGATCCTGAGCATGCCGTAGCTATGCGCAGGGGTAGGGTACTGTCACATACCTTGCTGTCTAGGTATCTGCCGGTGACAGCACTGTATCTTCGTTGGAGGCGACGACACGTGAGACTTCGGACAGTAGAGAAAGAGTGATTACACTACGATCGACAGAGCCTATATAAGCGTTCTCTAAACGACTCATACGGATACGATCAGAATCAATGTCTGCTGGCACGCAATCTGCATGCATTGCTCGTGCATCTGGTCAGCCATCGGTGCATGGCTGCCCCATAGCCACTCCGGATCAGCACCGTGTATCCTGGCACACATGGTCACCGTAGTCCTGTGTATGCCACCATGCATGGTCACCGTAGTCCTGTGCATGGCTGGATCACGACAAACGCACCCGTGCCCACACGGCCAAACGTCTCATGCGACAGGGACACGAAGCGACATGCGCCTGTGCCGGAGCGGCCGTACTTGTCCCGCTTCCGGTCGTCCATCAGCTGGGCGGCAGCGCCTGGCGTGTTTGCCGCGGCGACGACCCGGGAGGGGGCCACCGGACAGGTCACGCACACATCGGCCACAATGGTGTCGCAGGGCAACATCACAAGCAGATCACCCCGTTCCGGGTCGCAATGCGAGCGGGGGGGTAGCGGCCGGGCGCAAGCCGCGGCCGCGCGGCCCCGTCGACCCTCGGGCAGGCGTCGCGGCGGACTAGTGGCCACCGGGCCCACCTGTGGCAGGTGCTCACACCGCACCGTGCACTGGCCGGCCGGGGCGGCCGTCTTAGCCACGGCGGCGGCGGCGGCAGCTGCCGCGCCGAGCTCTCGCGCGCCCTTGTAACCGACAGCCGCCTCGCCGGGGACGTCTACGTCCATGGCGCCTGCCGTGTCGGCCGCGGCAGCCTTGACCTCGGACGAGGCAACAACGGCTGAGATGGCAGCAGCGACGAGTGCAGCCGCGGCGGCTGGTCCCTCTGAGGTGCCGTCCGCCGTGGCGGCGTCGCCGAGCGGGGCAGCGTTGCCCGCCGGTCCGGAGGGGCGCAAGGGGGCAGGCGGGGAATGCGCCAGCGTCTGGGTGCCACATGGGGTGGAAGGCACGGCCGAGGCGCTGGGGGCCGGGGTGGGTGGAGTGAGCGCACCAGCGGCAGCACAGCTGGCAGGCTCACAGGAGGGGCCGGGCGGCTGTGCGGGCGGCCGTGCGCCCGGCACATCCGGGTACTGCGGGAGGCTCTTGATGTTGGGCTCAAGAGACGTGGAGATGCCCGCCCGCATGATGAAGCGGCGCCATGCCTGCGTGATCGCATCATGGCGGGCGACCACCGTGCGCCACACCGCATTGCACACCAGGGCATGCGAACCATCAGCAGGCGATGCCCGGCCGCACACGCAGTCGCCGTCCGCCTCTGGGCCGGTGAACAGTGACTCACCTAGGCGCAAGCGCACATTCACGCGGAACTCTGTGGCAGTCAGCTCAGTCGCACCGGGCCTGGCTTTCAGGAAAGCTGAGGCCATCGAGCCTGCGCAACTATGCAAGCGCGCCTTGCTGGTCAGGCTGTGTTCGCGTGTTGCTGACGACGGGCTGCGCGTCCCTTGATCCAGCGCTGCAAGCAGCGCAGCCGCCCGGGCGTCAGAGTCGGCCCGGCCGACTGCATTCTGCAGCCGTGACATGCGGATGGCAGACCCCCCGCCGCTCAGGCCCGCCCATGCCGCGGGCTCGGCGGGGCACTCAGACAGCCCCGGGATGCTTGGCCACTGCTGGCGCAACTCTTCGAGAGTGTGGCGCATGGCGACGCCCGCATCGCCACGGAACGGCAGGCCTCGATCCGTCCCTTCTGCGAGGGCTGCATGGGCGAGTGCAGCGGACGACAGGCGAGCAGCGTCGGCGATGGGTTGGGTGAACCTGCGTAGGCCCATGCCGCCGTGGCGGTGGGGAAGCAGGGCTTGCAGGCACTGTGCATCCGTAAGGCTGGTCACATCCAGAATGTCGCCGAGGCCCTTCAGTAGCGCTGTCTCCACTTGGTGCAGCGGCTGCTCCAGAAACCGCCACTGCGTGCTGCGCAACAAATGGGATTCTCTATGCTGCAGGCAGTTGTGCATGACAAGCCATTTCACCTGAGGGGACAGTGGCAGTGCGGTCAGCTTCGCAATCTGCGCGCGAGTGGCTGCGCAGCGGCGGGAGACATGTGCTGTGACGAACTCATCGCTACCCAGCGGGGTGCCGCACACCACGATGCCGTCCGGGGCGACGCGCGCACCGAGCAAGGCGGCGACATGCGCAGCTGTGTCCGTGTCCTCGCAGTAGACGCTAGTCTTCTGCGGCTGGCACGGGTGCCTACCCATGATCAGTGCTGCGCCGGCGGCGACATCTTGCGGCCGTCCTTGCAGGTACGTGTCATCGTGGCATGCCGTGACCAGCGCTCCGCCGCTGACCTCGCTCGCTGCTCGCAGAGTCGGCTGATACGTCAGGTTGAAGAGGAACGGCCCCATCGTGTCGCCCTGTCGCACGCCGGTCTCGCTCCACAGCACTTCATGTGCGCCGTCCGGGCGCCGCAGAAGCAGCGCCGATGCCTGTTGGTATGACATCCGCACGAATGGCAAGAGACCCGGGGCGTGCTGTGCAACGGCTGCCAGCATGGCGGTCCGATCGCACAGATTGAAGGCATTGCGGAGGTCCACTTGGACGGTCACAACATCGGGGTCATGAAAGTCAGGATACAGCGCATGGCCTGGGATCTCAGCACCCCCAGAGATGCCGACACCGGCCTGCAGCGGGGCAAACAGGCTGGCTGCATCCGGCAGCGTCGCCAGCGCGCAGATGCCCGCCAGGCGCATCAGCGACTCACCGATTGCGATGGGCCTGACGCCGCCTGCCGTCTTGGCGAGGGCGATCAGTCGGCTGGCTTGGAGGAGAGCCGTGTGGGGGATGCTCCCCGACAGGAGGTCATTGACAAAATGGCGCAGCGCGGCGCGGATGCGTGGGTCATGTAGTGCCACGGCGCGGATGTGCTCGTTTGTCCACCCACTGGGCCCTGCTGCCGTGCCCCGCGACAGGTTCAGCACGATCTGATGGAATTGTTCCTCCCCGATCACTGCGGCGGGAGGCGGGAGGTCAGCGGTGTGCGGCAGAACGGGCGGGGGGGCAGACGGGTGCAGCTCCCGCAACGCTGCTATAGTGGCCGCATCAACGGCTGCCAGCGGGCTGCTGTCCAGGCAGCGGGCCGCGCGCCCGTCATTGCCGTTGCGGCAGTGCCTATACATGCGCCCGGCCAGCTCATGGTCAGCCAGCAGCGCTGTCCGAGTGCGCTGGGGCTTCGCATCGGCGTCAGTATCAGCCGGCGCGGCAGCACGTCGGCGTTTATGGAGGTCACGGATGCGCGCCAGGACCCGCCGGCGCTGCCCGCTGCCGCCGCGGTTGTCCCCAAGCAGCTCGGTAGGGAGCATCAATAGCTCAGTGATGTGCTGCTGCTTGCTCGCATCATGCTCGCGCTTGACGGCATCGTGGATGGCCTCCAGGCAGTCGGCCGCGGCCGCGGCAAAGACATCAGCGACCGACCTGGGGAGTTCTTGAGGCACCCTGACGTCGCGGTATGGCGTAGCCACGCCCGGAGAGGAAGCCTCCTCCACGGCTGGTGCGGTTGCCGCCGGCACCCCGGCGGAGTCTGTGCCGACGTCCTGCATGACGCTGTCGGCGGGCGCGGAGCCGATGCGCAGGCCGGATAGGCTTGACTCGGCCAGGCCCGATGGCGGCGCGGGCGGACGCGGCTGGGCGTTGAGGCTGGGCTGCGTGCCTTCAGGGGCGACCATGGCGTGGTTCCCTACGTGAGCAGGGCTGACTAGCGTGGCAGGCGCAGGCAGACCGGTGGACTCGGTCGGTGTTGGCCACGCACGCTGGCCGTTGCCGGCAGCGGTGTCATGCATGACATCTGGTGCCGCAGTGGGGGTCGCGGCGGTCGGGCTGGCAACTGCGCCGGCGTCATGCATGATAGCATCACATGGGGGCGGGGCAGGCGACGGCGGGACGTCACCTGGAGGTTGACGGCCGCCTGCCGACCCGCCGTTCCCGTGGTACTCGCCATTCACGGCCAGGAGGTGCTGCGCGAGGCGGCTGGCGGGCGGCAGGCTATGTGGCCGGACATTGCTTCCCCTCCCATCTGCAGCCGGTGCTGACGCAGGCCCCGAGGCGGCCTCGCGGGTGTCGTAATTCAGTAGACCGTAGCCCGTAGGCACTGTGGGATCTAAGCATGGCGTAGCCATGCGCAGGGGGTCGCGCTGTCACATACCTGGCTGGTGTACAGGCCTCCGCTGTGACAGTGCGCTCTCAGTCTTGGATTATAGCACGTGAGTCTTTGGCAGAGTAGAGTGATTACAGTTTGATCAGTAGAGCCTATATAAGCGTTCAACCAAACGTCTCATACGGATACGATCAGAATCATTGTCTGCAGCACGCAATCTAGCATGCATTGCTCGTGCATATGGTAAGCCATCGGTGCATGGCGTCCCATAGCCACTCCGGATCAGCACCGTGCATCCATGCATACATGGTCTCCGTAGTCCTGTGTATGCCACCATGCATGGTCTCCGTAGTCCTGTGCATGGCTGGATCACGACACTCCCCCTAGACTAGACTTGTACTACCGCAAGCTGTAGTCTATCTCTAAATTTTGCTAGTGCTGGTCCTGCCAACACCTTTGTAAACATATCAGCTAGCATGTCTACCGTGCTAACCCAGCTGATAGTTAACTCATCGAGTTCTACGAACTCGCGGACCCTCAGGTCCCTGACCCTGATGTGCTTGGAGCGGTCACTAGAGATGGGGTTCACAGCTAGCAAGTTGGCACTCTTGTTGTCACCCCACAGAGTTGGCTTCACAGCCGACAAACCAAGATCAGTGCACAACTGCTTTGCCCACATCACCTCATTGGCTGCTGAGCTCATCGCAATAAGCTCTGCCTCAGTCGTATCACCAGCCACAATAGTCTGCCTCTTCGAACGCCAGAATACACAGTTCCCATGCATCCGGACTATCACTCCTGACTCGCTCTTCAAGCAAGCACCATTGGCGAAGTCAGCATCCGTAAATGCTTCCAACACCTCACTTCCCTCGTTGGAGCCACTAAAAGTCAAGCCAAGATCTATGGTCCCTCGCAGGTATCTCAGTACATGCTGGACAGCAGCCCAATGACACTTCGCACTCCCAGCCATATGCCTGGCCAGGACATTGGCCGGAAAGGAAATATCAGGACGCGACACAGCAGCCACATACTGGATGCTTCCTACGGCTTGCATAAACCTCTTATGCTCTGCGACAGTAGCCTTCTCCTGGCTAGGATCATCCTTCAGACTAAACACTTTCTGCTTTGGTACCAACGGCGTTGGTGCCTTTCTGCACTCACTCATACTGAACCTTTCCAGCATGTCCCTGATGTTCTTTCTGTGCGTTATGGTGATAGTGCGAGCAAGCCGATCACGTATGACCTCCATACCCAGCACATATCCCAGCTCCCCCAGGTCACGACCCTCAAATGCCTCAAGGATCCTGCTGATGGCATCATCCATCTGCTCCTTACGACCGAAGATCAACAGATCATCGACCCATAGGAAAATAAGACATCGTCCTATTTTGCAAATAAACAGTGCGGGGTCACTGGCTGATCTCACAAAGCCCATTCTCGACAAGAGCTCTGCAAGCGCTTTATGCCACTCCCTGGCAGCTTGCTTCAGACCATACAACGCCTTTTTCAGACGCCACACCATACCAGACCCATCATCCAGTACAGGAGGTTGTGCCACATACACTTCCTCCTCCAGAACACCATTCAGGAAAGCACATTTAATGTCTATGTGTCTCGTCTCCAGATCCTCTACAGCACAGACAGACAACAGAGCCCTGAAGGTAGCATAACTGCCCACAGGTGCCCATGTCTCAAAGAAATCTACGCCCTCAACTTGCGTAAATCCCCTGGCTACATATCTAGCTTTGAATCGCTCAATCTCACCCTGTGCTCCTCGCTTAATCTTAAGTACCCACTTGCCTGTCACAGGCTTCACTCCTGCTGGGCACCTGACTAACTCGAACACATCATGTTCCCTTAAGGAGGTCAACTCATCAAGCATTGCTATGATCCACTGCTCACGATGGCAGCCTCTCATGGCTTGCTTCACCGTTGGATCGTCCAGCACAGCTTTGACCTTCTTCCTCGCAGCAGCTGCACACCGGGACTCACTGCGGCTAGCAGTCTTGCCACTGCTCGGAATCACCTCCTGCCCCGTCGTGTTCTCTGCATCAGGAGTCACACTGTCAGCCGTAGCAAACACTCCATCCGCCAGATCACCGACGTCACTCTCCATATGGACTACTGTGGAGCTCCCAGCATCATCATGCTCACGTGCATCATCCGGGGAAATGCGCTCAACAGCAGCATTCTCACTTTCATTCACTCCCACAGCATGGACAGCAGGTCTTAAGGTTTTGCGAATCAATTTGAAAGGTTTTGGAACCCATCGAACCCTCACCTCTTGTGGTGGATCCAGATGTTCTCCGCTGCCTTCTGCGGCACTTGGTGCTAACTCTCCCCCTGAGCCAGCTCCGCCTGCCTCTCTTCCACTAGGCACATGCCGTAGCTTGCCTTGCCCCTGACTATCAACACGCTGTGGCATATGCCGTGGCTCATCATGCTCCCAGCGTACTGCACGTCCTGACACCGCTGACCCTTGCCATCGGTTGTACATCCCGTGGTCTTCAGATTTCGCAGGTGGGGGTGGCTCACTCGGCGCCTTGCCCATCGACCGTTGGACTCGCTGCGGTGAACGCGAGCGCGATCGAGACCGAGATCCTGAGGGCTCAGATGCCCCTGAGAATGACTCAGCAGAGTCACTGGCAGCCCCTGGCTGTTCCTCCCCCTCAGACTCATCATTCTCACTACCCTGTGGCTCAATGCGGCAGCCACTCAAATCCAGCACTGCTCTATCCCGCGTAGGGATCACATCTCTCGGTCGCATCTCAGCATTGTGCGGACCGGATGGTTGCTGAACCGCATCATACTCCCAGTGCGGTACCCTGTTCACACAATCCTCGGCCGTGTAAGCGCAACGCGCTGTCACCACTGCCTCACTGATCTCAGGCGTGTGCCACCGCTCATGCCTGGCTATCAGCTCAGAGCCTAAAACACGTGGTGAAAACAGCGGCTCACCCTCAGGCAACTCATCATCCGGCACATAGCGCCGATGCAACTGCCTGCCTGGTTCCCAGTGTGTGTGCCCCAGCGCTGGACGCTCCCCCTCAGCCCAATCCACATTTCTGCCCCTCTCTGGCATCATGTGATCACGACTGGCTGGTGGTCGCACTGCCCTAACACTAGTTGATCTCAACCATTTCTGCATGTTGGGCAAGAAACCAACGTCAGGTACTACACGAGTATGCTCATCGGGCATGATCTCGAATTCTCCCAGCTCGTAGTTCTCCAACATGACCGGATCCACCGTAGCTTGCTCCGACATGTGGAAACGTTTCGCGAACTCTCTCAGCAGAGCTGGTGGAGAAGCCGTATGCCTATACATACGCACTGCTCCCCCATTCCCTCGCTTCACGTAAGCTCTATCCATGTGAGGACCAGCACCCGGTCCCATGTAGAAACCGAGCACTCCTCTCTCATCCAGGTGTCTGAAGTCCTCTCTCCGAGCATATACATACATCGGACACCCGAAAGGCTTCACCTGGGCCACCACCAGATGGAACGTGTCCTCACTCACATTCCTGAACCATAACAGATATGGCACAATCTGTCTGACATCAACATTCTTCACACACTGGGCGACAAACTTCCCATCGCCCTTGGCCATACCCTCATCAGCCAGAGCCTGCAGACTCATCTGCTGAGCCTGAGCCCTCCTCGTCTGCAACTGTGCAGCTCTCACAGCCTCATTCGTTGACCACGGGTCACGACTGGTCTGCACATGTCTCTCCTCCAGTTTCTGCTTGGCCTCCTTCCGCCTAACACCCTCTAGAGCTGTGCTAGGCGTCAGGTTATGCGCATGGTTCACACACATATACGCCTCTGGCCACAGAAATGCAGGCACAGCTGCTTGCAGCAGGCTTGCCCTCACACTCCTGTTTAGCACACCGATCTTTCTCTCCACCATTCCATTGGACTCATGCTGGCCCGTGGCAGTGTACGTGTGCTCAATGCCACGCCACGCGAGGTACTGAGCCAGCTGGTTAGAGCTGAACTCACCACCCTGGTCAGTGTGCAGCCTCCGCACCCCAACCTCTCTATCATACACGATCTGAGTGCGGATTCGCTCAATCAGCAGGCATATCATTTCCGCAGCCCCACTCTTGGACTTCAACGGAATCACATGGGAGTACCGGGAGTACTCATCCACCACTACCAGGATGTAGTTCATACCCCCGATTCCTACTGGCTTGATCTGCCCTGCTAGATCAGCATGCAACACTTCCCCAGCATAGGTGGCATTCTCCGTCACCTTGCCCCCGTGCTGTGCTCTATCGCCGCTTCTCTGTTCAGCCACGTGGCAACCATGACACTGAAGCGCTACCCCCGTAGGTTTCAGCATCTTCAGGTCATACAGTTGTGGGTTGTCTCTCATCAACTGGAGTACCCGATTGCCAGCATGGTGAAAAGCGATATGCACTAGGAATGATGGATCAACCTGAAAGGAATATCCTTGTTCATTCGGTACACCGGTCACTGCAGCAACTTGCTGCTGCTCACGTACCCATTTCCCATTCCTATGAAACAAGTTATTCGCACTTGTCCAGGCTGCTCCTCTATCTACCGGCCGCATTTGCCATATCGGCCTGCCTTTCCCACAGAACCATGTCAGAGTAGGTTTTCCATCCTCATCCTCACCCTGCTCACAGTTCCTGTGGAACCCATAGCTCTGGTCATGAAACCCAGGCATCACTACCCGGTTTGCATGCTTGCCCGTATGCAAGTATATCTCAGACTTTTTCAACTCCTTTGTTGAAAGGATGTTGATAGGACTGGCCGGCACCCAGTAGACGTTTGTCAACTCTATGTCTACTGGTGTGATAGTGCCCTGCGCACTCACATACTCTCCCAGATTAGCTCTGATCGTGCCCACACCATACATGTCTAGCCTGCCCTGGTCAAGAGGCTGACACTGCGGCATATCTGGTGGCTTGATCTCGCAAAACATATCATAGTCAAAGCATATGTTTATGTCTGAGCCACTATCTATTAGGAAAGTGTACGGCATGTTGGGAGACGGCCCATCAGCACAGTCAGCTCGCAGCTTATCTAGGTCAACTACAGCTACCTGAGGGCCACCGCGGCCTCTGCCACGGCCTCGCCCTGCAGCTGCTTGCTTCTGCAGGAATTGTTTGACCTCTGCGGATAGCAATGGACAATCCTTTTGCACATGTCCAGGCTTATCACAGTTGAAGCATTTCCTCTTTTCTGCTCCCCCTGCTGCCCCTGCTCCCACAGCTGCTACCTGTGGGGGTGAACCTTGGCGACCACCGTAGCGTCCACCTCGGTACCCACGTCCCCCATGGCGCTGTTGTCCACCGCGATCGTCCCGTGGGAATCGCGACGGACCCTGCTTGCTGTTCGTCTGGGCATGTGTCAACAGCGTAGACACTATCTGCTGCACTGGCATGGCCTGCAGCATGGGCTGCAACAGGCTGTACTCTTTGTCTACTGCCAGCAACCGTGATCTGTACAACTGATCAGACACAGTCTCACCCAGTCCTCTCATCTGGTTTACTATGCCCACCACCTCATTCACATGCTTCTCCAGCGGCTTGCCAGCCTGCTGGGTACTGCTGAGCTGGTGAATACAGCTTCTGTATTTCTACCTCCACTGATGGCATATACTTAGCATGCAGCAACGACCAGACCTCATGGACGAAACTACAGTCTGCCACGAAGTCTCTATCCTCCTTTGGGCAGTGTGGTGAACAAACCAGTGCATGGACTTGCTCATGAGCCTGGCTGCTCTGAGCAAGCGGATCATTGACTAGCAGGCTACTCTCACCCACCATCTTCGCCCAGCTCATCTACCTCCTTCTTAAATACTCGGAAGTGATCAGTCTTATAGTGCCACACCGGAAATCTGTTCTTCTCTACTAGAGATTTCCCCGGTACTGGCCTGGGCATGGCAAGCGACAGCGCTTGCGCTAGCGTGCTTACGTCAATTGATCCAGCCGTAGCTGGTACTCCTGATGACATCGCAGCCTGCGAAGGCTGCGGTATCGGAGGCGGTATCTGTTGGGTCATCCACGCAGCTGGCGCTGCGAGATGTGCTGGCTGTGTTCCTTGCCGCCGCAGCCTGAGCTCCTGCTTCCCCCGTAGGATCAGCATTTCCCGGCAATGCTGCCTGCAGAGGACCTGCATTGGGATACCCGTAGGTCCCAACGCGCTGTTCTTCCCCGTAGGTCACGAACTGGTCCTCCGCGGCCTGCTCGCGGCGCGCTGTGGAACGTGTGTGGTGGCAAGGACGAACTTCTTCTCCATCCTCGCCGTCAGAGCCAATAGATCCCTGGCGAGATGCCATTGGGACTTCTCGGCGTGGTGGCATCCTGCAACACGACCTTCGTGCGTCGCAGGACACGCAGACCCGTAGGCCTTTCTGCGAGACCAGTACCCTGACAGAATGCAGTCCAGCCGTAGCGTTATGCATCTGTGTACTCTAGTCTCTCTACGGACTCTACAGCTAAACGCTAGAGCGGTGTGAATCGCTCATCGGACGCTCAGCCGTAGCCGTAGACCCCTGGACTCTATCGCAAGCATACAACCATCGCTAGAATACCCACAAACATCCATCGATACCATGTCGTAATTCAGTAGACCGTAGCCCGTAGGCACTGTGGGATCTAAGCATGGCGTAGCCCATGCGCAGGGGTCGCGCTGTCACATACTGGCTGGTGTACAGGCCTCCGCTGTGACAGTGCGCTCTCAGTCTTGGATTATAGCACGTGAGTCTTTGGCAGAGTAGAGTGATTACACTTTGATCAGTAGAGCCTATATAAGCGTTCAACCAAACGTCTCATACGGATACGATCAGAATCATTGTCTGCAGGCACGCAATCTAGCATGCATTGCTCGTGCATATGGTAAGCCATCGGTGCATGGCGTCCCATAGCACTCCGGATCAGCACCGTGCATCCATGCATACATGGTCTCCGTAGTCCTGTGTATGCCACCATGCATGGTCTCCGTAGTCCTGTGCATGGCTGGATCACGACAGCGGGGTACCAGGCCCGCAGCGCGTGACCGACTGCGAGCGGGGACGGGCTGTCGAGTGCGGAGTGACGGGCGCCGGTTGTGCCGGAGGCTGGGTGCGGCGGTGAGCAGGCTGTGCGGGGCCAAGGCTGCACTGTGCTGTGGGTGCCCTGCACTGCTATTGCTGCGCCGTTGGGGGTTCGACGGGCACCGTTTCTCGTGTGCGCCCAGGCCGAGCCGCGAGTACACTTTTCGCACAGAAGTGACACGTGGCTCCGTTCAGCTGGGCGAGGTTCTGCTGTCGAGAAGCGTGTGACCAGCGTGCTGCCTGCGGCAGTGCTGCATGTAGCTGCTGGGCGACGCCGAAGACAGGTGCCGCAGCATTGGGCACGGCTTGCGCGCAATCACAGCGGACGATTGCTGATTCGATGCTGAGTGGGTTGGACCGCCGTCCAAATGCGCTTTGCGCGGATCCCATGGCCAGATCGCGCAAGCCAGAAAGTGGTGCTGTGCACGGCATGTGCTGTGACGAACTCATCGCTACCCAGCGGGGTGCCGCACACCACGATGCCGTCCGGGGCGACGCGCGCACCGAGCAAGGCGGCGACATGCGCAGCTGTGTCCGTGTCCTCGCAGTAGACGCTAGTCTTCTGCGGCTGGCACGGGGCCTACCCATGATCAGTGCTGCCGCCGGCGGCGACATCTTGCGGCCGTCCTTGCAGGTAACGTGTCATCGTGGCATGGCCGTGACCAGCGCTCCGCCGCTGACCTCGCTCGCTGCTCGCAGAGTCGGCTGATACGTCAGGTTGAAGAGGAACGGCCCATCGTGTCGCCCTGTCGCACGCCGGTCTCGCTCCACAGCACTCATGTGCGCCGTCCGGGCGGCCGCAGAAGCAGCGCCGATGCCTGTTGGTATGACATCCGCACGAATGGCAAGAGACCCGGGCGTGCTGTGCAACGGCTGCCAGCATGGCGGTCGATCGCACAGATTGAAGGCATTGCGGAGGTCCACTTGGACGGGTCACACATCGGGGGTCATGAAAGTCAGATACAGCGCATGGCCTGGATCTCAGCACCCCCAGAGATGCCGACACCGGCCTGCAGCGGGGGCAACAGGCTGGCTGCATCCGGCAGCGTCCGCCAGCGCGCAGATGCCCGCCAGGCGCATCAGCGACTCACCGATTGCGATGGGCCTGACGCCGCCTGCCGTCTTGGCGAGGCGATCAGTCGGCTGGCTTGGAGGAGAGCCGTGTGGGGGATGCTCCCCGACAGGAGGTCATTGACAAAATGGCGCAGCGCGGCGCGGGATGCGTGGGTCATGTAGTGCCACGGCGCGGATGTGCTCGTTTGTCCACCCCACTGGCCCTGCTGCCGTGCCCCGCGACAGGTTCAGCCGATCTGATGGAATTGTTCCTCCCCGAATCACTGCGGCGGGAGGCGGGAGGTCAGCGGGTGTTGCCGGACAAGAACGGGCGGCGGGGGCAGACGGGTGCAGCTCCCGCAACGCTGCCTATAGTGGCCGCATCAACGGCTGCCAGCGGGCTGCTGGTCCAGGCAGCGGGCCGACCGCGCCCGTCATTGCCGTTGCGGCAGTGCTATACATGCGCCGCGCCCAGCTCATGGTCAGCCAGCAGCGCTGTCCGAGTGCGCTGGGGCTTCGCATCGGCGTCAGTAATCAGCCGGCGCAAGGCAGCACGTCGGCGTTTATGAGGGTCACGGATGCGCGCCAGGAACCCGCCGGCGCTGCCCGCTGCCGCCGCGGTTGTCCCCAAGCAGCTCGTAGGGAGCATCATAGCTCAGTGATGTGCTGCTGCTTGCTCGCATCATGCTCGCGCTTGACGGCATCGTGGATGGCCTCCAGGCAGTCGGCCGCGGCCGCGGCAAAGACATCAGCGACCGACCTGGGGAGTTCTTGAGGCACCCTGACGTCGCGGTATGGCGTAGCCACGCCCGGAGAGGAAGCCTCCTCCACGGCTGGTGCGGTTGCCGCCGGCACCCCGGCGGAGTCTGTGCCGACGTCCTGCATGACGCTGTCGGCGGGCGCGGAGCCGATGCGCAGGCCGGATAGGCTTGACTCGGCCAGGCCCGATGGCGGCGCGGGCGGACGCGGCTGGGCGTTGAGGCTGGGCTGCGTGCCTTCAGGGGCGACCATGGCGTGGTTCCCTACGTGAGCAGGGGCTGACTAGCGTGGCAGGCGCAGGCAGACCGGTGGACTCGGTCGGTGTTGGCCACGCACGCTGGCCGTTGCCGGCAGCGGTGTCATGCATGACATCTGGTGCCGCAGTGGGGGTCGCGGCGGTCGGGCTGGCAACTGCGCCGGCGTCATGCATGATAGCATCACATGGGGGCGGGGCAGGCGACGGCGGGACGTCACCTGGAGGTTGACGGCCGCCTGCCGACCCGCCGTTCCCGTGGTACTCGCCATTCACGGCCAGGAGGTGCTGCGCGAGGCGGCTGGCGGGCGGCAGGCTATGTGGCCGGACATTGCTTCCCCTCCCATCTGCAGCCGGTGCTGACGCAGGCCCCGAGGCGGCCTCGCGGGTGTCGTAATTCAGTAGACCGTAGCCCGTAGGCACTGTGGGGATCTAAGCATGGCGTAGCCATGCGCAGGGGGTCGCGCTGTCACATACCTGGCTGGTGTACAGGCCTCCGCTGTGACAGTGCGCTCTCAGTCTTGGATTATAGCACGTGAGTCTTTGGCAGAGTAGAGTGATTACAGTTTGATCAGTAGAGCCTATATAAGCGTTCAACCAAACGTCTCATACGGATACGATCAGAATCATTGTCTGCAGCACGCAATCTAGCATGCATTGCTCGTGCATATGGTAAGCCATCGGTGCATGGCGTCCCATAGCCACTCCGGATCAGCACCGTGCATCCATGCATACATGGTCTCCGTAGTCCTGTGTATGCCACCATGCATGGTCTCCGTAGTCCTGTGCATGGCTGGATCACGACACTCCCCCTAGACTAGACTTGTACTACCGCAAGCTGTAGTCTATCTCTAAATTTTGCTAGTGCTGGTCCTGCCAACACCTTTGTAAACATATCAGCTAGCATGTCTACCGTGCTAACCCAGCTGATAGTTAACTCATCGAGTTCTACGAACTCGCGGACCCTCAGGTCCCTGACCCTGATGTGCTTGGAGCGGTCACTAGAGATGGGGTTCACAGCTAGCAAGTTGGCACTCTTGTTGTCACCCCACAGAGTTGGCTTCACAGCCGACAAACCAAGATCAGTGCACAACTGCTTTGCCCACATCACCTCATTGGCTGCTGAGCTCATCGCAATAAGCTCTGCCTCAGTCGTATCACCAGCCACAATAGTCTGCCTCTTCGAACGCCAGAATACACAGTTCCCATGCATCCGGACTATCACTCCTGACTCGCTCTTCAAGCAAGCACCATTGGCGAAGTCAGCATCCGTAAATGCTTCCAACACCTCACTTCCCTCGTTGGAGCCACTAAAAGTCAAGCCAAGATCTATGGTCCCTCGCAGGTATCTCAGTACATGCTGGACAGCAGCCCAATGACACTTCGCACTCCCAGCCATATGCCTGGCCAGGACATTGGCCGGAAAGGAAATATCAGGACGCGACACAGCAGCCACATACTGGATGCTTCCTACGGCTTGCATAAACCTCTTATGCTCTGCGACAGTAGCCTTCTCCTGGCTAGGATCATCCTTCAGACTAAACACTTTCTGCTTTGGTACCAACGGCGTTGGTGCCTTTCTGCACTCACTCATACTGAACCTTTCCAGCATGTCCCTGATGTTCTTTCTGTGCGTTATGGTGATAGTGCGAGCAAGCCGATCACGTATGACCTCCATACCCAGCACATATCCCAGCTCCCCCAGGTCACGACCCTCAAATGCCTCAAGGATCCTGCTGATGGCATCATCCATCTGCTCCTTACGACCGAAGATCAACAGATCATCGACCCATAGGAAAATAAGACATCGTCCTATTTTGCAAATAAACAGTGCGGGGTCACTGGCTGATCTCACAAAGCCCATTCTCGACAAGAGCTCTGCAAGCGCTTTATGCCACTCCCTGGCAGCTTGCTTCAGACCATACAACGCCTTTTTCAGACGCCACACCATACCAGACCCATCATCCAGTACAGGAGGTTGTGCCACATACACTTCCTCCTCCAGAACACCATTCAGGAAAGCACATTTAATGTCTATGTGTCTCGTCTCCAGATCCTCTACAGCACAGACAGACAACAGAGCCCTGAAGGTAGCATAACTGCCCACAGGTGCCCATGTCTCAAAGAAATCTACGCCCTCAACTTGCGTAAATCCCCTGGCTACATATCTAGCTTTGAATCGCTCAATCTCACCCTGTGCTCCTCGCTTAATCTTAAGTACCCACTTGCCTGTCACAGGCTTCACTCCTGCTGGGCACCTGACTAACTCGAACACATCATGTTCCCTTAAGGAGGTCAACTCATCAAGCATTGCTATGATCCACTGCTCACGATGGCAGCCTCTCATGGCTTGCTTCACCGTTGGATCGTCCAGCACAGCTTTGACCTTCTTCCTCGCAGCAGCTGCACACCGGGACTCACTGCGGCTAGCAGTCTTGCCACTGCTCGGAATCACCTCCTGCCCCGTCGTGTTCTCTGCATCAGGAGTCACACTGTCAGCCGTAGCAAACACTCCATCCGCCAGATCACCGACGTCACTCTCCATATGGACTACTGTGGAGCTCCCAGCATCATCATGCTCACGTGCATCATCCGGGGAAATGCGCTCAACAGCAGCATTCTCACTTTCATTCACTCCCACAGCATGGACAGCAGGTCTTAAGGTTTTGCGAATCAATTTGAAAGGTTTTGGAACCCATCGAACCCTCACCTCTTGTGGTGGATCCAGATGTTCTCCGCTGCCTTCTGCGGCACTTGGTGCTAACTCTCCCCCTGAGCCAGCTCCGCCTGCCTCTCTTCCACTAGGCACATGCCGTAGCTTGCCTTGCCCCTGACTATCAACACGCTGTGGCATATGCCGTGGCTCATCATGCTCCCAGCGTACTGCACGTCCTGACACCGCTGACCCTTGCCATCGGTTGTACATCCCGTGGTCTTCAGATTTCGCAGGTGGGGGTGGCTCACTCGGCGCCTTGCCCATCGACCGTTGGACTCGCTGCGGTGAACGCGAGCGCGATCGAGACCGAGATCCTGAGGGCTCAGATGCCCCTGAGAATGACTCAGCAGAGTCACTGGCAGCCCCTGGCTGTTCCTCCCCCTCAGACTCATCATTCTCACTACCCTGTGGCTCAATGCGGCAGCCACTCAAATCCAGCACTGCTCTATCCCGCGTAGGGATCACATCTCTCGGTCGCATCTCAGCATTGTGCGGACCGGATGGTTGCTGAACCGCATCATACTCCCAGTGCGGTACCCTGTTCACACAATCCTCGGCCGTGTAAGCGCAACGCGCTGTCACCACTGCCTCACTGATCTCAGGCGTGTGCCACCGCTCATGCCTGGCTATCAGCTCAGAGCCTAAAACACGTGGTGAAAACAGCGGCTCACCCTCAGGCAACTCATCATCCGGCACATAGCGCCGATGCAACTGCCTGCCTGGTTCCCAGTGTGTGTGCCCCAGCGCTGGACGCTCCCCCTCAGCCCAATCCACATTTCTGCCCCTCTCTGGCATCATGTGATCACGACTGGCTGGTGGTCGCACTGCCCTAACACTAGTTGATCTCAACCATTTCTGCATGTTGGGCAAGAAACCAACGTCAGGTACTACACGAGTATGCTCATCGGGCATGATCTCGAATTCTCCCAGCTCGTAGTTCTCCAACATGACCGGATCCACCGTAGCTTGCTCCGACATGTGGAAACGTTTCGCGAACTCTCTCAGCAGAGCTGGTGGAGAAGCCGTATGCCTATACATACGCACTGCTCCCCCATTCCCTCGCTTCACGTAAGCTCTATCCATGTGAGGACCAGCACCCGGTCCCATGTAGAAACCGAGCACTCCTCTCTCATCCAGGTGTCTGAAGTCCTCTCTCCGAGCATATACATACATCGGACACCCGAAAGGCTTCACCTGGGCCACCACCAGATGGAACGTGTCCTCACTCACATTCCTGAACCATAACAGATATGGCACAATCTGTCTGACATCAACATTCTTCACACACTGGGCGACAAACTTCCCATCGCCCTTGGCCATACCCTCATCAGCCAGAGCCTGCAGACTCATCTGCTGAGCCTGAGCCCTCCTCGTCTGCAACTGTGCAGCTCTCACAGCCTCATTCGTTGACCACGGGTCACGACTGGTCTGCACATGTCTCTCCTCCAGTTTCTGCTTGGCCTCCTTCCGCCTAACACCCTCTAGAGCTGTGCTAGGCGTCAGGTTATGCGCATGGTTCACACACATATACGCCTCTGGCCACAGAAATGCAGGCACAGCTGCTTGCAGCAGGCTTGCCCTCACACTCCTGTTTAGCACACCGATCTTTCTCTCCACCATTCCATTGGACTCATGCTGGCCCGTGGCAGTGTACGTGTGCTCAATGCCACGCCACGCGAGGTACTGAGCCAGCTGGTTAGAGCTGAACTCACCACCCTGGTCAGTGTGCAGCCTCCGCACCCCAACCTCTCTATCATACACGATCTGAGTGCGGATTCGCTCAATCAGCAGGCATATCATTTCCGCAGCCCCACTCTTGGACTTCAACGGAATCACATGGGAGTACCGGGAGTACTCATCCACCACTACCAGGATGTAGTTCATACCCCCGATTCCTACTGGCTTGATCTGCCCTGCTAGATCAGCATGCAACACTTCCCCAGCATAGGTGGCATTCTCCGTCACCTTGCCCCCGTGCTGTGCTCTATCGCCGCTTCTCTGTTCAGCCACGTGGCAACCATGACACTGAAGCGCTACCCCCGTAGGTTTCAGCATCTTCAGGTCATACAGTTGTGGGTTGTCTCTCATCAACTGGAGTACCCGATTGCCAGCATGGTGAAAAGCGATATGCACTAGGAATGATGGATCAACCTGAAAGGAATATCCTTGTTCATTCGGTACACCGGTCACTGCAGCAACTTGCTGCTGCTCACGTACCCATTTCCCATTCCTATGAAACAAGTTATTCGCACTTGTCCAGGCTGCTCCTCTATCTACCGGCCGCATTTGCCATATCGGCCTGCCTTTCCCACAGAACCATGTCAGAGTAGGTTTTCCATCCTCATCCTCACCCTGCTCACAGTTCCTGTGGAACCCATAGCTCTGGTCATGAAACCCAGGCATCACTACCCGGTTTGCATGCTTGCCCGTATGCAAGTATATCTCAGACTTTTTCAACTCCTTTGTTGAAAGGATGTTGATAGGACTGGCCGGCACCCAGTAGACGTTTGTCAACTCTATGTCTACTGGTGTGATAGTGCCCTGCGCACTCACATACTCTCCCAGATTAGCTCTGATCGTGCCCACACCATACATGTCTAGCCTGCCCTGGTCAAGAGGCTGACACTGCGGCATATCTGGTGGCTTGATCTCGCAAAACATATCATAGTCAAAGCATATGTTTATGTCTGAGCCACTATCTATTAGGAAAGTGTACGGCATGTTGGGAGACGGCCCATCAGCACAGTCAGCTCGCAGCTTATCTAGGTCAACTACAGCTACCTGAGGGCCACCGCGGCCTCTGCCACGGCCTCGCCCTGCAGCTGCTTGCTTCTGCAGGAATTGTTTGACCTCTGCGGATAGCAATGGACAATCCTTTTGCACATGTCCAGGCTTATCACAGTTGAAGCATTTCCTCTTTTCTGCTCCCCCTGCTGCCCCTGCTCCCACAGCTGCTACCTGTGGGGGTGAACCTTGGCGACCACCGTAGCGTCCACCTCGGTACCCACGTCCCCCATGGCGCTGTTGTCCACCGCGATCGTCCCGTGGGAATCGCGACGGACCCTGCTTGCTGTTCGTCTGGGCATGTGTCAACAGCGTAGACACTATCTGCTGCACTGGCATGGCCTGCAGCATGGGCTGCAACAGGCTGTACTCTTTGTCTACTGCCAGCAACCGTGATCTGTACAACTGATCAGACACAGTCTCACCCAGTCCTCTCATCTGGTTTACTATGCCCACCACCTCATTCACATGCTTCTCCAGCGGCTTGCCAGCCTGCTGGGTACTGCTGAGCTGGTGATACAGCTTCTGTATTTCTACCTCCACTGATGGCATATACTTAGCATGCAGCAACGACCAGACCTCATGGACGAAACTACAGTCTGCCACGAAGTCTCTATCCTCCTTTGGCAGTGTGGTGAACAACCAGTGCATGACTTGCTCATGAGCCTGGCTGCTCTGAGCAAGCGGATCATTGACTAGCAGGCTACTCTCACCCACCATCTTCGCCCAGCTCTCTACCTCCTTCTTAAATACTCGGAAGTGATCAGTCTTATAGTGCCACACCGGAAATCTGTTCTTCTCTACTAGAGATTTCCCCGGTACTGGCCTGGGCATGGCAAGCGACAGCGCTTGCGCTAGCGTGCTTACGTCAATTGATCCAGCCGTAGCTGGTACTCCTGATGACATCGCAGCCTGCGAAGGCTGCGGTATCGGAGGCGGTATCTGTTGGGTCATCCACGCAGCTGGCGCTGCGAGATGTGCTGGCTGTGTTCCTTGCGCCGCAGCCTGAGCTCCTGCTTCCCCCGTAGGATCAGCATTTCCCGGCAATGCTGCCTGCAGAGGACCTGCATTGGGATACCCGTAGGTCCCAACGCGCTGTTCTTCCCCGTAGGTCACGAACTGGTCCTCCGCGGCCTGCTCGCGGCGCGCTGTGGAACGTGTGTGGTGGCAAGGACGAACTTCTTCTCCATCCTCGCCGTCAGAGCCAATAGATCCCTGGCGAGATGCCATTGGGACTTCTCGGCGTGGTGGCATCCTGCAACACGACCTTCGTGCGTCGCAGGACACGCAGACCCGTAGGCCTTTCTGCGAGACCAGTACCCTGACAGAATGCAGTCCAGCCGTAGCGTTATGCATCTGTGTACTCTAGTCTCTCTACGGACTCTACAGCTAAACGCTAGAGCGGTGTGAATCGCTCATCGGGACGCTCAGCCGTAGCCGTAGACCCCTGGACTCTATCGCAAGCATACAACCATCGCTAGAATACCCACAAACATCATCGATACCATGTCGTAATTCAGTAGACCGTAGCCCGTAGGCACTGTGGGATCTAAGCATGGCGTAGCCATGCGCAGGGGGTCGCGCTGTCACATACCTGGCTGGTGTACAGGCCTCCGCTGTGACAGTGCGCTCTCAGTCTTGGATTATAGCACGTGAGTCTTTGGCAGAGTAGAGTGATTACACTTTGATCAGTAGAGCCTATATAAGCGTTCAACCAAACGTCTCATACGGATACGATCAGAATCATTGTCTGCAGCACGCAATCTAGCATGCATTGCTCGTGCATATGGTAAGCCATCGGTGCATGGCGTCCCATAGCCACTCCGGATCAGCACCGTGCATCCATGCATACATGGTCTCCGTAGTCCTGTGTATGCCACCATGCATGGTCTCCGTAGTCCTGTGCATGGCTGGATCACGACAGCGGGGTACCAGGCCGCAGCGCGTGACCGACTGCGAGCGGGGACGGGCTGTCGAGTGCGGAGTGACGGGCGCCGGTTGTGCCGGAGGCTGGGTGCGGCGGTGAGCAGGCTGTGCGGGGCCAAGGCTGCACTGTGCTGTGGGGTGCCCTGCACTGCTATTGCTGCGCCGTTGGGGGTTCGACGGGCACCGTTTCTCGTGTGCGCCCAGGCCGAGCCGCGAGTACACTTTCGCACAGAAGTGACACGTGGCTCCGTTCAGCTGGGCGAGGTCTGCTGTCGAGAACGTGTGACCAGCGTGCTGCCTGCGGCAGTGCTGCAGTAGCTGCTGCGGCGACCCGAACAGAGTGCCGCAGCATGGGCACGGCTTGCGCGCAATCACAGCGGACGATTTGCTGATTCGATGCTGAGTGGGTTGGACCGCCGTCCAACGCTTGCGCGGATCCATGGCCAGATCGCGCAAGCCAGAAAGTGGTGCTGTGCACCTGGTGCAGGCGCACCCACAGAAGGAGTAGGCTCAGGCGCTGGGGATCCTGTCGTCGAGACTACGAACGCCTAGTTGTATGCAGTATATTGACCTACTTGCGAGGGCTATGCGCGTGCTGCGCGCTCGGAAGGCTGGCAGGCGCGCGCTGCTACGCGGGCAGCCTTCACCGCAGTGCCAACTGAGCAGCGCAGAGCTCAGCCGGCGAAGAGACTATCAATACTGACAGAAATTAGCATCTGAAGCAGTCAGAATCTCCACTCGTGGCACGCCGTGGCGCGGACATGGGAGGTGACCATGCAGACGAAGACGTCGCTCGACAGCCTACCAACACTGGCGTGGCCGTGTCGAGTGCGCGCGAACGGTACGTACATGCATCTCCAAAACCCTTCGTCTCGCATCCCACGCCGCTCGCGTCCAACGTCGCTCTCTATCCGCCACCAAACCCGTTCCACTGCCGCTCGCCTCTACGTATACGCCACTCGCCTCCTCCACACGGCCTCGCCTCGCCACCGGGCCATGCAAACCTGGGGGGCGTCGAGGAACCTTCGACAGCCTCGTTCGACGATCCACAAGCCCTTCGATACGTCGTCAGCGAACATTCCGCAACCCCCGATACGTCGTACGCGAACCTCCCGCGGGTCCTAAGATATCTCGGTAAAGAAAACCCCGACCCGGAAAAACACCGTTCAAACCCGGCGGGCGGCCGGAGATTGCTTGTCAAGAAGGGTACAACACTATTTACTAAAAATGGATTCCTACTTAGCGACGGCAGGATTCGAACCTGCGCCCCGAAGGACTGCGGCCTTAACACAGCGCCTTAGACCACTCGGCCACGTCACCTCCAACTCAGTTGGAATTAGTGTTGATGTATGCTGTGCCGGCTATAACAAATAGAGACATAAAATGACATCGAATTGTTTCAATATATGTGGTCAGCTGTTGAATGACTAGCTCATTCCGCTGATGACCTGGTTCCGATGGTATCACTGCATCAGCGTTAATAATTCGGAAGCACATCGATGCGCATGCGGTGCTGCAGCGTGACAATCGTGCACCTTCCAAGGTGCACAGCCAGAATTCGATGCACGACCGCCCGACTCGCTGCCATATGCATGAACGTTAGCCACACTCACGTGTACAGACGCAAGGCACAGGGAGTACCAGCGCGCACACCGCGGCGGCATGCTCACCCAGTGTCCTCACCTTGCACAATGAGACGATTTCTGTACGCAAGCTCCAGGTGCCGTTATAACCAAGCACCAGGTGCTGGAATAACCTGAACGTTCCGCGGCGCAGCCTGAGGGGCATCACATGTACATGCATGCTGGCAGTGAGTGCCACCCTTGAGCTCTATATATAGAGCTAGCTACAGCGGTCCCGTCGACTTGATTTTTCTCGTCCAGCACAATCTGATACCTTTGCAGGACGCTGCACGCAGCAGACAGCACGCTGCACGCAGCACGTTATTAAGATGAATCACTATAACTATGGTGCCAGCACTTTCGGGACATCCTTACAGGACGCCGGAAGGGCACCACAGGGACTCTGAAAGGACAGTGGAGCGACTGCTAGAGGACGGTATGAGGACTGTCCGAGAGGACGTGGAGTTGACGAGGGACAGAGCAAGGACAGCTGCGGGACCTGTGCCAGATGGGCTGAGGATCCTTGGGGGACACAGGTTGCATAACAGGGATGTCACGGAACAGTCATGGGACATCCCGATGATGGAGTGTGACGTCACCAGGGCATCACTCAGATTTGTTACATCTACGATTGAGGACTCTAAGTCAGGCATGCATGAATCCTTACGGAGTCCTAGGGGACGAGGTCAGCTTAGGGACATCCTAAATGCAAGAAAGGCCTGGAGGCCCAATCGACCGCAGCACCCCGGGCGCCACTTTGGTCGATCGTGCCCAATCGACCAAGGCACCCCGGGCGCCACTTTGGTCGATCGTGCCCAATCGACCAAGGCACCCCGGGCGCCACTTTGGTCGATCGTGCCCAATCGACCGCAGCACCCCGGGCGCCACTTTGGTCGATCGTGCCCAATCGACCAAGGCACCCCGGGCGCCACTTTGGTCGATCGTGCCCAATCGACCAAGGCACCCCGGGCGCCACTTTGGTCGATCGTGCCCAATCGACCGCAGCACCCCGGGCGCCACTTTGGTCGATCGTGCCCATTCGACCAAGGCACCCCGGGCGCCACTTTGGTCGATCGTGCCCATTCGACCAAGGCACCCCGGGCGCCACTTTGGTCGATCGTGCCCAATCGACCGCAGCACCCCGGGCGCCACTTTGGTCGATCGTGCCCATTCGACCAAGGCACCCCGGGCGCCACTTTGGTCGATCGTGCCCAATCGACCAAGGCACCCCGGGCGCCACTTTGGTCGATCGTGCCCAATCGACCACATAGCCCCCATGGAGCCACGAGGACCGCTGCAGACCGCTGCACGGCCTCTCACATGCCCCTTGCCTTAGCCATCCCCCCCCCTACCCTACCCTGCCCCCTGCCCCCTGCCCCTTGCTGCACATAACCCTCATCTGCTCTCCTAACATGCTGTTCACGGCCACGCCAATGCTGCGACGTCAACACTGCTGCCGTTGGTGGCTGAAAGCAAGCCTGCAGGCCTTGTGTGCGCCGCAATGGCTCCAGGACTTCTACTTCATAGCCTCTTCCAGCGCTGCCGCAATCTCGCGTTCAAGGTTGGCTAACTCTTCCTGCAAGATAATGTGTGTGAGGCGACTGTACTAGCTTGCACCTGTTCCCGATGACTTGTACACCACAGTAATTGTGATTCACATCACAACAGACCAGATCCCAACACAGATGCAAGGTACATGTTGCAAGAGGGGGATCTTACCTGAGTAGCGAGTAGCTTTTGCCATATCCCGGCGTATGGCCCTGATGTTTCAGGGGGCCCGTCAGCTGCAGGTCCGAGCAAGTTCTTCAGCTTAGTCACTGTGTCCTGCAGTTTTGAGGCACGCGCCCATGTGGCCTGTACAGCAACGTGCTGTTGATGTTGGATATTGTCCGCTGTATTCCGGTCTGACCTGGCAGGTGGTGGTGGATGGCAGGCTTGGGTACAGGTGGAGGAGTATCAAAAGCAGCCACAAAAGTAAGTCAGGACGTACTGTTGGGGCTGGATAAACTGCAGCTTGGTGTGAGGGCCTGGTAATTGAGGCCTGTACGGCTGTCGAACATGCGGGAGCTGACAGGCTGTTTGCCACAGCTTGGCTCTGTTCAACATCGTCGGTAACATTCAGCTTGCGGCGGACGGCCTTTCCCTACACATGACACTGGGTTGGCAACGCTACAAGTGATTTGGTGTTCGACCTGAATGCATACAACCTGTAGGCGCACGACACTGTACCAGCCACTTACCTGTCAGGTTCAGTGTATTGGCAACTTCAGCGTGCGATACTAGCAAATGGATGGAAGCGTGCCTGATCAGCCTCATCCACATCCTGTGACGTTTCGGATGCTTTCGCGGGTGACTCAGCCACATCTTCTGCGGCCTCGGCTGCAGTCTGTCCTGCCACCTGCGGCGCCTTCTTCAATGCCTTGCGCTTCACAGGTCTCTGTTCTGAATCTTCCAACAGGTCAGCAGGAACCGCATAAATCCCATCCATGGCCCACTCTTCGCACGTGCGGGGGGCTGCAGTTGGATCATCTGGATTCGGGACCTGCAGGTCACATACATTGACGTGTCTAGGCACAGAGCCGCGCAAAGCAGCAAGCAGGACATCGCTACGGCTTACTGCGGCTTGCATAGGTAATCAGATTCAGCAACGTCCATTGTACACGCTTTGACACTCTACACGCATACCCCAAGTACCAGCCAATCGTAGCACACTGCACGGGCAGCATACCAACTTTGTAGTGAAGGCCCTCAACAGCTTAGCTTCGAGGCGGGTAGGAGGCATCTCTTGCCCAGTGCTGATACCGTACTCCTTATCTATGGCGCTGTTAACACTTGATGCACGTTTGCGCACATCAGCATACCTGCGTCGGACCCAGAATCAATACAAGCATGGCTCCGAACAGTTGCCCCGCACGACAGGTGAGATAGACGGCGCGTACGTAATACCATGCTCCTTTGCAGCTACCTTCCACATGCTCGTCCATGCTTTGGATAGATTCCGGCAGAGCTCGATGGCGTTCCTTGCACCCTGCTGTTCAGCGGCTGACATGGTGGAGCCGGCAAAGAAGTCTTTGTGGTCCTGCGGAACATGCACACCATGTTCTGGGGCAATGCATCTATGGTGACTCGCATCAAGCACGAACACATTATGTGGGCCCTGCACGGCTACAATCGACCAAGACACCCCGGACGCCACGATGGTCGATTGTACCCAATCGACTACGACCCGCCGGACGCCACCAGGCTCACCTGTGACACATGAAGCTGCACCACACACAGCCGCTGTCGTGCCTACCATCTGAAACGACGATCGTGGCATGGCAATGCAAGCGCCGAATGGGATGCATGGCAGAACAGAATGACCTGGACCGCTAGCCCCCGTGCTCGATTTTAATACCACTCCACATCTGCGAGACCAGTGCGCTGGAAAAAGTACATCGACCACTGCATCAGCAAAACCGAGCTGTGGTAGTCACTTCATCCGGCCGATCGAGATACTGACGCAATGTCCGGATGGGATTCGGTGGCAAGAAAACGGCTGTATCAGCTGGACGTGCGGCGTGCACGTTTAGGAACATAGACAGCACGGTGATTGTCGGTTCGTTGCAGCGTACGTGCGGGAGGAGGGCAAGCGCACCGTCTCAGCCAACATGTCGAACGCCTCAACAACCGACTGTAGCATGATGGCCCCTGGCTTGCTTGCCCTCACGAACTTCACGAAGAGGTCTTTTACAATCTTCGCATCATTACAGCGATCCAGCGACGCCTTCATACCTTCTGGGATGTCCTTCAAGATGCTCTGTATCTTGTCGGTCGACCGCAGGAATCGTGGCTTCCACGTAACCCATGGCGACACAGACGCCTTCCGCCCACTCACGGTTGAAATCATACGCACAGTGTCCTTAGAAACAGCGGTTGCGGTGGCAGTGAGCACCGGGGATTGCTCCTGGGCCAGCGTGCAGGTGAAGGGCGGTAACCATACCGCCTGCTTCCCCACAGCCGCTGCGGCAGTTGACATAGCGACATCCATAAGCGAATTGAAGTCAGCATACTGTAATTCGATGTAATATGTGGGATTAGGCCTGCTTGTCACCCGCAGCGTCGCGCTGCTGAAGGGCCGCTTCGCACCACACGCCGAAAAGATAGTGTCTGCCACAGCCCTCCCCCATGGTGTGTTAGAATAAGCAGACTTCCATTCAAACGGTGGAGCATCGCCGGCACTGCAACAAGCGCCGGCTAGTTGACAAGCCGTGCAGTTGTTACTTGGCGTTACCGCGGGCCGGCTGTTGGGGCCCAGTCGTATAATAAGGGCAGCAGAATTCACACAATACGCAATTTGATAGTAGACGATATCGTACTGCAGCATGATCGTGGTCTCGTCCGTCGGCTGGCCCATCTTGCACAACGTACTCCTGTGGCGACGACGGTAGACCCTGGCAAAATCGAGTCGAACAAAACTTAGTTATGCGAGATATATCAATAGGCATGATAGAAGACTGGGCGTAGAAGACTGTACATGCTCCACCCTAAAAGGAAGCGTTCACACGCGGGTGTGGGCAGAGGGTGTCGTTTCGACCACCCCCGTCAAGTCGGGGTGTGTCTACAGGAAGTGGTGTGCAGTGCGTGACGCTCTGCTGCCCGGTGGCTTTCCGGATGCGCTCCGACATAGCTTGCGCGGACCCGTCATCAACCTTTATATAGTCTTTAACTTCATCCCACCAGTCGTGACACGATGGCAGGCGAGCCCAATAAGAAGGTCCGTCGCAGGGCTCAAGAGATCGATGATGACTTCGCCCAGTATGGGATGCGCCGTGTGCCTACGGAAACCAAAGACTCTAGGTCTTTGTTCAAGTGTGATCACTGTCTAGGTTTTTTCAATAATGTCGCTCATGCGGAGCGCCATTTTAGAGTCACTGCTTGTCCTAAGCGGGCTGCGGCGTGGAGATCAGCTGCTGCACGGTCCGTTGATTCGCCTCTGCTCAATCACTGTGCGGTAGTTGATGATGGCTTGCGCTTCCCTCGCGAGGCAAGTGCTGATGCGATCCTGGACGGCATTGGAGCAAGAGAGCTCGCGGGCACTACACAAGACCCGCGAGATATCGGGGGACCCATGCCCCAAGATCCCCCGCCTCCACCATCACCCCTCGCTCCACCAGCACCCCTGCCACCACCACCAGCACCCCTCCCTCCACCAGTACCCCTCCCTCCACCGGAATCAGATCCACACGATTACCTCGTCCCGGTCGGAGACCCCGCAATCCCACAGGCACCGGTAAGCTGATACTGCCCTGTCACTGTGCACATGTGTATATCGCATGATGGTGTCAGCCGCGCATACCGCTCCTTCAACATATGCAATCCAGCAATAAGTTGCAGGTACACTCATCGCTGCGGCTGCGCTTCCCGTCGAGGTAGACCCCCAGTACGATGGGCCTTGATCAGCTCGGCGACGAAGATGGGGAGGAATGGCATGACGCCCTGGAGCCAGATGATGAACAACCAGACGGAGGAGGAGGAGGAGGAGGAGGAGCCCGTGAAGGCGCCCAGGCGAGACACCGGTGCCTATCTCAACTTCCGCCTGGCACATTCCATCGTGGCCGGGCATTCGGTCAAGGTACGTGAGGTTGCTGTTGTGGCTGGCAAGGCTGGCATCAGAGCATCGTATCACGAATTCGGCCATGGACTCATTCTGCCAGATGGTGCATTTCCTGCTGTTACCAGAGGGAAACCTGTTCCCCAAATCGTACCACATGCTCTGCTGTGCGCTCGCTGTTGAAAGATAGCCATGACTGTGAGCGGCACATCTGTGACGCTTGCTGGGAACTCTTCCCGGACATCCCGGGTGACTCACACGCGGTCCATGCGGATGAGGTCTGCCAGCGGCCGGGTTGCAACAACCCCCGATTCAAGCGTGGCCCGGGAGGTCATGTCTCCCCCAAGCGTAGCGCATTTTACTCGGGAATGAGGGCACCTTTGTGGACCTCGTCTGCAAGCCAGAATATGCTGCCAGCCATCTTGAGTCACCGCAAGGAGGCTTTCGAGGATCCAGAGTCCTTTTGGAACTCGCCCGCCGGCCGCGAGCTGAACGCCCGTGTGGGAACAAATTCGACGAGACGTCTATGAAAGCTGACGAGTTTGCAGTGCTCGTGAGCCTAGGTGCGTCGCCTTTGCATGCGTGTCCTCCTCCTGATCTTCAGACGAGTGCCTGTCGTGATACTTGCCTGCAACCGTGTCCTCAGGTGGTGAGTCCCGGTGCAGGGGCAGACGGTGGTCAGCTCTTTGTTAATAAGCAGCATGGGCGCCCTCATCTGGGGCATCCGGCTCCAGAGCTGCACGACGGGATGGCCGCGAAGAATGACACCTGGGCTCCCTGGGCGTTGTGGGAGGGGCCGACCGAGCCCAACCGTCTGGACAGCGTCTTGGAGTCTCTGGAGGACTTCTTCTCGCACACGACCCCGGTGCGGTAACACTCTGTCTGGTGCACTGCCCATTAGTGTGCCAACTGCGAATCGGTAATCAGGCGCTGAACTGTGTGTACACTTGCCTGCACTTGCGTGCCGGTGCTTGCCTGTCGCCCTCAACGCACCTCCCACCATGTGAGGGAGCCTCTGCAGGCAGGACGGAACCACCCCGATCATTGTGGAGATCTGGGAGGACCCTGCTGATCCAAACAGCAAGAAGAGGCTAGTGAAGCTGTGGCCGGTCTGTGGCTGGGCAGAGGGAGACATCCCTGTGCTCGAGAAGCTGGCAAACGCCGTTGGTCATGGGGCCAGTCAGC
>UNSF01000065.1:300861-495399 GCA_900538255.1 Ulva mutabilis | reverse complement strand
AACCGACCACCGGACGACTGCAGATGTTAATGACGCACCTGTTGCTGAGCTCCTCTCGAGGGCAGAAGTGCCTCCTTGGGCTTTGACCAGTAGTGTCTGTGTGTGCAGGCTTCCGGCTTGCACGGCTGTCAAGTGCAGACTGAGGGTGGGATTGGGGCCGCAGACCATGCCGCAGAGCGTGCGGCAAGAGAGGGAACAGCAGATGGAAAAGAAGGAATTGTCTACACCTGGACCTAAACCGCCGTCGTGTTGCGACTCTGCCACTCAGATGGTGCAGTCGGGACACAAGCAAGACGTGTTTCCTCTTGAGAGCTATCACTGCTGCATCCACATGCTGCATCCGCTGGCGGCTGGCAGATGCGCCCATCAGAACTGCTGTGCTGGACGCAGCACGTGTGACCAATCGTGCCCCACCTGAATGGTTCTGGTGCCTCGTTCAAGGTCAGAGACAATGGGCAGAAGCGGTGGTGTGGCAGACAACCTGTGGCTGGGTCTTGTGGCTGCTGGTCTCTGCACTCCGTGTGCCGGCATCTGGATCTGACAGCAAATTCGATGGAGTGGCAGGATGCCTACAGATGCCAGCGATGCAAGCCTCCGCTCATGAGCACTCGCTGGTGGCTACACTGAGGCAAAAGCTCCCTAAGATCTTGGGCCCTGAGCGCTGTAGTGGTGTCATGGGAGGCACTGCCGTGGCGGGTGGATGTGGGGGGAGCATCAATTATACACTCTGGTGTGTGCTGAGTTGGTTCCGAACTGGTGCTGTGGAGACCAAGCAGGGGCTTGTTCCACAGGCAGGAACGTGGTGCCGACACAGCGTGGGTCCGAGACAATGGAGGGGTGTGCGGCAGGTATAAACATGCAAACGGGGAACAGCGTCGACAAAGTAGATTGCACTGACTGCGATGGAGAACTGGTGGAGGTGGAGACAGAAGGAGTATACCCAATCGTCAGCGCCAAGCGCCAAGGGCGTGTAGCCAAAGGTGCATCAGCTGCTACAACACGTTCGTCACATACGAGGTGGCAGGCCCTGAGATGGCGGGGTGTGTCTGGCAGGCGCGACTGGTAGTTTCGTCTGTGTGCGTGCCGTGTGCTGCGTGCTGCGGTCACATTCCTGTGACACAGAAGCTGTCACAGTTTTTGTATGCTGGCTGTATGCTGAGTTTCGATTTTCCTGAGATGACACATTTGGGCTCCACCACTCCGTGGTGTGACGCGCCAGGTCCTCGCTGCGTATGCGGCTGGCGGGCCGGGCGGTGGTGCCTGGCCACGATGTCCCGTCGGACGTGCTATAGGCGGCCGCTGGCCGCCTTGCTGGACCGGGTGCCGCTGTTGCAGCAGCGCAGGCCGGCCCCGCGTCTGGTCGTGCTGGCCCGCCCTGCCTTCCCGCGAGCCACCGTGGGGGAGTGATGCGGCGCCGCCAGTGCCCTTCGCGCCCCGCCCTGCGGCCCCTGCCGGGCAGCCGGAGGGAGAGGGCTGGTACGCCCTGCACTGTGGGGGGCGTGCGCCCCCGGGCTCTCATGTGCGGGGGGCCCGTGATGGAATGCTCCAGTGGGCAGGATGGAGTGGAGGTGCTGGTGTTGGGGGGCGGTGGTGGCTGGTTTTGCTGGGGTGGGCAGTAGTGCGGTGGTGGTTGTTGCTGTGTGCGGTTGTGGCGCGGGTGCCGTAGTGGAGGGGTGCGGGAGTGCGCATGCGTGTGGGTGCGTGGGTGTGGTTGTGTCGGCTGTGTCGGTTCGTTGTGGCTTTTCGCCTGGGACAGTGATTGCTTTTTTCTGGTGTCTACTTTCGGGGGTTTTGGCCGTCTACTTTCCTTCTGTTGCCCTCGCTGCCGGGCTATTGCGTTCATCTCCGTGTAACACATTTGGGCTTCTCAAGCTTTGTCAAGTAAGGTTGGTGCAAACATTGTTGCTGCGTGTAGCTTTCACGAGGGCACTGCTGCCAGTTGGTCTTGAGGTGTTGCTAATCTTATCGTTTTTTGTCCACATGTGAGTCTAGCAGATTGTGTGGCCGCGTGTTCACCTGGCGGGCGTAGGTCGATTACATTTCTAGCTTCTGCCAGACTATGCACCCATTTTGATGGTACACAATGATTTTTGCCAAAACAAAGTGCAACGTACATCAAAAAGACACAGTACAGCTGTGCACATGCAGACGGCACCAATGAGCAGTGTTGCTGTCTGTGCGTTGGCACGCGTTGGTTCGAGGACAGCCAGAGGCGCAATGGCCACCACGTAGGTGCGGCGTTATGTGCCTCAGAGAGACAGAGCCAGAAGGAAACTCAGCCTGCAGGTGCTCTGTAGCCCTGGGACATGTGGTGTGTTCATCCACCTACCTCTCATATCATCAGAATTTTTACCATCTGGTGGTGCAAACTGGCATAATTTGTTCAGAGGCTGTCATGCACAGATGCGTTAGCAGAGGCTGTCATGCAAAGATACATTACCGCACTGCGCCCATTTGGATCAAGACGCGAATCACTGTGTGTTGACAGGTGCCATACACACGTGTACTCATCAAGAAACCAACTGGCTCATATTACTTGCCACACGCTGCAGTTCATGAAACCGAGTCATGTATGAGCAAGGAACTGCAGGGCGTGCGCCTCAGGCAGGTCCTCATTTGTGAATAAAGTTGCGATCGTTGTCAAACGTACAGGGCAAGGATTGGAGCGCTTGTGCAGAGACTCGAAGCCATGTAGTGCCTTCACAGCTCTCGCTTCTGCTGCTGGCTGTATGGACTATCGCTCAGATGTGTTACACAGTCATAAATCTAGGACCCAGCAACGCCGAGGCAACAGACCAGGGAACACGAAAACAGCCAGACAGGCCACCGCAAGCACCAAGGTCACTCCCCGCACGAGCAAATCGCTCAGTTGTGTAGCTATAGGCTACTGCACTGCCCCAGAGCTTTAGCGACTTGTAGCGACACGTATAGTACTATCAGCTTTCATAGGTTGTGCAACCTGCAGTATGCCTGGTTACAATTTGTGTGGTGGTGCTCAAGCCTTGTGCAGCAAGCCTGGTGCCCAGTCGTACGTCATCGTGCACAGCAATTGTATGCAGGCTAGCTGCATTGCGCGCCAAGGGTCGAGGAGGATGGGCCATGGATGGCGGCACATCAGCTCTGCAGAGCCATGGCGGGCTGTAACGGTTGGACCCGGCAGGCCCGGCAGACAACATTGCGCTGACGGCGCGGGAAAACTTGTTGAACCTCCTTTTCACGGCACCACTGTGATGATTCTGGTAGATATGTCACAGCCTGCCATTCAGCCAATCAAACACAGCGACTGGTGAACTGGCAGTCAGTCTTGTATGTGGCAGCGAACTCGCTGATCACCATGCAAATCTATGCATCAACGTCCTACTCCCGCAGTGTCATGCATGCATTGCTGCACTGCACCTGCGGCCACACCAACGACTAGCTTGCACACAGTTGCCTAAAGCCTAGATCTGGCACACACCCCCTGAAGCGCTGTCGCTTGGTGGTGGCTTCAAATATGCAACAATCGCATTGGTCAGCATAGGCCCGGACAATGCCTTCGTCAGCATGTCAGCCTTCTGCTCCTTAGTTGACACAAATTCCACCGACACCTCACCACGCAGGTACCTGTTCCTAATGAAATGGTACTGCACATCAATGTGCTTGGACCTGCCAGCTACTCCGGCAGTCCTCTGCTTCATCAACTGAAGCGCACTCTGCTTGGCATTGTGACTCTAGCGGGGAAGGAAGAGCACGTGGTGGCATGCGCGGGCAAGGCGTTGCTGGGGCTAGAGGATGGGTCAACTGTGACGCTGGAGCATGTGCTATGCGTGCCGAGCATGGGCATGAATCTGCTGTCAGGTGGTTACGTGAACTCCGTCAACGGTTCATGGGAAGGCAGACGAGGTCACCTGAAAGTTCGGGATTCCGATGCAGATGTGGTGCTGACGGGAACACTATGGGACCTAGCTTTTGTGAGATTCGTGGTAGAGTGACTATCTACCACGAATCTCACAAAAGCTAGGTCCCATAGTGTTCCCGTCAGCACCACATCTGCATCGGAATCCCGAACTTTCAGGTGACCTCGTCTGCCTTCCCATGAACCGTTGACGGAGTTCACGTAACCACCTGACAGCAGATTCATGCCCATGCTCGGCACGCATAGCACATGCTCCAGCGTCACAGTTGACCCATCCTCTAGCCCCAGCAACGCCTTGCCCGCGCATGCCACCACGTTCTCTTCCTTCCCCGCTAGAGTCACATGTCGTAATTCAGCGGACCGTAGCCCTAAGGCACTGTGGGATCTAAGCATGGCGTAGCCGTGCGCAGGGGGTCGCGCTGTCACATACCTGGCTGGTGTACAGGCCTCCGCTGTGACAGTGCGCTCTCAGGCTTGGATTATAGCACGTGAGTCTTTGGCAGAGTAGAGTGATTACACTTTGATCAGTAGAGCCTATATAAGCGTTCAACTAAACGTCTCATACGGATACGATCAGAATCAATGTCTGCGGCACGCAATCTTGCATGCATTGCTCGTGCATATGGTAAGCCATCGGTGCATGGCGTCCCATAGCCACTCCGGATCAGCACCGTGCATCCACTCCATGCATGGTCACCGTAGTCCTGTGCATGGCTGGATCACGACACTCCCCCTAGACTAGGCTTGTACTACCGCAAGCTGTAGTCTATCTCTAAATTTTGCTAGTGCTGGTCCCGCCAACACTCTCGTCAACATATCAGCTAGCATGTCTACCGTGCTAACCCAGCTGATAGTTAACTCATCGAGTTCTACGAACTCGCGGACCCTCAGGTCCCTGACCCTGATGTGCTTGGAGCGGTCACTGGAGATGGGGTTCACTGCTAGCAAGTTGGCACTCTTGTTGTCACCCCACAGCGTTGGCTTCACAGCCGACAAACCAAGATCAGTGCACAACTGCTTTGCCCACATCACCTCATTAGCTGCTGAACTCATAGCAATGAGCTCTGCCTCTTCGAACGCCAGAACACACAGTTCCCATGCATCCGGACTACTACTCCTGACACGCTCTTCAAGCAAGCACCATTGGCGAAGTCAGCATCCGTAAATGCTTCCAACACCTCACATTCCCCATTGGAGCCACTAAAAGTCAAGCCAAGATCTATGGTCCCTCGCAGGTATCTCAGTACATGCTGGACAGCAGCCCAATGACACTTCGCACTCCCAGCCATATGCCTGGCCAAGACATTAGCCGGAAAGAAATATCAGGACGCGACACAGCAGCCACATACTGGATGCTTCCTACGGCTTGCATAAACCTCTTATGCTCTGCGACAGTAGCCTTCTCCTGGCTAGGATCATCCTTCAGACTAAACACTTTCTGCTTTGGTACCAACGGCGTTGGTGCCTTTCTGCACTCACTCATACTGAACCTTTCCCAGCATGTCCCTGATGTTCTTTCTGTGCGTGATGGTGATAGTGCGAGCAGACCGATCACGTATGACCTCCATACCCAGCACATATCCCAGCTCCCCCAGGTCACGACCCTCAAATGCCTCAAGGATCCTGCTGATGGCATCGTCCATCTGCTCCTTACGACCGAAGATCAACAGATCATCGACCCATAAGAAAATATGACATCGTCCTACTTTGCAAATAAACAGTGCGGGGTCACTGGCTGATCTCACAAAGCCCATTCTCAGCAAGAGCTCTGCAAGCGCCTTATGCCACTCTCTGGCAGCTTGCTTCAGACCATACAACGCCTTTTTCAGGCGCCACACCATACCAGACCCATCATCCAGTACAGGAGGTTGTGCCACATACACTTCCTCTTGCAGAACACCATTCAGGAAAGCACATTTAATGTCTATGTGTCTCGTCTCCAGATCCTCTACAGCATAGACAGACAACAGAGCCCTGAAGATAGCATAACTGCCCACAGGTGCCCATGTCTCAAAGAAATCTACGCCCTCAACTTGCGTAAATCCCCTGGCTACATATCTAGCCTTGAATCGCTCAATCTCACCCTGTGCTCCTCGCTTAATCTTAAGCACCCACTTGCCTGTCACAGGCTTCACTCCTGCTGGGCACCTGACTAACTCGAACCATCATGTTCCCTTAAGGAGGTCAACTCATCAAGCATTGCTATGATCCACTGCTCACGATGGCAGCCTCTCATGGCTTGCTGCACCGTTGGATCGTCCAGCACAGCTTTGACCTTCTTCCTCGCAGCAGCTGCACGCCGGGACTCACTGCGGCTAGCAGTCTTGCCACTGCTCGGAATCACCTCCTGCCCCGTCGTGTTCTCTGCATCAGGAGTCACACTGTCAGCCGTAGCAAACACTCCATCCGCCAGATCACCGACGTCACTCTCCATATGGACTACTGTGGAGCTCCCAGCATCATCATGCTCACGTGCATCATCCGGGGAAATGCGCTCAACAGCAGCATTCTCACTTTCATTCACTCCCACAGCATGGACAGCAGGTCTTAAGGTTTTGCGAATCAATTTGAAAGGTTTTGGAACCCATCGAACCCTCACCTCTTGTGGTGGATCCAGATGTTCTCCGCTGCCTCCTGCGGCACTTGGTGCTAACTCTCCCCCTGAGCCAGCTCCGCCTGCCTCTACTCCACCAGGCACATGCCGTAGCTTGCCGTGCCCCTGACTATCAACACGCTGTGGCATATGCCGTAGCTCATCATGCTCCCAGCGTACTGCACGTCCTGACACCGCTGACCCTTGCCTTCGGTCGTACCTCCCGTGGCTATCAGGTTTCGCAGGTGGGGGTGGCTCACTCGGCGCCTTGCCCATCGACCGTTGGACTCGCTGCGGTGAACGCGAGCGCGATCGAGACCGAGATTCTGAGGGCTCAGATGCCCCTGAGAATGACTCAGCCGAGTCACTGGCAGCCCCTGGCTGTTCCTCCCCCTCAGACTCATCATTCTCACTACCCTGTGGCTCAATGCGGCAGCCACTCAAATCCAGCACTGCTCTATCCCGCGTAGGGATCACATCTCTCGGTCGCATCTCAGCATTGTGCGGACCGGATGGTTGCTGAACCGCATCATACTCCCAGTGTGGTACCCTGTTCACACAGTCCTCGGCCGTGTAAGCGCAACGCGCTGTCACCACTGCCTCACTGATCTCAGGCGTGTGCCACCGCTCATGCCTGGCTATCAGCTCAGAGCCTAAAACACGCGGTGAAAACGGCGGCTCACCCTCAGGCAACTCATCATCCGGCACATAGCGCCGATGCAACTGCCTGCCTGGTTCCCAGTGTGTGTGCCCCAGCGCTGGATGCTCCCCCTCAGCCCAAACCACATTTCTGCCCCTCTCTGGCATCATGTGATCACGACTGGCTGGTGGTCGCACTGCCCTAACACTAGTTGATCTCAACCATTTCTGCATGTTGGGCAAGAAACCAACGTCAGGTACTACACGAGTATGCTCATCGGGCATGATCTCGAATTCTCCCAGCTCGTAGTTCTCCAACATGACCGGATCCACCGTAGCTTGCTCCGACATGTGGAAACGTTTCGCGAACTCTCTCAGCAGAGCTGGTGGAGAAGCCGTATGCCTATACATACGCACTGCTCCCCCATTCCCTCGCTTCACGTAAGCTCTATCCATGTGAGGACCAGCACCCGGTCCCATATAGAAACCGAGCACTCCTCTCTCATCCAGGTGTCTGAAGTCCTCTCTCCGGGCATATACATACATCGGACACCCGAAAGGCTTCACCTGGGCCACCACCAGATGGAACGTGTCCTCACTCACATTCCTGAACCATAACAGATATGGCACAATCTGTCTGACATCAACATTCTTCACACACTGGGCGACAAACTTCCCATCGCCCCTGGCCATACCCTCATCAGCCAGAGCCTGCAGACTCATCTGCTGAGCCTGAGCTCTCCTCGTCTGCAACTGTGCAGCTCTCACAGCCTCATTCGTTGACCACGGGTCACGGTCTGCACATGTCTCTCCTCCAATTTCTGTTTGGCCTCCTTCCGCCTAACACCCTCTAGAGCTGTGCTAGGCGTCAGGTTATGTGCATGGTTCACACACATATACCCTCTGGCCACAGAAATGCAGGCACAGCCGCTTGCAGCAGGCTTGCCCTCACACTCCTGTTCAGCACACCGATCTTTCTCTCCACCATTCCGTTGGACTCATGCTGGCACGTGGCAGTGTACGTGTGCTCAATGCCACGCCACGCGAGGTACTGAGGCAGCTGGTTAGAGCTGAACTCACCACCCTGGTCAGTGTGCAGCCTCCGCACCCCAACCTCTCTATCATACACGATCTGAGTGCGGATTCGCTCAATCAGCAGGCATATCATTTCCGCAGCCCCACTCTTGGACTTTAGCGGAATCGCATGGGAATACCGGGAGTACTCATCCACCACTACCAGGATGTAGTTCATACCCCCGATTCCTACTGGCTTGATCTGCCCTGCTAGATCAGCATGCAACACCTCTCCAGCATAGGTGGCATTCTCAGTCACCTTGCCCCCGTGCTGTGCTCTATCGCCACTTCTCTGTTCAGCCACGTGGCAACCATGACACTGAAGCGCTACCCCCGTAGGTTTCAGCATCTTCAGGTCATACAGTTGTGGGTTGTCTCTCATCAACTGGAGTACCCGATTGCCAGCATGGTGAAAAGCGATATGCACTAGGAATGATGGGTCAACCTGGAAGGAATAACCTTGTTCATTTGGTACACCGGTCACTGCAGCAACTTGCTGCTGCTCACGTACCCATTTCCCATTCCTATGAAACAAGTTATTCGCACTTGTCCAGGCTGCTCCTCTATCTACCGGCCGCGTTTGCCATATCGGCCTGCCTTTCCCACAGAACCATGTCAGAGTAGGTTTTCCATCCTCATCCTCACCCTGCTCACAGTTCCTGTGGAACCCATAGCTTTGGTCATGAAACCCAGGCATCACTACCCGGTTTGCATGCTTGCCCGTATGCAAGTATATCTCAGACTTTTTCAACTCCTTTGTTGAAAGGATGTTGATAGGACTGGCCGGCACCCAGTAGACGTTGGTCAACTCTATGTCTACTGGTGTGATAGTGCCCTGTGCACTCACATACTCTCCCAGATTAGCTCTGATCGTGCCCACACCATACATGTCTAGCCTTCCTTGGTCAAGAGGCTGACACTGCGGCATATCTGGTGGCTTGATCTCGCAAAACATATCATAGTCAAAGCATATGTTTATGTCTGAGCCACTATCTATTAGGAAAGTGTACAGCATGTTGGGAGACGGCCCATCAGCACAGTCAGCTCGCAGCTTATCTAGGTCAACTACAGCTACCTGAGGGCCACCTCGGCCTCTGCCACGGCCTCGCCCTGCAGCTGCTTGCTTCTGCAGGAATTGTTTGACCTCTGCGGAGAGCAATGGACAATCCTTTTGCACATGTCCAGGCTTATCACAGTTGAAGCATTTTCTCTTTTCTGCTCCCCCTGCTGCCCCTGCTCCCACTGCTGCTACCTGTGGGGGTGAACCTTGGCGACCACCGTAGCGTCCACCTCGGTACCCACGTCCCCCATGGCGCTGTTGTCCACCACGATCGTCCCGTGGGAATCGTGATGGACCCTGCTTGCTGTTCGTCTGGGCATGTGTCAACAGTGTAGACACTATCTGCTGCACTGGCATGGCCTGCAGCATGGGCTGCAACAGGCTGTACTCTCTGTCTACTGCCAGCAACCGTGATCTGTACAACTGATCAGACACAGTCTCACCCAGTCCTCTCATCTGGTTCACTATGCCCACCACCTGATTCACATGCTTCTCCAGCGGCTTACCAGCCTGCTGGGTACTGCTGAGCTGGTGATACAGCTTCTGTATTTCTACTTCCACTGATGGCATATACTTAGCATGCAGCAACGACCAGACCTCATGGACGAAACTACAGTCTGCCACGAAGTCTCTATCCTCCTTTGGCAGTGTGGTGAACAACCAGTGCATGACTTGCTCATGAGCCTGGCTGCTCTGAGCAAGCGGATCATTGACTAGCAGGCTACTCTCACCCACCATCTTTGCCCAGCTCTCTACCTCCTTCTTAAATATTCGGAAGTGATCAGTCTTATAGTGCCACACCGGGAATCTGTTCTTCTCTACTAGAGATTTCCCCGGTGCTGGCCTGGGCATGGCAAGCGACAGCGCTTGCGCCAGCGTGCCTACGTCAATAGATCCAGCCGTAGCTGGTACTCCTGATGATATCGCAGCCTGCGAAGGCTGCGGTATCGGAGGCGGTATCTGTTGGGTCATCCACGCAGCTGGTGCTGCGAGATGTGCTGGCTGTGTTCCCTGCGCCGCAGCCTGAGCTCCTGCTTCCCCCGTAGGATCAGCATTTCCCGGCAATGCCGCCTGCAGAGGACCTGCATTGGGATACCCGTAGGTCCCAACGCGCTGTTCTTCCCCGTAGGTCACGAACTGGTCCTCCGCGGCCTGCTCGCGGCGCGCTGTGGAACGTGTGTGATGGCGAGGACGAACTTCTTCTCCATCCTCGCCGTCAGAGCCAATAGATCCCTGGCGAGATGCCACTGGAACTTCTCGGCGTGGTGGCATCCTGCAACACGACCATCGTGCGTCGCAGGACACGCAGACCCGTAGGCCTTTCTGCGAGACCAGTACCCTAACAGAATGCAGTCCAGCCGTAGCGTTATGCATCTGTGTACTCTAGTCTCTCTACGGACTCTACAGCTAAACGCTAGAGCGGTGTGAATCGCTCATCGGGACGCTCAGCCGTAGCCGTAGACCCCTGGACTCTATCGCAAGCATACAACCATTGCTAGAATACCCACAAACATCACCGATACCATGTCGTAATTCAGTGGACCGTAGCCCGAAGGCACTGTGGGATCTAAGCATGGCGTAGCCGTGCGCAGGGGGTCGCGCCGTCACATACCTGGCTGGTGTACAGGCCTCCGCTGTGACAGTGCGCTCTCAGTCTTGGAATGTAGCACGTGAGTCTTTGGCAGAGTAGAGTGATTACACTTTGATCAGTAGAGCCTATATAAGCGTTCAACCAAACGTCTCATACGGATACGATCAGAATCATTGTCTGCGGCACGCAATCTAGCATGCATTGCTCGTGCATATGGTAAGCCATCGGTGCATGGCGTCCCATAGCCACTCCGGATCAGCACCGTGCATCCACTCCATGCATGGTCACCGTAGTCCTGTGCATGGCTGGATCACGACAGTCTGGTCGTTGCTACATGCTAAGTATATATGCCATCAGTGGAAGTAGAAATACAGAAGCTGTATCACTAGCTCAGCAGTACCAAGTAGGCTGACAAGCCGCTGGAGAAGCATGTGAATGAGGTGGTGGGCATAGTGAATCAGATGAGAGGACTGGGTGAGACTGTGTCTGATCAGTTATACAGATCACAGTTGCTGACAGTAGACAGGGAGTACAGCCTGTTGCAGCCCATGCTGCAGGCCATGCCAGTGCAGCAGACAGAGTCTACGCTGTTGACACATGCCCAGACGAACAGCAAGCAGGGTCCATCGCGATTCCCACGGGATGATCGCGGTGGACAGCAGCGCCATGGGGGACGTGGGTACCGAGGTGGACGCTACGGTGGTCGCCAAGGTTCACCCCCACAGGTAGCAGCAGTGGGAGCAGGGGCAGCAGGGGGAGCAGAAAAGAGAAAATGCTTCAACTGTGATAAGCCTGGACATGTGCAAAAGGATTGTCCATTGCTCTCCGCAGAGATCAAGCAATTCCTGCAGAAGCAAGCAGTCGCAGGGCGAGGCCGTGGCAGAGGCCGCGGTGGCCCTCAGGTAGCTGTAGTTGACCTAGATAAGCTGCGAGCTGACTGTGCTGATGGGCCATCTCCCAACATGCCATACACATTCCTGATAGATAGTGGCTCAGACGTAAACATATGTTTTGATTACGATATGTTTTGCGAGATCAAGCCATCGGATATGCCGCAGTGTCAGCCTCTTTACCAGGGCAGGCTAGACATGTATGGTGTGGGCACGATCAGAGCCAATCTGGGAGAGTATGTGAGTGAGCAGGGCACTATCATGCCAGTAGATATAGAACTGACGAATGTCTACTGGTTGCCGGCTAGTCCTATCAACATCCTTTCCACGAAGGAGTTGAAGAAGTCTGAAATATACTTGCATACTGGCAAGCATGCGAACCGGGTAGTGATGCCTGGTTTTCATGACCAGAGCTATGGGTTCCATAGGAACTGTGAGCAGGGTGAGGATGAGGATGGAAAACCTACTCCAACATGGTTCTGTGGGAAGGGCAGGCCCATATGGCAAATGCGACCGGTTGACAGAGGAGCAGCCTGGACAAGTGCAAATAACTTGTTCCATAGAAATGGGAAGTGGGTGTGAGAGCAGCAGCAAGTTGCTGCAGTGACTGGTGTACCAAACGAACAAGGATCTTCCTTCCAGGTTGACCCATCATTCCTAGTGCATATCGCTTTTCACCATGCTGGCAATCGGGTACTCCAGTTGATGAGAGACAACCCACAACTGTATGACCTGAAGATGCTGAAACCTACGGGGGGAGCGCTTCAATGTCATGGTTGCCACGTGGCTGAACAGAGAAGTGGCGATAGAGCACAGCACGGGGTCAAGGTGACTGAGAATGCCACCTATGCTGGAGAAGTGTTGCATGTTGACCTAGCAGGGCAGATCAAGCCAGTAGGAATCGAGGGTATGAACTATATCCTGGTAGTAGTGGATGAGTACTCCCGGTATTCCCATGTGATTCCGCTGAAGTCCAAGAGTGGGGCTGCGGAAATGATATGCCTGCTGATTGAGCGAATCCGCACTCAGATCGTGTATGATAGAGAGGTTGCAGTGCGGAGGCTGCACACTGACCAGGGTGGTGAGTTCAGCTCTAGCCAGCTGGCTCAGTACCTCGCGTGGCGTGGCATTGAGCACACGTACACTGCCACGTGCCAGCATAAGTCCAACGGAATGGTGGAGAGAAAGATCGGTGTGCTGAACAGGAGTGTGAGGGCAAGCCTGCTGCAAGCGGCTGTGCCTGCATTTCTGTGGCCAGAGGCGTATATGTGTGTGAACCATGCGCATAACCTGACGCCTAGCACAGCTCTAGAGGGTGTTAGGCGGAAGGAAGCCAAACAGAAACTGGAGGAGAGACATGCGCAGTCCAGTCATGAACCGTGGTCAACGAATGAGGCTGTGAGAGCCGCACAGTTGCAGACGAGGAGTGCTCAGGCTCAGAGGATGAGTCTGCAGGCTCTGGCTGATGAGGGTATGGCCAGGGGCGATGGGAAGTTTTTCGCCCAGTGTGTGAAACATGTGGATGTCAGGCAGATCATACCGTATCTGTTATGGTTCAGGAATGTGAGTGAGGACACGTTCCATCTGGTGGTGGCCCAGGTGAAGCCTTTCGGGTGTCCGATGTATGTATATGCCCGGAGAGAGGATTTCAGGCACCTGGACGAGAGAGGAGTGCTCGGTTTCTATATGGGACCGGGTGCTGGTCCTCACATGGACAGAGCTTACGTGAAGCGAGGGAATTGTCGTGATCCAGCCATGCACAGGACTACGGAGACCATGCATGGTGGCATACACAGGGCTACGGTGACCATGTATGCATGGATGGGTGCTGTTCCGGAGTGGCTATGGGACGCCATGCACCGATGGCTTACCATATGCACGAGCAATGCATGCTAGATTGCGTGCCGCAGACAATGATTCTGATCGTATCCGTATGAGACGTTTGGTTGAACGCTTATATAGGCTCTACTGATCAAAGTGTAATCACTCTTCTTCTGCTATAGACTTACGTGCTATATTCCAAAGACTAAGAGCGCCTGTCACAGCGGAGCTGTTGAGATTGCAATACTATACCACTAGACTGCAATCACTTAGCACGTACGTCGCGACGTGCTAAGTGATTGCAGTCTAGTGGTATAGTATTGCAATCTCAACAGGAGCCTGTACACCAGCCAGGTATGTGAGAGCGCGACCCCCTGCGCACAGCTACGGCAGTGCCTAGATCCCACGATGCCCAAGGGCTTCGGTCCACTGGATTCCGACAGGAATGGGGGAGCAGTACGTATGTATAGGCATACGGCTTCTCCACCAGCTCTGCTGACAGAGTTTGCGAAACGTTTCCACAAGTCGGAGCAAGCTACGGTGGATCCGGTCATGTTGGAGAACTACGAGCTGGGAGGATTCGAGATCATGCCCGATTAGCATACTCGTGTAGTACCTGACGTTGGTTTCTTGCCCAACATGAAGAAATGGTTGAGATCAACTAGTGTTAGGGCAGTGCGACCACCAGCCAGTCGTGATCACATGATGCCAGAGAGGGGTAGAAATGTGGATTGGGCTGAGGGGGAGCATCCAGCGCTGGGGCACACACATTGTGAACCAGGCAGGCAGTTGCATCGGCGCTATGTGCCAGATGATGAGTTGCCTGAGGGTGAGCCGCCGTTTTCACCGCGTGTTTTGGGCTCTGAATTGATAGACAGGCATGAGCGGTGGCACACGCCTGAGATCAGTGAGGCAGTGGTGACAGCGCGTTGCGCTTACACGGCCGAGGATTGTGTGAACAGGGTACCACACTGGGAGTATGATGCGGCTCAGCAACCGTCTGGTCCACACAATGCTGAGACAAGACCGAGAGATGTGATCCCTACGCGGGATATAGCAGTGCTGGACATGAGCGGATGTCGCATTGAGCCACAGGGTAGTGAGAATGATGTGTCTGAGGGGGAGGAACAGCCAGAGGCTGCCAGTGACTCGGCTGAGTCATTCCCAGAGGCATCTGAGTCCTTAGAATCTCAGTCTCGATCGCGCGCGCTCGCGTTCACCGCAGCGAGTCCAACGGTCGATGGGCAAGGAGCCAAGTGAACCACCCCCACCTGTGCGAGCTGACGGTCACGGCGGCGGCCGAAGTCACCGCGGGTCCACGGTGTCAGGGCGTGATGACGGCGACGGATATGATGAGCCACGGCATATATCTGGGTCTGAGGGCCAGGGGCAAGGCGCACTATGGCATGTGCCTAGTGGAGTAGAGGCAGGCGGAGCTGGCTCAGGGGGAGAGTTAGCACCAAGTGCCGCAGGAGGCAGCGGAGAACATCTGGATACACCACAAGAGGTGAGGGTTCGATGGGTTCCAAAACCTGTCCAGTTGATTCGCCGAAACTTAAGTCCTGCTGTCCATGTTGTGAGAGTGAATCCGCCGTAGCATTCTGCATTAGCTTTGTCTAATCTCTCTACGGTCGGCTACACGCTAGAACGGTGTGACACGCTCATCGGAACGCGCAGCCGTAACCGCAGGTTCCCCCAGGACTCTATCACAAACACTTCGACATCACAAGAATACCCACAATCATCACCGATACCATGGTGTAATTCAGTGGACCGCGGCCTAGGGCCTGTGGGATCCTGTGCAAGCCGTAGTCATGCGCAGGGGTTGGTGCTGTCACATACCTTGCTGTCTAGGTATCCGTCCGTGACAGCGCCTGTACCTTCAGTTGGAGGTGAATACACGTGAGACTTGGACAGACGAGAAGAGAGTGATTACACTACGATCGACAGAGCCTATATAAGCGTTCTCTAAACGACTCATACGGATACGATCGGAATCATTGTCTGCTGGCACGCAATCTGCATGCATTGCTCGTGCATATGGTCAGCCATCGGTGCATGGCTGCCCCATAGCCACTCCGGATCAGCACCGTGCATCCACTCCATGCATGGTCACCGTAGTCTTGTGCATGGCTGGATCACGACAGCTGAGTCCTAGATCTATCACTGTGTAACACGGTCATCACCTGTCCGCATCAGTGTGTGCGGTCGCATGCCTTGTTTGAGCCCAAATGTTCCGACCTAGCAAGCGTTTCTGTGGACAATTCCGAGTCACAGATACATGAGGTGATGGCACATCCGCTGTGGTACTCGCGCGTACGAGCCCGTGCATAAATTGCATGGCGCTGGGCAAGCTGTCGAGGCGCGCATTTGTGTGCATTCGCCGCTGCACCCCACGCAAAACAAACAGCATAGGTGCACTCAGGGATGAATTAGATGCTCTACAAGCCTGAAATCAGCGTCTAATTCAATCTCGTGCACTATGCTCACAATCCTCTCGCATCTTTGATCCAAAATGCTAACCCACAGAGCTTTGAACATTTTGAACCAATTGAGAAAGTTCACTCGTTGAAAATTCTTGTGGGCGCTTGCGCTTGGGAAGTACCCTAATACACGCACATGGTTCGTGTGTACACGCATGCATATGCTTAAGCGTTCGCGAAAGCGCTGCCGCTGGAATTTCCCAGAGCCGATGCCATCGAGCTCATGCAACCTTGGTCACTGCATGCATTTAACACCGTAGGGCCACCGGTGCAGCACGCGCTGGGCAACGCCGCGGCCGCGGCATGCTGTGGCATGCGAATCGAATTTGCGCGCCGCGGCGCGCCATGCCGTGCAAAAAAATATCGAGCCAAACCCAAACGGGCATTGGCTGTCGTGATCCAGCCATGCACAGGACTACGGTGACCATGCATGGTGGCATACACAGGACTACGGTGACCATGTGTGCCAGGATACACGGTGCTGATCCGGAGTGGCTATGGGGCAGCCATGCACCGATGGCTGACCATATGCACGAGCAATGCATGCAGATTGCGTGCCAGCAGACATTGATTCTGATCGTATCCGTATGAGTCGTTTAGAGAACGCTTATATAGGCTCTGTCGATCGTAGTGTAATCACTCTTTCTCTACTGTCCGAAGTCTCACGTGTCGTCGCCTCCAACGAAGATACAGTGCTGTCACCGGCAGATACCTAGACAGCAAGGTATGTGACAGTACCCTACCCCTGCGCATAGCTACGGCATGCTCAGGATCCCACAGGCCTTAGGCCGCGGTCCAATGGATTACAACATGGTATCGGTGATGATTGTGGGTGTTCTTGTGATGTCTATTAGCATGCGAGAGAGTCCAGGGGGAACCTGCGGTTGCGGCTGTGCGTTTCGATGAGCGAGTCACACCGCTCTAGCGTATAGCTGACCGTAGAGAGATTAGATACGGCTGATGCAGAATGCTACGGCGGAGCTGCATTATGCTGGTGTGCTGGTCTCGCAAAGAGGCCTACGGGTCTGCGTGTCCTGCGACGTACAGTGATCGTTGCAGGACTCCACCATTCCGAGACGATTCAATGGCATCTCGCCAAGGATCTATCGGATCTGACGGTGTGGAGGGAGCTGTTAACCCTCCGCACCACCGCACTCGCTCCACAGTGCGCCGCGAGCAGGCCGCGGAGGGTCAGTTCATGCCCCACGGGGAAGGACAAGACGCTGGGACCTACGGGTATCTCAGTGTAAACCCTCTGCAGGCCGCCATGCCGAGCAACGCTGATCCTACGGGGAATGCGAGTGAGGCAGCGGTGCACGGAGCGAAGCACGCGCAGCAAGTGGCTCAGGCTGCACACTGGGATGCACACTGGGTTGCACACTGGGATGCACACTGGGAGAGAGTAGCTTGCTGGTGAACGATCCACTAGCACAGAATAGCCAGGCCCATGAGTCGGTCAAGCATTGGCTGTTTATTACTCTGCCAAAGGAGGATAGGGATTTCGTGTCCAACTGTAGCTTTGTCCATGAGTTGTGGTCATTGCTTCATGCCAAGTACATGCCTTCAGTCGAGGTAGAGATTCAGAAGCTGTACCAACAGCTTAGTGGTGCTAGACAAGCAGGCAAACCACTAGAAAGGCATGTCAATGAAGTAGTGGGCATAGTGAACCAGATGAGGGGTCTGGGGGAGAATGTGCCTGACCAGTTGTACCGCTCTAGGCTACTGGCAGTAGACAGAGAATATGCGTTGTTGCAGCCGATGCTGCAGCAGCTGCCAGTGCAGCAGATAGTGTCCACATTGCTGACACACGCTCAGACTAGCAGCCAACCTGCTCCATCGCGGTTCCCACGGGAAGATCGCGGTGGTCAGCAGCGTTATGGGGGACGAGGGTATCGTGGTGGACGCCACGGTGGTCGCCATGGTACACCCCCACAGGTTGCTGCAGTGGGAGCGGGGGGAGCAGACAACCGTAAGTGCTTCAACTGCAATAAGCCTGGTCATTTGCAGAAAGAGTGTCCCTTGCTCTCAGCAGAAGTCAAGCAGTTTCTGCAGAAGCAAGCAGCTGCAGGGCGAGGCCGTGGCAGAGGCCGCGGTGGCCCGCAGGTGGCTGTAGTTGATCTAGCTGAACTGCGAGCTGAATGTGGTGATGGGCCAGCGCCCAATATGCCATACACGTTTCTGGTGGATAGCGGGTCTGATCTGAACATCTGCTTTGACTATAGCATATTCAGTGAGATCAAACCACCGGATATCACAGAATGCCAGCCTCTAGATCAGGGCAGGCTAAAGATATATGGCATGGGCACTATCAGGGCGAATGTGGGGAAGTACGTGACAGTGAAGGGTGAGCTGGTGCCTGTGGACATTGAGCTAGATCATGTTTACTGGTTGCCAGCCAGCCCGATAAACATCCTATCAACGACTGTGCTGAAGCGGTCGAACATATTCTTGCACACAGGCAAGGCAAATACAGTAGAAATGCCTGGCTTTCATGATCAAGCCCAGATGTTTGTGTGCAACTGTGAGCAGGGTGTGGATAGTGAGGACAACCCACACCGAGCTGGTATTGCGGGACAGGCAGACCAATATGGGAACTGCGCCTTGTAGATTCAGGGACAGATTGGACCAGTGCTAACAATCTTTTCCACAGAAATAGGAAATGGGTTGGTGAGCAGGCGAGAGTCGCTGCAGTGGATGGTGTACCTATTGGTCAGAGATCTTCCTTCCAGGTTGATCCATTTTTCCTGGTGCATATCGCGTTTCACCGTGCTCGCAACCGGTTTCTCAAACTGATGCGAGATAATCCAGACCTGTTCGACCTCAAGCTGCCTGAACCTACGGGAGTAGCACTTGAGTGTCATGGTTGCCATGTGGCGGAACAGAGAAGTGGTGACAGAGCACAGCATGGGGGCAAAGTGACAGAGAATGCCACGTATGCTGGAGAAGTGTTGCATGCGGATCTGGCTGGACAGATAAAGCCAGTGGGCATAGGAGGAATGAACTTCATCCTGGTAGTGGTGGATGAGTACAGCAGGTACTCGCATGTGATCCCGCTGAAGTCGAAAAGCGGTGCTGCTGAAATGATATGCCTTCTGCTAGAACGCATCCGCACTCAGACTGTCTATGACAAGGAGATAGGGGTGCGGAGGCTGCATACGGACCAGGGACGTGAGTTCAGCTCTAACCACCTGGCTCAGTACCTTGAGTGGCGGGGAATAGTACACACGTTCACTGACACCGCCCAGCATGAGTCTAATGGGTTGGTAGAGCGAAAGATCGGTGTGCTGAACACGTCAGTGCGGGCAAGCCTGCTGCAGGCAGCAGTCCCTGCATTCCTGTGGCCGGAGGCATACATGTGCGTGAACCATGCACACAACCTGACGTCGAGTACAGCACTGGAAGGTGTTCGGCGGAGGGAGGCGAAGCAGAGGCTGGAAGAGAGGTTAGTTGCCACCAGCCATGAGCCATGGTCCACGAATGAGCAGCAGCGGGCTAAGCAGCTGAGGGTCCGGAAGGCGGGAGCGCTTGCCGCTGAGCCTGAAGGAGCTCTGTGAGCAGCTGAATGCCAGGAGAGATGCGGCATTTGTGGAAAGGTGCATAGAGAAATGTGGATGTCAGGGAGATAGTGCCATACTTGTTGTGGTTTCGGAAAGTCAGTGAAGATGACTTCCGTCTCGTGGTGGCACAGGTGAAGCCTTTCGGGTGCCCAATGTATGTGTATCCGCGGAGGGAGCACTTCAGGCACCTGGAGGAGCGAGGAATCCTCGGTGCCTATATGGGACCGGTTGGAGGTCCTCATATGGACAGGGTGTATGTGAAGCGTGGGAATGGGGGAGCAGTGCGGATGTACAGGCACACGGCTGCTCCACCTGCTCTGGTGAAGGATTTCGCGCAGCGATTTCACATGGCTGGGGGAACCTACGGCGGACCCAGTTGTGCTAGAGAACTATGAGCAGGGTGAATTGAGATCCTGCCAGATCAGTTCACCAGTGTAGTGCCAGAGGCTGAGTTCTTGCCCAACATGAAGAAGTGGGTGAAGAGCACCAGTGTGCGGGCAGTGCGTCCACCAGCCAGTCGTGAACACATGATGCCAGAGAGGGGCAGAAATGTGGATTGGGCTGAGGGGGAGCATCCGGGTCTGGGCCATCAGCACTGGGAACCAAGCAGAACGTTGCATAGGCGTTTCAAACCACGAGAGGAGCTACCTGAGGGTGAGCCTGAGTTCTCTCCTAGAGTGTTGGGTGCAGAGCTGCTGGCGCGCCATGAGCGCTGGCACACACCGGAGATCAGTGATGCAGTGGTTGCAGCGCGCTGTGATCTTGCAGCGGCTGACAGTGCTGCAGCTGTGCCGCACTGGGAATATGATGCAGCAGACCAGCCGTCTGGGCCACTGAACTGCGGAGTTCAGGCCTGCAGAGACAATCCCTACGCGGGATAGAGCTGTGCTGCACATGGGAGACTGTGACATCTATCCGCTTCCAACTGATGAGGAGGCGGATGAAGATGCATCTGGTAGTGAGGATGACTCTGAGCCTGAGTCTAGATCCCGCTCACGCTCAGCGGAGCCAGTCCAGCGGTTGATGGGCAAGGAGCTGAGTGAGCCACCCCCATCTGTGCGAGCTGACGGTCACGGCGGCAGCCGAAGTTACCGCGGGTCCACGTTGTCAGGGCGTGATGACCGGGACAGATATGATAAGCCACGGCATATATCTGGGTCTGAGGGCCAGGGGCAAGGCGAGCTACGGCATGTGCCTAGGGGAATAGCGACAGGCGGTGATGGCTCAGGGGGAGAGTCAGCACCAAGTGCCGCGAGGGGCAGCGGAGAACGTCTGGATCCGCCACATGAGGTGGGGATTCGATGGGTTCCAAAGCCTTTTCATTTGATTCGCAAAGTCTTGAGACCTGCTGTCCATGCTGTGGGAGCCATTATGAGTGATGTTGCTGTTGAGCGCATCTCCCCGGAGGGTGCACGTGAGCATGATGCTGGGAGCTCCACAGTGTTTCAATGGTGAGAGTGACGTCGGTGACTTAGCTGAAGGAGTGTCTGCGACGGCTGACAGTGTGACTCCTGATGCAGAAAAGCCGACGGGGCAGGAGGTGACTCCGAACGGTGGCCCTACTGCTAGCCTTTGTGAGTCCAGGCGTGCAGCTACCGTGAGGAAGAAGGTCGAGGTCGTAGTAGATGATCCAACGGTGCAGCAGGCCATGCGTGGCACTCACCGTGAGCAGTGGATCACGGCCATGCTCGATGAGCTGACCTCCTTGAGAGAACATGACGTGTTTGAGCTGGTCGAGTGCCCATTAGGAGCGAAGCCTGTGACAGGCAAGTGGGGTGCTTAAGATCAAGCGAGGAGCACAGGGTGAAATTGAGCGTTTCAAAGCCAGATATGTAGCCAGGGGGTTTACGCAAGTGGAGGGCGTAGATTTCTTTGAGACATGGGCACCTGTGGGCAGTTATGCTACCTTCAGGGCTCTGTTATCGGTCTGTGCAGTAGAGGATCTAGAGACGAGGCATATAGACATAAAATGTGCTTTCCTGAATGGTGTTCTGAGGAGGAAGTGTATGTGGCACAACCTCCTGTACTAGATGATGGGTCTGGTATGGATGTGGCGTCTGAAAGAAGGCGTTGTATGGTCTGAAGCAGGCTGCCAGGGAGTGGCACAAAGCGCTTGCAGAGCTCTTGTTGAGTATGGGCTTTGTGAGATCAGCCAGTGACCCTGCACTGTTTATCTGCAAAGTAGGACGTTGTCTATTTTTCTGTGGGTCGATGATCTGTTGATTTTCGGTCTGGTAGAGCAGATGGATGATGCCATCAGAAAGAGCCTTGAGGCATTTGAGGGTCGTGACCTGGGGGAGCTGGGATATGTGCTGGGCATGGAGGTCATACGTGATCGCGCTGCTCGCACTATCACCATCACACACAGAAAGAGCATCAGGGACATGCTGGAGAGATTTCAGCATGAGTGAGTGCAGACGGGCGCCAACTCCTTTGGTGCCAAAGCAGAAAATGTTTAGCCTGAAGGAAGATCCTAGCCAGGAGAAGGCTACAGGCACAGAGCATAAGAGGTTTATGCAAGCCGTAGGAAGCATCCAGTATGTGGCAGTTGTGTCGCGTCCAGACATCGCGTTTCCGGCTAATGTCTTGGCCAGGCATATGGCTGGGAGTGCCAAATGTCATTGGAATGGTGTCCTTCACGTACTGAGATACCTGCGAGGGACCATAGACTTTGGCTTGACCTTTAGTGGCTCCAATGGGGGATGTGAGGTGTTGGCAGGACCAGCACTGGGAAAATTTCGAGATAGACTGCAGCTTGCGGTAGTACAAGCTTAGTCTAGGGGGAGTGTCGTGATCCAGCCATGCACAGGACTACGGTGACCATGCATGGTGGCATACACAGGGACTACGGTGACCATGTGTGCCAGGATACACGGTGCTGATCCGGAGTGGCTATGGGCAGCCATGCACCGATGGCTGACCATATGCACGAGCAATGCATGCAGATTGCGTGCCAGCAGACATTGATTCTGATCGTATCCGTATGAGTCGTTTAGAGAACGCTTATATAGGCTCTGTCGATCGTAGTGTAATCACTCTTTCTCTACTGTCCGAAGTCTCACGTGTCGTCGCCTCCAACGAAGATACAGTGCTGTCACCGGCAGATACCTAGACAGCAAGGTATGTGACAGTACCCTACCCCTGCGCATAGCTACGGCATGCTCAGGATCCCACAGGCCTTAGGCCGGGTCCAATGGATTACAACATTGGCCACAGCACCCCCTGCGAAGATACGCGCGGGAAAGAACGAAGGCGTGCATGCGGTGGCCACGGAATATGTTCCGTTGTTGCCCAAGAAAGCCGAGTTCACAAGCTTTAGTCGAGACGGTTATGCATGGCATGCACACGGGGGTTGCATATATGCTTGGAAAACTTGTGGAATCCATGCTCGCAAATTGGACTATTCTCCTCACAGATATGCATTTTGTTTACCCCAACTCTCCGTCGTCCATGCAGGTCCACACCCGTGACCGACCCGGACTTGAATCCATTCACAGGCCCTCCCACAGCTTGCAGCGTCCACCGAGCTCCCGCTCCACTTTTGCTGCTAGATGACAGGTAATGCTCGCACGGGCGCTGCGCCAACGCAGTCCTCTGTTCAACTTGCCGCCCCTGGCACCACCGCCGACAACGCCGCCGCGACACCTTCTCCACCGCCCCAACTCCGTTCTCCTGACGGCTGTGCACGCGAGATGCCCGCGCAGCCGCCAAGCGACGCCAGCTGCATCCTGCCACCTCCACACCTGCCCCGCCGCCCCACAAGCTGTGCCCCCCGGACCGAGCTGCAGCTAATCTCTGCGAAGTGCACTGTTTTTGACGCATTCCATGTAGCTGCTGCTGACATGACATGACATCATAGCCTCAGTGGTTGCTTAGTCTCTGTGATTAGCTGACACCCAAGCGTGTAGTCACAGATACATGAGGTGATGGCACATCCGCTGTGGTACTCGCGCGTACGAGCCCGTGCATAAATTGCATGGCGCTGGGCAAGCTGTCGAGGCGCGCATTTGTGTGCATCGCCGCTGCACCCCACGCAAAACAACAGCATAGGTGCACTCAGGGATGAATTAGATGCTCTAACAAAGCCTGAAATCAGCGTCTAATTCAATCTCGTGCACTATGCTCACAATCCTCTCGCATCTTTGATCCAAAAATGCTAAACCCACAGAGCTTTGAACATTTTTGAACCAATTGAGAAAGTTCACTCGTTGAAAATTCTTGTGGGCGCTTGCGCTTGGGAAGTACCCTAATACACGCACATGGTTCGTTGTACACGCATGCATATGCTTAAGCGTTCGCGAAAGCGCTGCCGCTGGAATTTCCCAGAGCCGATGCCATCGAGCTCATGCAACCTTGGTCACTGCATGCATTTAACACCGTAGGGCCACCGGTGCAGCACGCGCTGGGCAACGCCGCGGCCGCGGCATGCTGTGGCATGCGAATCGAATTTGCGCGCCGCGGCGCGCCATGCCGTGCAAAAAAAATATCGAGCCAAACCCAAACGGGCATTGGCTGTCGTGATCCAGCCATGCACAGGACTACGGTGACCATGCATGGTGGCATACACAGGACTACGGTGACCATGTGTGCCAGGATACACGGTGCTGATCCGGAGTGGCTATGGGGCAGCCATGCACCGATGGCTGACCATATGCACGAGCAATGCATGCAGATTGCGTGCCAGCAGACATTGATTCTGATCGTATCCGTATGAGTCGTTTAGAGAACGCTTATATAGGCTCTGTCGATCGTAGTGTAATCACTCTTTCTCTACTGTCCGAAGTCTCACGTGTCGTCGCCTCCAACGAAGATACAGTGCTGTCACCGGCAGATACCTAGACAGCAAGGTATGTGACAGTACCCTACCCCTGCGCATAGCTACGGCATGCTCAGGATCCCACAGGCCTTAGGCCGCGGTCCAATGGATTACAACATGGTATCGGTGATGATTGTGGGTGTTCTTGTGATGTCTATTAGCATGCGAGAGAGTCCAGGGGGAACCTGCGGTTGCGGCTGTGCGTTTCGATGAGCGAGTCACACCGCTCTAGCGTATAGCTGACCGTAGAGAGATTAGATACGGCTGATGCAGAATGCTACGGCGGAGCTGCATTATGCTGGTGTGCTGGTCTCGCAAAGAGGCCTACGGGTCTGCGTGTCCTGCGACGTACAGTGATCGTTGCAGGACTCCACCATTCCGAGACGATTCAATGGCATCTCGCCAAGGATCTATCGGATCTGACGGTGTGGAGGGAGCTGTTAACCCTCCGCACCACCGCACTCGCTCCACAGTGCGCCGCGAGCAGGCCGCGGAGGGTCAGTTCATGCCCCACGGGGAAGGACAAGACGCTGGGACCTACGGGTATCTCAGTGTAAACCCTCTGCAGGCCGCCATGCCGAGCAACGCTGATCCTACGGGGAATGCGAGTGAGGCAGCGGTGCACGGAGCGAAGCACGCGCAGCAAGTGGCTCAGGCTGCACACTGGGATGCACACTGGGTTGCACACTGGGATGCACACTGGGAGAGAGTAGCTTGCTGGTGAACGATCCACTAGCACAGAATAGCCAGGCCCATGAGTCGGTCAAGCATTGGCTGTTTATTACTCTGCCAAAGGAGGATAGGGATTTCGTGTCCAACTGTAGCTTTGTCCATGAGTTGTGGTCATTGCTTCATGCCAAGTACATGCCTTCAGTCGAGGTAGAGATTCAGAAGCTGTACCAACAGCTTAGTGGTGCTAGACAAGCAGGCAAACCACTAGAAAGGCATGTCAATGAAGTAGTGGGCATAGTGAACCAGATGAGGGGTCTGGGGGAGAATGTGCCTGACCAGTTGTACCGCTCTAGGCTACTGGCAGTAGACAGAGAATATGCGTTGTTGCAGCCGATGCTGCAGCAGCTGCCAGTGCAGCAGATAGTGTCCACATTGCTGACACACGCTCAGACTAGCAGCCAACCTGCTCCATCGCGGTTCCCACGGGAAGATCGCGGTGGTCAGCAGCGTTATGGGGACGAGGGTATCGTGGTGGACGCCACGGTGGTCGCCATGGTACACCCCCACAGGTTGCTGCAGTGGGAGCGGGGGGAGCAGACAACCGTAAGTGCTTCAACTGCAATAAGCCTGGTCATTTGCAGAAAGAGTGTCCCTTGCTCTCAGCAGAAGTCAAGCAGTTTCTGCAGAAGCAAGCAGCTGCAGGGCGAGGCCGTGGCAGAGGCCGCGGTGGCCCGCAGGTGGCTGTAGTTGATCTAGCTGAACTGCGAGCTGAATGTGGTGATGGGCCAGCGCCCAATATGCCATACACGTTTCTGGTGGATAGCGGGTCTGATCTGAACATCTGCTTTGACTATAGCATATTCAGTGAGATCAAACCACCGGATATCACAGAATGCCAGCCTCTAGATCAGGGCAGGCTAAAGATATATGGCATGGGCACTATCAGGGCGAATGTGGGGAAGTACGTGACAGTGAAGGGTGAGCTGGTGCCTGTGGACATTGAGCTAGATCATGTTTACTGGTTGCCAGCCAGCCCGATAAACATCCTATCAACGACTGTGCTGAAGCGGTCGAACATATTCTTGCACACAGGCAAGGCAAATACAGTAGAAATGCCTGGCTTTCATGATCAAGCCCAGATGTTTGTGTGCAACTGTGAGCAGGGTGTGGATAGTGAGGACAACCCACACCGAGCTGGTATTGCGGGACAGGCAGACCAATATGGGAACTGCGCCTTGTAGATTCAGGGACAGATTGGACCAGTGCTAACAATCTTTTCCACAGAAATAGGAAATGGGTTGGTGAGCAGGCGAGAGTCGCTGCAGTGGATGGTGTACCTATTGGTCAGAGATCTTCCTTCCAGGTTGATCCATTTTTCCTGGTGCATATCGCGTTTCACCGTGCTCGCAACCGGTTTCTCAAACTGATGCGAGATAATCCAGACCTGTTCGACCTCAAGCTGCCTGAACCTACGGGAGTAGCACTTGAGTGTCATGGTTGCCATGTGGCGGAACAGAGAAGTGGTGACAGAGCACAGCATGGGGGCAAAGTGACAGAGAATGCCACGTATGCTGGAGAAGTGTTGCATGCGGATCTGGCTGGACAGATAAAGCCAGTGGGCATAGGAGGAATGAACTTCATCCTGGTAGTGGTGGATGAGTACAGCAGGTACTCGCATGTGATCCCGCTGAAGTCGAAAAGCGGTGCTGCTGAAATGATATGCCTTCTGCTAGAACGCATCCGCACTCAGACTGTCTATGACAAGGAGATAGGGGTGCGGAGGCTGCATACGGACCAGGGACGTGAGTTCAGCTCTAACCACCTGGCTCAGTACCTTGAGTGGCGGGGAATAGTACACACGTTCACTGACACCGCCCAGCATGAGTCTAATGGGTTGGTAGAGCGAAAGATCGGTGTGCTGAACACGTCAGTGCGGGCAAGCCTGCTGCAGGCAGCAGTCCCTGCATTCCTGTGGCCGGAGGCATACATGTGCGTGAACCATGCACACAACCTGACGTCGAGTACAGCACTGGAAGGTGTTCGGCGGAGGGAGGCGAAGCAGAGGCTGGAAGAGAGGTTAGTTGCCACCAGCCATGAGCCATGGTCCACGAATGAGCAGCAGCGGGCTAAGCAGCTGAGGGTCCGGAAGGCGGGAGCGCTTGCGCTGAGCCTGAAGGAGCTCTGTGAGCAGCTGAATGCCAGGAGAGATGCGGCATTTGTGGAAAGGTGCATAGAGAAATGTGGATGTCAGGGAGATAGTGCCATACTTGTTGTGGTTTCGGAAAGTCAGTGAAGATGACTTCCGTCTCGTGGTGGCACAGGTGAAGCCTTTCGGGTGCCCAATGTATGTGTATCCGCGGAGGGAGCACTTCAGGCACCTGGAGGAGCGAGGAATCCTCGGTGCCTATATGGGACCGGGTGGAGGTCCTCATATGGACAGGGTGTATGTGAAGCGTGGGAATGGGGGAGCAGTGCGGATGTACAGGCACACGGCTGCTCCACCTGCTCTGGTGAAGGATTTCGCGCAGCGATTTCACATGGCTGGGGAACCTACGGCGGACCCAGTTGTGCTAGAGAACTATGAGCAGGGTGAATTTGAGATCCTGCCAGATCAGTTCACCAGTGTAGTGCCAGAGGCTGAGTTCTTGCCCAACATGAAGAAGTGGGTGAAGAGCACCAGTGTGCGGGCAGTGCGTCCACCAGCCAGTCGTGAACACATGATGCCAGAGAGGGGTAGAAATGTGGATTGGGCTGAGGGGGAGCATCCGGGTCTGGGCCATCAACACTGGGAACCAAGCAGAACGTTGCATAGGCGTTTCAAACCACGAGAGGAGCTACCTGAGGGTGAGCCTGAGTTCTCTCCTAGAGTGTTGGGTGCAGAGCTGCTGGCGCGCCATGAGCGTTGGCACACACCGGAGATCAGTGATGCAGTGGTTGCAGCGCGCTGTGATCTTGCAGCGGCTGACAGTGCTGCAGCCGTGCCGCACTGGGAATATGATGCAGCAGACCAGCCGTCTGGGCCACTGAACTGCGAGTTCAGGCCTGCAGAGACAATCCCTACGCGGGATAGAGCTGTGCTGCACATGGGAGACTGTGACATCTATCCGCTTCCAACTGATGAGGAGGCGGATGAAGATGCATCTGGTAGTGAGGATGACTCTGAGCCTGAGTCTAGATCCCGCTCACGCTCAGCGGAGCCAGTCCAGCGGTTGATGGGCAAGGAGCTGAGTGAGCCACCCCCATCTGTGCGAGCTGACGGTCACGGCGGCAGCCGAAGTTACCGCGGGTCCACGTTGTCAGGGCGTGATGACCGGGACAGATATGATAAGCCACGGCATATATCTGGGTCTGAGGGCCAGGGGCAAGGCGAGCTACGGCATGTGCCTAGGGGAATAGCGACAGGCGGTGATGGCTCAGGGGGAGAGTCAGCACCAAGTGCCGCGAGGGGCAGCGGAGAACGTCTGGATCCGCCACATGAGGTGGGGATTCGATGGGTTCCAAAGCCTTTTCATTTGATTCGCAAAGTCTTGAGACCTGCTGTCCATGCTGTGGGAGCCATTATGAGTGATGTTGCTGTTGAGCGCATCTCCCCGGAGGGTGCACGTGAGCATGATGCTGGGAGCTCCACAGTGTTCAATGGTGAGAATGACGTCGGTGACTTAGCTGAAGGAGTGTCTGCGACGGCTGACAGTGTGACTCCTGATGCAGAAAAGCCGACGGGGCAGGAGGTGACTCCGAACGGTGGCCCTACTGCTAGCCTTTGTGAGTCCAGGCGTGCAGCTACCGTGAGGAAGAAGGTCGAGGTCGTAGTAGATGATCCAACGGTGCAGCAGGCCATGCGTGGCACTCACCGTGAGCAGTGGATCACGGCCATGCTCGATGAGCTGACCTCCTTGAGAGAACATGACGTGTTTGAGCTGGTCGAGTGCCCATTAGGAGCGAAGCCTGTGACAGGCAAGTGGGTGCTTAAGATCAAGCGAGGAGCACAGGGTGAAATTGAGCGTTTCAAAGCCAGATATGTAGCCAGGGGGTTTACGCAAGTGGAGGGCGTAGATTTCTTTGAGACATGGGCACCTGTGGGCAGTTATGCTACCTTCAGGGCTCTGTTATCGGTCTGTGCAGTAGAGGATCTAGAGACGAGGCATATAGACATAAAATGTGCTTTCCTGAATGGTGTTCTGGAGGAGGAAGTGTATGTGGCACAACCTCCTGTACTAGATGATGGGTCTGGTATGGTGTGGCGTCTGAAGAAGGCGTTGTATGGTCTGAAGCAGGCTGCCAGGGAGTGGCACAAAGCGCTTGCAGAGCTCTTGTTGAGTATGGGCTTTGTGAGATCAGCCAGTGACCCTGCACTGTTTATCTGCAAAGTAGGACGTTGTCTTATTTTTTCTGTGGGTCGATGATCTGTTGATTTTCGGTCTGGTAGAGCAGATGGATGATGCCATCAGAAAGAGCCTTGAGGCATTTGAGGGTCGTGACCTGGGGGAGCTGGGATATGTGCTGGGCATGGAGGTCATACGTGATCGCGCTGCTCGCACTATCACCATCACACACAGAAAGAGCATCAGGGACATGCTGGAGAGATTCAGCATGAGTGAGTGCAGACGGGCGCCAACTCCTTTGGTGCCAAAGCAGAAAATGTTTAGCCTGAAGGAAGATCCTAGCCAGGAGAAGGCTACAGGCACAGAGCATAAGAGGTTTATGCAAGCCGTAGGAAGCATCCAGTATGTGGCAGTTGTGTCGCGTCCAGACATCGCGTTTCCGGCTAATGTCTTGGCCAGGCATATGGCTGGGAGTGCCAAATGTCATTGGAATGGTGTCCTTCACGTACTGAGATACCTGCGAGGGACCATAGACTTTGGCTTGACCTTTAGTGGCTCCAATGGGGGATGTGAGGTGTTGGCAGGACCAGCACTGGGAAAATTTCGAGATAGACTGCAGCTTGCGGTAGTACAAGCTTAGTCTAGGGGGAGTGTCGTGATCCAGCCATGCACAGGACTACGGTGACCATGCATGGTGGCATACACAGGACTACGGTGACCATGTGTGCCAGGATACACGGTGCTGATCCGGAGTGGCTATGGGGCAGCCATGCACCGATGGCTGACCATATGCACGAGCAATGCATGCAGATTGCGTGCCAGCAGACATTGATTCTGATCGTATCCGTATGAGTCGTTTAGAGAACGCTTATATAGGCTCTGTCGATCGTAGTGTAATCACTCTTTCTCTACTGTCCGAAGTCTCACGTGTCGTCGCCTCCAACGAAGATACAGTGCTGTCACCGGCAGATACCTAGACAGCAAGGTATGTGACAGTACCCTACCCCTGCGCATAGCTACGGCATGCTCAGGATCCCACAGGCCTTAGGCCGCGGTCCAATGGATTACAACATTGGCCACAGCACCCCTGCGAATACGCGCGGAAGAACGAATGGCGTGCATGCGGTGGCCACGGAATATGTTCCGTTGTTGCCCAAGAAAGCCGAGTTCACAAGCTTTAGTCGAGACGGTTATGCATGGCATGCACACGGGGGGTTGCATATATGCTGGAAAACTTTGAATCCATGCTCGCAAATTGACTATTTCTCCTCACAGATTGCATTTTGTTTGACCCCAACTCTCCGTCGTCCATGCAGTCACACCGTGACCGACCCCGACTTGAATCCATTCACAAGGCCCTCCCACAGCTGCAGCGTCCACCGAGTCCCGCTCCACTTTTGCTGCTAGATCGACAGGTAATGCTCGCACGGGCGCTGCGCCAACGCAGTCCTCTGTTCAACTTGCCGGCCCCTGGCACCACCGCCGACAACGCCGCCGGCGACACCTTCTCCAGCCCCGCCCCAACCCGTGCTCCTGCCGTGGCTGGCACGCGAGTGCCCGCGCAGCCGCCAAGCGACGCCAGCCTGCATCCTGCCACCTCCACACCTGCCCCGCCGCCCCACAGCTGGTGCCCCCGGGACCGAGCTGCAGCTAATCTCTGCGAAGTGCACTGTGTTGACGCATTCCATGTAGCTGCTGCTGACATGACATGACATCATAGCCTCAGTGGTTGGCTTAGTCTCTGTGATTAGCTGACACCCAAGCGTGTAGTGATCGCGTGCTCAGGCCTCTGGTTCACTGGTCGGTGCACTGTTTCTGTGCACAGCTCTGAATATAAAAGCGCTCACCACTCTGCGTGCACAATCCTAACTGTGCGTTGCTGAAGTCACCACGAGCGTAAGGTCACACTCACGCTCGCCTAGTACCCATAAGAGATTGCTTGATCTGCCAGTCATGCGGCTGCTGATGTGTTTGATATCTCATCGAGGCCAGCGGAGCAGGGACATCTAGGGCGCATCCAAGCAGTATTTATACCATGCACTTGCTGTAGCTATGCATGCTTGCTTGGTCAGCGACAAAATGCACTCTAGTCGGGCGCCATGTATTCTCACAGCCCAGTGTTTGTTCACCCCATTGGTTGCCATGGCTTGTCTTGTCCGTTGTAGTTGCCCGAGATCAGTGTTGGTGCTAGGGCATATAGCGTCCACGCACCCTGCCACCGTAACGCTCCATGCCACGGCACCGGCTGTGCCCCCGCCAGTTTGCGGGGTAGCGGGCCGTGGCCACAAGCGAGTCAAGCGTGGCCAGAAAAAGGGCAAGGTCAAGCCACTGTGCGCTGGCGGCAGCTAGCGAGCCCCTGCCAGCCATGGCAGCTAGCCAGCCCGCACCGGCCCTCCCAGCCGCGCCGACTTGCGGGCTGCAGCCCGGTTCGGCCCGGAAGCGCACATCGGGCCCAGGCTGTGGCCGGCGAGGCAAAGCATGAATTCGCAGCCGCGCTCACGCGACGTGCTGCTCGGCTCATCGGCGCCTGTGCTTTCGCACGTTGAGGTGGGGCTCGTGCGGAAGTAGTCCGCACGGCGAACGTGCTGGGCGACCTGCCCCGGGAGGTGTTCGCACAGTCCCGGGGCGGCCGCTGCGCTGGCGCCATAGCGACATCCCACACCGATCCCATAGTGGATGGGCTGCCGGTGGAGGATGCCGGGGGAAACGATCATGCCGCGCAGCCTATCCGACAACCAGCGGCAACAGCAGCTGTTGAGAATAACAGTCTCATGCATGCGTGAGGATACCAAACTATTTTCGCGTTCGTCGCCCTAGGCTCCTGATAGTATATAGGCAATCGCTGAGCCTCTGAGTCTTCAGTGTCTCTATACTGAATACCACAGAGTTCGCTCAGGTATGTGTGGTGGGTCGTTTTGTGAGTGTGTGTCATGTGTGTTGGATAAGCTGTGCCTGTGCGCATCATTGCAGGTCCAACTGATTCTGCATTGCGCATCGTCATTGTCTAAAGCTTAACCTACGTATTACTTCACTTACACAGACGATGCTGGTCGGCTGCGGGCGGGAGGAGCCTCCCACCCCGCGGCACCGCACAGTATTGGCCCAAATGACCAGCCGCACAGTGGCATTGCCAACAACTGGAGCAGCGTCAGGAGGGGGTGCCATTCTCCCCAGTTGCTTGTTGCAGTTCAGCGCACACCAGATCCAGCTCCATCTGTGCCCGGCACAGCCACCCATCCCGAGGGTGCGCCTGCGACCGGATTGCGGCACACATATAGTCTGGAGACCGACCCGCTAGGAATGGTGCTGCAAATCAATCTGATAAGGGATCATGTTCCCGTAAAAGTGCCGCGCAAGCATCTGCTTTGCGGACGCGGCAGAGATGTCTAGCATGTGCCACTGAGCAGCAGTCCCGCGGCAATCACACCAAAGCCCGTAAGCACGACAGAAGGCAAGACGCAGCGCTATTTGTGGAATGCGTGCGGTAGTGGGGACGATATTCTTCACCATCCTCACCGTCAGAACCGATAGATCCTCGGCGAGATGCCATGGGATCTTCACGGCGTGGTGGCATCCTGCAACACGACCATCGTATGTCGCCGGACACGCAGACCCGTAGGCCTCTCTGCGAGACCAGCACACTAACAGAATGCAATCCAGTCGTAGCGTTCTGCATTTGTGTATCCTTGTCTCTCTACGGTCAGCTAAGCGCTGGAGCGGTGTGAATCGCTCATCGGGACGCTCAGCCGTAACCGCAGACTTTCCCCTGGACTCTATCGCAAGCGTGTAGACATCACAAGAATACCCACAATCATCACCAATACCACGAATAAAACAGTGAACCTCGGCCTTAGGGCCTGTGGGATCCCGTGCATGCCGTAGCTATGCGCAGGGGTCGGTGCTATCACATACCTATGCTGTTATACAGGCTCAGCTGTGATAGCTCCGGTGTTTTCGTTGGATGGAATACACGTGAGACTTAGCAGATTAGAAAAGAGTGATTACACAACGATCTGTAGAGCCTATATAAGCGTTTCGCAAACGTCTCATACGGATACGGTCAGAACCATTGTCTGTTTGCACACAGTCAGCATGCGTTGCACGTGCATCGGTGCGTGGCTGCCCCATAGCCACTCCGGATCAGCACCATACATCCACTCCATGCATGGTCACCGTAGTCCTGTGCATGGCTGGATCACGACAACTTTTGGTCACAACAGACAGCTGTGCGCTGCGCAGCACGGGCAGCCATTTCCCCAGTGCTGACCACCCCTTGCGGGTGGCGGTAGCCTGCTGCAAGTCCTAGTTGTGCTGCGCTTGGAGCTGCAAGCCCAGGTAGGGCGCAGCGTGGACCCGCTGCAGTTGGCACGTACCCAAGTACAAATCAACATCGGAATAACGAGCACACACAGCACGGTGACCAAACACCATCACCACCGTCTTGGGAACCCTAAGGTCCTACCCCCACCGGACACTGTGCGTACGTACCACATCAATGACCTGTTGCAGTCCGGCCGCCGTGCCAGAGGCCCCTGTAAGATCGTTCGCATATGCTTGCCCAGCATACGGACGGAGCCAGCTTGTGTCACCCACTGTAAGCGCCCCCGGCCCAGCTTGGGGCCCAAGCGCAGCATGCATGTCGTCCAGCACAAAGTCAACGAATATTGTGTACAGCAGTGGCGACAACATGCAGCCCTGCGCCACACCTCGCTTAACCCAGAAGCTCGTCGATAGGCAGCCATGTATCCGCCGCCGGCTGGTAGCAGTCGGGTACATGCCGTCAATCACTGCGAACAGTTCGCCCGTCACACACACGGGCGAGCCTGACATGCATTCAAGACACTATTGTGCAGTGCACTCAGTTGGCATGCATACATATGTCTTGTGTCACACAGTGATAGATCTAGGACTCAGCAGCGCCGAGGCAACAGACCAGGCAACAAGCAAACAGACAGACCGGCCGCCGCAAGCACCAAGGCCACGCGCCGCACGAGCAAATGCCAGAACGAACTAACGCCAGCGCGAAAGCAGACACACACGCACCACGCAGTACCACGCAGGCCATGCGCACACCAAACACACAGCCAGCACTCGCCGGGCCCACAAGCGGTCGTCGACTCGACACTAGCAGTCTGCACGGGCGCGACAGCGCGCGCTACGGCCATGTCCGAGGCCGCAAGGCACCGGTCCCAGGATCCGTGGCCTGAGCCAGCCCGGCAGCCCGAGCGGTGTCCGGGGAGGGGCGCAGAGGAGAAACGGCGGCCGTGCGCTGCGAGGAGGGAAGAGGGAGGGAGGGAAGAGGGAGGGATCGGGTGCGGGGGGGGGGGGGGGGGGGCTGCAGGGCGAAATGGGTGGAGGGGGGGGATCGCAGGGCGAGATGGGCGGATCGGGGGGGGGGGGGGGGGGGGCGACGCAAGCCTATGCGCGATGGCCTGTCAGCGCCGACAAGCCGTCTGTGGGGACAGGAAGGCCCGGCAGCAGCGCCCGTCCGACCAGTCTAGCACGCAGGGGCGCGGCCTCGTGGGCTTGTCGCGCCAGCGCGCGGCACAATGTTGTGGACAGGTCGCGCATGGTATTGAGCATGAAAGTACGCTTTGACACCGCGCCGTGTCCCGCGGCAACCTCCGCGACCGTCTGGAGGAAGCGGTATGCGTCCCCTCCAACCCTGCCGTACGTCTCATGTACGAGCGGGATGAACTGGGCGGCACCTGTGACGGCGCCATATTTGTTGCGCTTTTGACGCTCGCCCTTCTCGGCGGTCGCGCCAGCCTCACGTGACGCACTGCGCACATGCGACCTGGCAAGCGGGTGCATCACCTTCACGTCCAGCAGCGCCATGTGCGTGGTGAGGAATGCCAAGAGGTCGCCGCGCTGCGGAGGTCGCTGCGATCGGGGCAGCAGGGGTGCGGCAGGGGGCGCTGCATGTCCTGTGACTGTTCAGTTTGTTCCTGTGGTCACACCTCTGTGTGAGCTGTAGGTAAGCTCTGCTAAGGCCACTGTGTCCATACCTTCCATGTAGCTTCTGCTGCCAATACATGATATCATAGCATCAGTGCTTGGCTTTGTCTCAGTGATTCGCTGACCTCCAAGCGTGTAGTGAATGCATGCGCAGGTCTCCTGTACACTCGTAGGTGACTCTGGGTGCACGGCACCAAGTGCGTTCCAGTCGAATCATGCATGTCATAACTGGGCATGACTGAAACAAGCTTGGTAGTTAAGTATGAGTGGGCTTGTTCCCCCTGCGGGCACGTCCTTGTCAGCCGTTGGTGCTGATAAGTGAGGCCGCAGGTAAAGCCCTGAAATGTGCATTTCCACACATCACCGCGAGCCTAAGATAAGTGTTCATGCTCGCCTCAGAACCATCAGAGATCACTCGACCTGCCGGGATGTGTTACACAGTGATAGATCTAGGACCCAGCAGCGCCGAGGCAACAGACCAGTCAACATGCAAACAGACAGACAGACCATCTCAAGCACCAAGGCCACTCTCCGCACGAGCAAATACCGGAACGAACTAGCGCCGGCACGAAAGCAAACACACACACACACACACACACACACACACACACACACACACACACACACACACACACACACACACACACACACACACACACACACACACACACACACACACACACACACACACACACACACACAAACAACGCAGAACGAGCGCAGCACCACGCAGTACCACACAGTCCACGCGCACGCCAAACACAGTCAGCATGCTCCAGGCCCACCGGCTGGCGCCGACTCGATACTAGCAGTCTACTTGGGCGCGCAGCTGCACGCTACGGCCACCTCCGAGGCCGCGAGGCACCGGTCCCAGGGGCCGCAGCCGCAGCCGGCCCGGCAGTACGAGCGGTGTCCGGGAAGGGGCAGAGGAGAAGAGGCGATATGCGCAAGAGGAGGGAAGAGGGAGGGAGGAGGAGGGACGGGAAGCTGGTAGGGGGGGGGGGTCACGACTCAAGCCTATGCGTGATGGCCCGTCAGCGCTGGTAGGCCATCCGTGGGGACAGGAAGGCCCGGCCGCAGCGCCCGCCCGACCAGTCTAGCGTGGAGGGGCGCAGCCACGCGGGCTTGGCGCGCCAGCGCGCAGCACAGTGTTGTGGACAGGTCGCGCATGGCATTGAGCAGAAAAGTGCACCTAGACACTGCGCCGTGTCCCGCCGCAACGCCCGCGATCGTGTGGAGGAAGCGGTACGCGTCCCGCTCAACCCTGCCATACGTCTCATGCACGAGCGGGATGAACTGGATGGCACCTGTGATGGCGCCATACTTGTCAGCTTCTGCCATTCGCCCTTCTCAGCAGTCGCGCCAGCCTCACGCGACGCACCGCGCACATGCGATCTAGCTAGCGGGTGCATCACCTTCACGTCCATCAGCGCCATGCGCGTGGTGAGGAATGCCAGGAGGTCGCTGCGCTGCGGGGGCCGCTGCGATCGGGGCGGCGGGGGGGGGGGGGTTCGGGCGCGCTGGCGGGATGTGGCAGCTCGTGTGTTCGATATCTCGGCAAGGCCAGCTGAACAGGTCCTGGGCGCATCACCAGCGGTACTTATACCGTGCGCTTGCTGGGGTCAGTGTTCATGTACGTGTACATGCGCTTGCACTTGTGCTCTGACTGGGGCGCCATATATTCCCACAGTCCATACTGTTTTGTTCACGTCATTCGTTGTGTGTTCATGTTGTCCTTCCTTGGCGAGCCTTGTCGTCGCTGCCCGTGTAGCCTTCGTGCTGGGGCGCAAGCCCTTCACACCCTGCCACCGAATAACACAAGCATCTTGACATATATGAGGCAGTGGTTGAGTAAAAGTGTCTGGCGACGTCGTCGCACGCCTGTGCAGCGGCGGCAAGTCCACGATCCGAACGGCTGCGGCAAGCATTGGAGCAAGCCGCGCTCTAGGCAGCACCGTTTCTGACAAACCCCCCCTGCTCACGAAGTGCCCACCGAGGGCCACCACGTGCCCGCTAGAAAAGACAATTTCTAGCAGGCAGTGTCGCAGCTCGATGGGGATTGCGCGGCGGGTGCTGTGCAACTATGAGCCGACACATATGCTAGTCGTGCTCTGGTTGTTACAGATGCCAATATTCCACACCTCCACGTGTGGAATGCATGGCCGTGTGACATGATATACCCCGGGATATCGCGGGAGCGGGAACCCGACCAGTATGTTACACGGAGATGAATTTTTTTTTTCAGCATATGTGAGTTACACGGAGATGAACGCAATAGCCCGGCAGCGCGGGCAACAGAAGGAAAGTAGACGGCCAAAACCCCCGAAAGTAGCCACCAGCAAAAAGCAATCACTGTCCCAGGCGAAAAGCCACAACGAACCGACACAGCCGACACAATCACACCCACGCACCCACACGCATGCGCACTCCCGCACCCCTCCACTACGTCACCAGCGCCACAACCGCACACAGCAACCACCACCGCACTACTGCCCACCCCATCAAAACCAGCCACCACCGACCCCCCAACAGCAGCACCCCCACTCCATCCTGCCCCACTGGAGCATTCCATCACGGGCCCCCCGCACATGAGAGCCCGGGGGCGCACGCCCCCCACAGTGCAAGGCGTACCAGCCCTCCCCCTCCGGCCGCCCGGCAGGGGCCTCAGGGCGGGGCGCGAAGGGCACTGGCGGCGCCGCATCACTCCCCCCACGGTGGCTCGCGGGAAGGCAGGGCGGGCCAGCACGACCAGACGCGGGGCCGGCCTGCGCTGCTGCAACCGCGGCACCCGGTCCAGCAAGGCGGCCAGCGGCCGCCTATAGCACGTCCGACGGGACATCGTGGCCAGGCACCACCGCCCGGCCCGCCAGCCGCATACGCAGCAGAGCCGCAGCGAGGACCTGGCGCGTCACACCACGGCACAGAGTGGTGGAGAGTTCGCTCATGGCATTCTGCAAGAACGCTCGCCTGGACACGGCCCCCGAAGCCGCAGCAAAGTCAGCAATCTTATTTAGGAAGGCGAACGCACCCATGCCCACACGGCCAAACGTCTCATGCGACAGGGACACAAAGCGACATGCGCCAGTGCCGGAGCGGCCGTACTTGTCTCGCTTCCGGTCGTCCATCAGCTGGGCGGCAGCGCCTGGCGTGTTTGCCGCGGCGATGACCCGGGAGGGGGCCACCGGACAGGTCACGCACACATCGGCCACAATGGTATGACCAGTATGTATGTAGTCAAGCTTCTTGTTCATCCCGGAGATCCCGCCATACGTTTTGTTTATTGCACGTGACACTTGTTGAAAGCCCACTGTCAAGACGGCTGTGTTACTCGGTGGCAGAGAGAGATGGGCTTACGCCCCAGCTCATAGGCTGTAAACGGGCAGCAAAGACACAGGCACTAATGAAAATGCAATGAATGGAGTGAACATATCAGTGCAAGCTGTGAAAATATGGGGCGCCCCAATCAGAGCACCATCGCAAGCGCTAGTCCAATGATCCCAGAAAGCGCACGGTACAAATACCGCTTGTGATGCGCCCAGGACATCCCTGTTATGGCTGGCATCGCCGAGTTAACGGGCATTTTGATAGCCATATTATTGGCTGACCAAAATCATTACGAGGCGAGCATGAGTTAGGCTCGCTGTGGCTTTCCTTTGCTTCGCGGGGGAAAGACAAAAGGCTAAAGGCAAGGGTTGCGCGGTTGCGGCGGCGCATGCCGGCCCCGCGTATGGTAGTGCTGGCCCACCCTGCCTTCCCGTGGGCTGCCGCGGGGAGAGCGATGCAGCGCAGCCAGTGCCCTTCGCGCCCCACCCTCAGGCCCCTGCCGGGCAGCCGGAGGGGGAGGGCTGGTACGCCCTGCACTGTGGGGGGCGTGAGCCCCCGGGCTCTCATGTGCGGGGGGCCCGTGATGGAGTGCTCGAGTTGGGCCGGCTGGAGTGGGGGTGCTGCTGTTGGGGGGTTGGTGGTGGCCGGGTTTGCTGGGGTGGGCGGTAGTGCGCACTGTGGCTGGCGGTTGCTGTGTGCGGCTGTGGCGCGGGTGCCGTGGTGGTGGGGTGCGGGAGTGTGCATGTGTGTGGATGCGTGGGTGTGGTTGTGTCGGCTCGTTGTGGCTTTTCACGTGAGACAGTTGTTGCTTGTTGCTGTTGTCTGCGTTCCGGGGTTTTGGCCGTCTACTTTCCTGCTGTTGCCCTCGCTGCCGGGCTATTGCGTTCATCTCCGTGTAACACCGGTAGTGGAGAACCACGGCTGATGGTGCACAGCAACATGCAATCTTACATGCACGACACGGTGCGGTTGAAGCTGTGGAGCGATCAAAGCCACCTGCCAGCTGATTAGAGACCTGAGCGCACTCTTACTAGCTGCGCGTGCAATAATCGATAATCAAGGTCTTGTTACCATGCCACTGCTCAGGCCACTGACATGGCCATGCTGTGCATGTTGAGGTGTGAAGCACAAGTGTGCACAGCATGCTGACATGGATGCTGACGAATGCATGCCAAGCTTGCAATTAGGCTCTCGCAACACCCACCCACTTGTCCAGAGTAACAATTTGAAGGGGTGTCACCAAACAGTCTGAACAGTTCAACGTGGCAATCAACACAAGGTTGTTCCACTTCTACCTTTCGTGTCAGCCGTGCTTGCCCTCGATCAGCGACTGGCAATAGAAACATGTCGTGTACAAGCTGTGTAGCACGTGCTCCAGCACAGCTCAGTTGTAGAAACTGAACGCATCAAGACTTGCTCAAATGCCTTGAAACTTGTGTCAGAACACTGTGTAGTGCACATTGAGACAGCGTAAGCATAATCATGGAGCCAGCAGCCGCAACATTCATTGAGTCCATTGTTTCGGCCATGGGGATTGCGACCTTGTGTGAATGGATCAAAATCTCTGGCCTCACTCCCTGCCCCTCACTCCCTAGGACAAGCGCCACCTTTGTCTGCTCCAGGCAGACAAACAAGGCACTGTCTGGGGCTGGCTCCGCATCGGGCGAAATCTTGTCTGCTGCCAATGACATCTCATCTGTGGCAGCTGACAGTAGTGTGATCTGATGATGGTTTAGATGGTCTTTCAAGTCACTCCATGATCCCGTCTCATGATGCACCTGGAAACCAGTCAAGCTGTTGCGCATTCCCAAGGATCACATTGGTGTACGTCTCCAGGCAGGCAGACACACGTTTGTGGTTGAATTGGATGCTGCCATTTGTGCCAGCTCTGTTTGCACCAAACGGTTCGATTTATTCAAACGAATGCTGAAGATGGCACGTACCTGGAAGGTCGAACCACGAGCTGCCCTGATGGCCTTTTCATTGTAAGGATCACAACAATCCATAAGGAAGACGGCATCCCATCTAAGAGCTTCCGCATTGCGCAGCAGTGTTCCCAGGTTGCCGGGATCTTGCACTTGGTCGAGCACCAGCAGTCGTCGTACGATGTCCCAATGAGGAATTTTCTGAGCAAAGAATCATACGTGTCAAGTATAATGCACTGGCACAGGTGAGCTTGGCGCTGTTGTTATGGCAGCAGGCTGGATGCGTTGTCGATGGTTGCATGGATAGCACCGCATGACGCAGTATAAACATGTGAGCTGAGATTCGTTTGTGTAACGATACAGACGTCAGCAACTGCGCCACGTTTTACGAATTATGGCTGCACAACTGAGCGTTTGGAACACAATTGTTTGGCATGTGTGGTGTCTGTGATTGCACATGCTGCACGGTCGCAAGGTCCTCCACCCTTAACTAGCAAGCGCTCACTCACAGACAGCAAGACCCCAATGCGACCGCAGTGGTCCATGGAAGTTGGGCTTCATACCTGAGGTTGCACCTCCACCTCTGCGACTGCTTTCACTGCAGCCACTGAGCCCAGGCCAGACAGCTTCTTCATCACATGCTCATCTACTGTCACAACAGCGCCCGCGGTGCTGACAACATTGCCTGACACCTCACATGCATCCGTCACGAATAATGTCACAATGTTCAGGCGTGCACCTTTCGCCAGTTGCTCTTCAATCAACTGCTGGCTAGCGAGGAGAACTCGGCGCTGCTGCTTGCGATACTTGTCGTTTATCCTGAGCTTGACACAATGCTTGATATACGAGTTGTTCGTACTTGTGATGCTGGACACAATCGGGACGGGGGGGGGCGCATGTACAGCACAGCGTCGGGCGCAGCGTGAGGTCCTTAGTGCTGTCCGTAAGTATGGCCGCATGACGCCAGACACGCGAATGCGCCCGTCAAATACCTAGCAGCTAGGCGATGTCGGGGTGGTTGAGAAAACACGCCCGAGAGGATGGCGACATTAGCTCTCACAACGAAACAATGGGGTGTCACGCGCGTGGGCAGGTAACCGCCACCATCACGAAATGATAGCCTGCCAACTGAGTAGTGCAGATGCGATACACGCAACGCGCAGTACTTTGACGCCATATGTGTGTCTGAGGCTCCGCGTGTCGCGCAAGGCAGAGCAGAAAGGAAGACACCTCACCCTCTAAGCCGTCGAGGTGGGCAAATCAGCGGAATCCCGCGGAATGAGCTGGCGTTGCCACCAGGACATGCAACCTTTCAGCAGCGCTCGCTTGCACGGGCCTTCGTAACACTCGATGCTCAAAGGTTATGATTTCGGACGCCATGCACACAGCAGGTGCGAGGCCATGACCTCGTTAGCTGATCATGGTTGGGCTTCTGAAGACACAGATGTCGGACGCAGCTGTCCTGCCCACAACGGTATGACACCCAACAGAGAGCTAGGTGTTACACGGAGAGCGACACAATATCCCATTTCGCCCTGCAGCCCCCCCCCCCCCCCCCACCCCCGCACCCGATCCTCCTCCTCCCTCCCTCTTCCCTCCTCCCAGCGCGCGTCCGCCGTTTCTCCTCTGCGCCCCTCCCCGGACACCGCTCGTGCTGCCGGGCTGGCTGAGGCTACGGCTCCTGGGACCCGTGCCTCGCGGCCTCGGACATGGCCGTGGCGCGCGCTGTCGCGCCCGTGCAGACTGCTAGTGTCGAGTCGACGACCGCTTGTGGGCCCGGCGCGTGCTGACTGTGTGTTTGGTGTGCGCGTGGCCTGCGTGGTACTGCGTGGTGTGTGCGTGTCTGCTTTCGCGCTGGCGTTAGTTCGTTCTGGCATTTGCTCGTGCGGCGCGTGGCCTTGGTGCTTGCGGTGGCTGGTCTGTCTGTTTGCTTGTTGCCTGGTCTGCTGCCTCGGCGCTGCTGAGTCCTAGATCTATCACTGTGTAACACAATATCCCAGCAGCGAGGGCAGCAGCAAGGAAGCAAGCAAGCAATTGAATCCGAGCCAGGCAAAAAGGTGCACTGTGCAAGCTTCTACAAGCTACGATCCGTTGCAACAATTGCACACTAACACTCACCTACGGACACACAAAACCCAGCCTTGCGTTTATCTCCGTGTAACACAACCCAGCCACACATAGCCCGGCCAACACACACCAACATCGGCACCACTGCACCAAGTCACACTCGAAAACTCACGTGCCAGCCCACAAAACCCCCATGCGAGCCTGGGGGCGAGCCAGCCCAAAAAAGCCCCCCAGCGCAGGAGGCACCGCTCCCGCACGGGGCCCACAACACGCCACACCATGGGTGCCACTTGTCCCCTCGCCTTGAGGGGACACGCGCACGGCGGCGGCGGCGGCCCGCGGCCCGCGGCTCAGCGCGGAAACGCAAAGGGTGCAATTGGCGAGTACGCACCCCAAGCACTACCGCAGCATCCAGTTTCCCCCGCCCAGTGCTGCGACCAGCGGCCGCCTACATGTAGCTACCGTCCATCCAATAGCCCGTATGGCCAGGCGGCACCACCCGCCCAACAAGCCGGATGCGGAGTCGCTGCGAGGACATACTTGGTGGCCACTTTACAGAGCCTGGTCGAGCAAAATCGTGATCCAGCTACGCATAGCGCTGCCGTTGCGTGCATGGAGTGGATGCATGGTGCTGATCTTGAGAGGCTGTGGGGCAGCTGCCCGGCAGCCATTGTCGTGATCCAGCCATGCATGGCCATGCACAGGGCTACAGTGAGCATGCATGAGCTGAGCTCAGACCGCGCGCTAGCATCCTCAAGTCTGCGCGGTGCTAGACAGCCACAATCGGGACAAGATCAACCTGACTGCACAGAGCACATCATGTGTCATGGTGAGCAGTCGGCTCTGCCAAGCCCCACAAGTCCCTGGAAAAGCGACTGTCTTGAGCACGTGCAAGTGTGTGATGTCAATTCAATGGCGATCTGGAGAATTTTGTAGTGCCATGGCCCTCCATTTTGCCACATTTCAGCACATATGATAAGGTGAGTGTCGAATCACATCAGGTCTGGTCCCCATATGACCCTTGACTGTCTCAGCACATTGTCTGCAACCTGCGGAACCTGTCCCCAAGGCCCAAATCCCGGTGTGCTCCTCTTGCCCAAGTGCAGGAGCCCAGCACTATACACACAGATGAATCGTTCCAACCAATCTTCATCTGGCATGGCCTACAGAGCCTCCAACGCCACCTCAGGTCCACAACGCTCTGGCGCGCCAAGCCCGCGCGGCCGCACCCCTCCGCACTAGACTGGTCGGGCGGGCGCTGCTGCCGGGCCTTCCTGTCCCCACGGACGGCCTGCCGGCACTGACGGGCCTTCGCGCATAGGCTTGAGTCGTGACCTCCCCCCCTCCGCCAAATGCGTCCTACCGGCTCCCCCACCCCCCCCCCCCCGGTCCCTCCTCCTCCCTCCCTCTTCCCTCCTCCCCGGAACCTCCGCCATTTCTCCTCTGTCCCCCTTCCCGGACACCGCTCGTACTGCCGGGCTGGCTGTGGCTGCAGCCCCTGTACCCGGTACCTCGCGGCCTCCGAGATGGCCATAGCGCGCGGCTGCGCGCCCGTGTAGACTGCTAGTGTCGAGTCGCCGCCCGCCGGTGGGCCCGGAGCATGCTGACTGTGTTCGGCGTGCGCATGGACTGTGTATTACTGGGTAGTACTGCGCTCGGTTCCTGCGTGTGTGTGTGTGTGTGTGTGTGTGTGTGTGTGTGTGTGTGTGTGTGTGTGTGTGTGTGTGTGTGTGTGTGTGTGTGTGTGTGTGTGTGTGTGTGACCTGTTGTCCATGCTGTGGGAAGGAATGAGAAAGATGATGCAGCTGTTGAGCGCATTTCCCTGGAGGATGCAAGTGAGCATGATGTTGGGAGCTCCACAGTAGTCAATATGGAGAGTGACGTCGGTGACTTGTCGGATGGAGTGTATGTTGTAATTCAGCGGACCGAAGCCCTTAGGCACTGTGGGATCTAAGCACTGCCGTAGCTGTGCGCAGGGGGTCGCGCTGTCACATACCTGGCTGGTGTACAGGTTCCGCCGTGACAGTGCGCTCTCAGTGTTGGATTAAAGCACGTGAGACTTTAGCAGAAGAAGAGTGATTACACTTTGATCAGTAGAGCCTATATAAGCGTTCAATCAACGTCTCATACGGATACGATCAGAATCATCGTCTGCGGCACACAATCTGCATGCATTGCTCGTGCATATGGTAAGCCATCGGTGCATGGCGTCCCATAGCCACTCCGGAATAGCACCGTGCATCCACTCCATGCATGGTCTCCGTAGTCCTGTGCATGGCTGGATCACGACAGTGTCTGCTACGGCTGACACTGTGACTCCTGATGCAGAAAAAACGACGGGGCAAGAGGTGATTCCGAGCAGTGGCAAGACTGCTAGCCGCAGTGAGTCGCGGCGTGCAGCTGCTGCGAGGAAGAAGGTCAAGGCTATGCTGGACGATCCAACGGTGAAGCAGGCCATGAGTGGCCGCCATCGTGAGCAGTGGATCATAGCAATGCTTGATGAGTTGACCTCCTTAAGTGTCATGACGCGCTTGATGCGTCCCGGTGTGCGCAGCGGATTAGAGCGCGTGCGTGGGCGTGGAAATGTGTGTGATGGGCGTGAGTGTTGTTGTAATTGAGTGGACCGCGGCCTAAGGCCTGTGGGATCCTGAGCATGTCGTAGCCATGCGCAGGGGACTGGTGCTGTCACATACCTTGCTGTCTAGGTATCTGTCCGTGACAGCGCCTCTGTCTTCAGTGGAGGATGAATACACGTGAGACTTGGACAGACGAGAAGAGTGATTACACTATGATCAGTAGAGCCTATATAAGCGTTCTTTAAACGACTCATACGGATACAATCAGAATGATTGTTTGTTGGCAGGCAATCTGCATGCATTGCTCGTGCATATGGTCAGCCATCGGTGCATGGCTGCCCCATAGCCACTCCGGATCAGCACCCTACATCCACGCATACATGGTCACCGTAGTCCTGTGTATGCCACCATGCATGGTCACCGTAGTCCTGTGCATGGCTGGATCACGACAAGTATATGCAAACCTTGGTCGTGCGCAGGGTTCGCACGGCAAAGTGGAATTGGAACTGTGCGAGGTTCGTGGCACATGACGCTTGAGATCTCGAGTACACACCTGCACAGTTGGTATCTATGTGTTAGATACCGGCTATGGCATCTTGAGCCGTCTATATGGAGTGCTGCATATGGGAATCATCTTGGCGAGTTCATGAGTGCCACGTGGCACTCTGTGGTTGAGCTACCTTGGATCTTCCGAGGTGGGAAACGTATCCCACAACATTAAGGGAACATGATGTGTTCGACATAGTCTGGTGCCCAGCAGCAGTGAAGCCTGTGACAGGCAACTGGGTGCTCAAGATTAAGCGAAGAGCACAGGGCGAGATTGAGCAATTCAAGGCTAGATATGTAGCCAGGGGGTTCACGCAAGTGGACGGCGTAGATTTCTTTGAGACTTGGGAGCCTGTGGGGAGTTATGCTACCTTCAGGGCTCTGTTGTCTGTCAGTGCTGTGGAGGATCTGGAGACGAGACACATAGACATTAAATGTGCTTTCATGAACGGTGTTCTGGAGGAGGAAGTGTATGTGGCACAACCTCCTGTACTGGACGATGGGTCTGGTATGGTGTGGCGCCTGAAAAAGGCGTTATATCGTCTGAAGCAAGCTGCCAGTGTCGTGATCCAGCCGTGCACAGGACTACGGTGACCATGCATGGAGTGGATGCACGGTGCTGATCCGGAGTGGCTATGGGGCAGCCATGCACCGATGGCTGACCATATGCACGAGCAATGTATGCAGATTGCGTGCCAGCAGACAATGATTCTGATCGTATCCGTATGAGTCGTTTAGAGAACGCTTATACAGGCTCTGTCGATCGTAGTGTAATCACTCTCTTCTTGTCTGTCCAAGTCTCACGTGTATTCACCTCCAACTGAAGGTACAGGCGCTGTCACGGACAGATACCTAGACAGCAAGGTATGTGACAGCACCAACCCCTGCGCATGACTACGGCATGCACAGGATCCCACAGGCCCTAGGCCGCGGTCCACTGAATTACAACGTATCGGTGATGATTGTGGGTATTCTTGTGATGTCTATTAGTTTGCGATAGAGTCCAGGGGGAACCTGCGGTTACGGCCGCGCGTTTCGATGACCGTGTCACACCGTTCTAGCGTGTAGTCGACCGTAGAGAGATTAGACAAAGCTAATGCAGAATGCTACGGCGGAGCTGCATTATGCTTATGTGCTGGTCTCGCGAAGAGGCCTACGGGTCTGCGTTTCCTGCGACATACGGTGGTCATGTTGCAGGACACCACCATTCCGAGACGATTCAATGGCATCTCGCCAAGGATCTATCGGATCTGACGGTGTAAAGGGAGCAGTTAACCCTCCGCACCATCGCACTCGCTCCACAGTGCGCCGCGAGCAGGCCGCGGAGGGTCAGTTCATGCCCCACAGGGAAGGACAAGACACTGGGACCTACGGGTATCTCAGTGTTAACCCTCTGCAGGCCGCCATGCCGAGCAACGCTGATCCTACGGGGAATGCGGGTGCTCAGGCAGCGGTGCATGGAGCGCAGGAAGTGCCACACGTTGCACAGACAGCATGGGCAGCGCAGCAGATACCACCCCCGATACCGCAGCCTTCGCAGGCTGCGATGTCATCCGGAGCGGCAGCAACAGCCGGGTCGATCGATGTTGCAACTCTCGCGAGCGCGCTATCGCTCGTAATGCCTAAGTCTGTGCCGGGAAAGTCCCTAGTTGAGAAGCATAAGTTCCCGGTATGGAACCGTAAGTATGATCACTTTCGGGTGTTCAAGAAAGAGGTAGAGAGTTGGGCAAACGTGGTGGGAGAGAATAGCTTGCTGGTGAATGATCCACTGGCACAGAATAGCCAGGCTCATGAGTCGGTGAAGCATTGGCTATTCATAACATTACCAAAGGAGGATAGGGATTTTCTGTCCGACTGTAGCTTTGTCCACGAGATATGGTCACTGCTGCATGCCAAGTACATGCCTTCTGTTGAGGTAGAGATACAGAAGCTATACCAACAGCTCAGTGGTGCTAGACAAGCGGGAAAGCCACTAGAGAAACATGTCAACGAGGTAGTTGGTATAGTGAACCAGATGAGGGGTCTGGGAGAATCTGTGCCTGATCAGCTGTACCGCTCTAGGCTACTGGCAGTAGACAGAGAGTATGCACTGCTGCAGCCGATGCTGCAGCAACTGCCATTGCAGCAGATAGTGTCCACGCTGCTAACGCATGCTCAGACTAACAGCCGACCTGCCCCTTTGCGATTCCCACGGGATGATCGTTGTGGTCAGCAGCGTTTTGGGGGACGAGGGTATCGTGGTGCACGCCACGGTGGTCGCCATGGTACACCCCTACAGGTTGCTGCAGTGGGAGCAGGGGGAGCAGACAAACGCAAGTGTTTCAACTGTGATAAGCCTGGCCATCTGCAGAAAGATTGCCCCTTGCTCTCCGCAGAGGTCAAGCAGTTCCTGCAGAAGCAAGCAGCTGCAGGGCGAGGCCGTGGCAGAGGCCGCGGGGGCCGTCAGGTGGCTGTGGTTGACCTAGAGGATCTGCGAGCTGAATGTGCTGATGGGTCATCGCCCAACATGCCATACACGTTTTTGGTGGATAGCGGGTCTGATCTGAACATTTGCTTCGATTATAGCATGTTCAGTGAGATCAAGCCACCGGATATCACAGAGTGCCAGCCTTTAGACCAGGGCAGGCTCAAGATATATGGCATGGGCACTATCAAGGCGAATGTGGGGAAGTACGTAACAGTACAGGCCGAGCTGGTGCCTGTGGACATTGAGCTAGATCATGTTTACTGGGTGCCAGCCAGCCCGATAAACATCCTATCAACGACTGTGCTGAAGCGGTCGAACATATACTTGCACACAGGCAAGGCACATACAGTAGAAATGCCTGGCTTCTATGACCAAGCCCAGACATTCGTGGGCAACTGTGAGCAGGGAGTCGATAGTGAGGATGATCCCACACTGAGCTGGTATTGCGGGACAGGCAGACCAATGTGGGAGCTGCGCCCTGTAGATTCAGGGATAGACTAGACCAGTGCTAACAATCTTTTCCACAGAAATAGGAAATGGGTTGGTGAGCAGGCGAAAGTCGCTGCAGTAGATGGTTTACCCATTGGTCAGAGATCTTCTTTCCAACTCGACCCAGCGTTCCTGGTGCATATCTCGTTTCACCATGCTGGCAACCGGATTCTCAAAATGATGACAGATAATCCAGACCTGTATGACCTCAAGCTGCCTAAACCTACGGGAGTAGCACTTGAGTGTCATGGTTGCCATGTGGCGGAACGGAGAAGTGGTGACAGAGCACAGCAAGGGGGCAAAGTGACAGAGAATGCCACGTATGCTGGAGAAGTGCTGCATGCGGATCTGGCGGGACAGATCAAGCCAGTAGGCATAGGAGGAATGAACTACATCCTGGTAGTAGTGGATGAGTACAGCAGGCACTCCCATGTGATCCCGCTGAAGTCAAAAAGCGGTGCTGCGGAAATGATATGCCTTCTGATAGAACGCATCCGCACTCAGATTGCCTATGACAAGGAGGTAGGGGTGCGAAGGCTGCACACGGACCAAGGAGGTGAGTTCAGATCGAGTCAGCTGGCTCAGTACCTTGAGTGGCGAGGGATAGTGCACACGTTCACTGACACCGCCCAACATGAGTCAAATGGGTTGGTAGAACGAAAGATCGGTGTGCTGAACACATCGGTGTGCTGAACACGTGTGCGGGCGAGTCTGCTGCAGGCAGCAGTGCCTGCATTCCTGTGGCCGGAGGCATACATGTGCGTGAACTATGCACACAACCTGACGCCGAGCACAGCACTGGAGGGTGTGAGGCGGAAGGAGGCGAAGCAGAAGCTGGAGGACAGGCTTGTTGCCACCAGCTCTGAGCCATGGTCCACGAATGAGCAGCAGCGGGCTAAGCAGCTGAGAGTCAGGAAGGCTGCAGCGCATGCACTGAACCTGAATGAGCTGTGTGAGAAGCTGATTGCCAGGAGAGAATTGGCATTTGTGGCACAGCATATGAGAAATGTGAATGTCAGAGAGATTGTGCCATACTTGTTGTGGTTTAGGAAGGTCAAAGAAGATGACTTCCGTCTCGTGGTGGCACAGGTGAAGCCTTTCGGGTGTCCAATGTATGTGTATCCAAGGAGGGAGCACTTCAGGCACCTGGAAGCACGAGGAATCCTCGGTGCCTATATGGGACCAGGTGGAGGTCCTCACATGGACAGGGTTTACGTGAAGCGTGGGAATGGGGGAGCAGTGCGGATGTACAGGCACACGGCTGCTCCACCTGCTCTAGTGAAGGATTTCGCGCAGCGATTTCACATGGCTGGGAAGGCTACGGCGGACCCAGTTGTGCTAGAGATCTATGAGCAGGGTGAATTTGAGATCCTACCCGATCAGTATACCAGTGTAGTGCCAGAGGCTGAGTTCTTGCCCAACATGAAGAAGTGGGTGAAGAGCACCAGTGTGCGGGCAGTGCGTCCACCAGCCAGTTGTGAACACATGATGCCAGAGAGGGGCAGAAATGTGGATTGGGCTGAGGGGGAGCATCCGGGTCTGGGCCATCAACACTGGGAACCAGGAAGAACGCTGCATAGGCGTTTCAAACCGCAAGACGAGCTACCTGAGGGTGAGCCTGAGTTCTCTCCTAGAGTGTTGGGTGCAGAGCTGCTGGCGCGACATGAGCGCTGGCACACACCGGAGATAAGTGAGGCAGTGGTTGCAGCGCGCTGTGATCATGCAGCGGCTGACAGTGCTCTGGCAGTGGCACACTGGTTCTATGATGCAGCAAACCAGCCGTCTGGGCCTCTACACCACGAGTTTAGGCCTGCAGAGACGATCCCTACGAGGGATAGAGCTGTGCTGCACATAGGGGACTGTGATATCTATCCACTTCCAACTGATGAGGAAGTGAGTGATAGTGAGTCTAGTGATGGAGGTGAGGATGACTCTGAGTCTGAGTCTAGATCCCGCTCGCGCTCAGCGGAGCCAGTCCAACGGTCGATGGGCAAGGAGCTGAGTGAGCCACCCCCACCTGTGCAAGCTGACGGTCACGGCGGCGGCCCAAGTCACCGCGGGTCCACGGTGTCAGGGCGTGATGACCGCGACAGATATGATGAGCCAAGGCATATATCTGGGTCTCAGGGCCAGGGGCAAGGCGAGCTACGGCATGTGCCTAGGGGAATAGCGACAGGCGGTGATGGCTCAGGGGGAGAGTCAGCACCAAGTGCCGCTAGGGGCAGCGGAGAACGTCTGGATCCGCCACATGAGGTGAGGGTTCGATGGGTTCCAAAGCCTTTTCACTTCATTCGCAAAGTCTTGAGACCTGCTGTCCATGCTGTGGGAGCAATTGTGAGTGATGCTGCTGTTGAGCGCATTTCCCTGGAGGAAGCACGAGAGCATGATGCTGCGAGCTCCACATTAATGAATGATGATGAGAATGACGTCGGTGACTGGGCTGAAGGAGTGTCTGCGACGGCTGACAGTGTGCCTCCTGATGCAGAAAAGACGACGGGGCAGAAGGTGACTCCAAACGGTGGCCCGACTGCTAGTTTTTGTGAGTCCAGGCGTGCAGCTACCGTGAGGAAGAGGGTCGATGCCGTAGTAGATGATCCAACGGTGCAGCAGGCCATGCGTGGCGCTCATCGTGAGAAGTGGATCACGGCAATGCTCGATGAGCTGACCTCCTTAAGAGAACATGATGTGTTTGAGCTGGTTGAGTGCCCAACAGGAGTGAAGCCTGTGACAGGCAAGTGGGTGCTTAAAATCAAGCGAGGAGCACAGGGTGAAATTGAGCGTTTCAAGGCCAGATATGTAGCCAGGGGGTTTACGCAAGTGGAGGGCGTAGATTTCTTTGAGACATGGGCACCTGTGGGCAGTTATGCTACCTTCAGCGCTCTGTTATCGGTCTGTGCAGTAGAGGATCTAGAGACGAGGCATATAGACATAAAATGTGCTTTCCTGAATGGTGTTCTGGAGGAGGAAGTGTATGTGGCACAACCTCCGGTACTGGATGATGGTTCTGGTATGGTGTGGCGTCTGAAGAAGGCGTTGTATGGTCTGAAGCAAGCTGCCAGGGAGAGGCACAAAGCTTGCAGAACTCTTATTGAGTATGGGTTTTGTGAGATCAGCCAGTGACCCTGCACTGTTCATTTGCAAAGTAGGACGTTGTCTTATTTTTCTGTGGGTCGATGATCTGTTGATTTTTGGTCGCAGAGAGCAGATGGATGATGCCATCAGAAAGATCCTTGAGGCATTTGAGGGTCGTGACCTGGGGGAGCTGGGATATGTGCTGGGCATGGAGGTCATATGTGATCGAGCTGCTCGCACTATCACCATCACACACAGAAAGAGCGTCAGGGACATGCTAGAGAGATTTAGCATGAGTGCAGACGGGCGCCAACTCCGTTGGTGCCAAAGCAGAAAATTTTTAGCCTGAAGGAAGATCCTAGCCAGGAGAAGGTTACAGGCACAGAGCATAGAGGTTTATGCAAGCCGTAGGAAGCATCCAGTATGTGGCAGTTGTGTCGCGTCCAGATACTGCGTTTCCGGCTAATGTCTTGGCCAGGCATATGGCTGGGAGTGCCAAATGTCATTGGAATGGTGTCCTTCACGTACTGAGATACCTGCGAGGGACCATAGACTTTGGCTTGACCTTTAGTGGCTCCAATGGGGGATGTGCGGTGTTGGAAGCATTTACGGATGCTGACTTCGCCAATGGTGCTTGCTTGAAGAGCGTGTCAGGAGTAGTAGTCCGGATGCATGGGAACTGTGTGTTCTGGCGTTCGAAGAGGCAGACTATTGTGGCTGGTGATACAACTGAGGCAGAGCTCATTGCGATGAGTTCAGCAGCCAATGAAGTGATGTGGGCAAAGCAGTTGTGCACTGATCTTGGTTTGTCGGCTGTGAAGCCAACGCTGTGGGACTGATACCATGTCAGGAACCAGAAATCAAGGAGAAAGTGAAGTATGGGTGGGTCAAGGTTCATTCGATTCCTGGCTCAGAGAATCCCGCAGACATCTTCACTAAGCCGTTGGGAAAGCAGCTGTTCGCTAAGCACAGACACGCATTAGGTGTGAAAGTGTGAGACTGCGTGGGAGTGTTGAGAATGACAGTCTCATGCATGCATGAGGGTACCAAACTCTTTTCTCGTTCGTCGCCCTAGGCTCCTGATAGTATTTAGGCAATCGCTGAGCCTCTGAGTCTTCAGTGTCTCTATACTGAATACTACAGAGCTCGCTCAGGTATGTATGGTGGGTCGTATTGTGAGTGTGTGTTCGTGTGTATTGGGTAAGCTGTGACTGTGCGCATCATTGCAGGTCGAACTGATTTTGCATTACGCATCGTCATTGTCTTAAGCTTATCCTACGTATTCCTTCAGGTTTGTTTCTTTGTTAAGTGTCTCTATACTGAATACTACAGAGCTAGCTCAGGTCGAACTGATTTTGCATTGCGCATCGTCATTGTCTTAAGCTTATCCTACGTATCTTCAGCAACAGCAGGAAAGTAGACGGCCAAAACCCCAGAAAGCAGACTGCAGCAACAAGCACCAACTGTCTCAGGTGAAAAGCCACAACGAACCGACACAGCCGACACAACCACACCCACGCACCCACACGCATGCGCACTCCCGCACCCCACAACCGGTACGTCTTGCACTGTGGGGGGCGTGCGCCCCCGGGCTCTCATGTGCGGGGGCCCGTGATGGAATGCTCCAGTGGGGCAGGATGGAGTGGGGGTGCTGCTGTTGGTGGGTCGGTGGTGGCTGGTTTTGCTGGGGTGGGCAGTGGTGCGGTGGTGGTTGTTGCTTTGTGCGGTTGTGGCGCGGGTGCCGTAGTGGAGGGGTGCAGGAGTGCGCATGCGTGTGGGTGCGTGGGTGTAGAAGTGTCGGCTGTGTCGGTTCGTTGTGGCTTTTTCGCCTGGGAGAGTGATTGCTTTTTGCTGGTGTCTACTTTCGGGGGTTTTGGCCGTCTACTTTCCTTCTGTTGCCCTCGCTGTCGGGCTATTGCGTTCATCTCCTTGTAACACCCCACAACCACGGCACCCGCGCCACAACCACCTGCCAAACTGCGCACTGCCACCCACCCCAGCAAAACCGGCCACCACCGACCCCCCAACAGCAGCACCCCCACCGCATCCGGCCCACTCGAGCACTCCATCACGGGCCCCCCGCACATGAGAGCCAGGGGGCCCACGCACCCCACAATGCAGGGTGTACGCAGTGTCTGGTGACCATGCTATGTGCGACGTTGTTCTCGCGGCGTTGCGGGAGGGCCTCCTACTTGAGCATGTACATGGTGTCCACCGTTTCCACGGTGGCCACCGTTTCCACGGTGGCCACCGTTTCCACGGTGGCCACCGTTTCCTATCGACTCATCCGAGCTCTCTGAAACTGATTCCTCCTTCCTGTCCGCCCCTATTCATAGGGGTGCTGTGGCCGATGCCCGATTGGGTCTGGCGTGATGCCCGAAATTTTATTTATTAATTTTTTTGTGTGACCCCGGTCAACACGTTTGCCGGGAATATTCCGGAATGCACCATACGGCATTCAGTCTGCAACGGCAATCCGCGGCACTACTCACCGTCTTGCCTACGCCTAGGCTGTCCTAGCTAGGACAGAGTTGTAATGTATCTCTCTAGGACAGAGTTGTCGATTGAACGTGTCCGCCGCTTCACACCTGTAACTTTCCCCCAGTGGTAGATGTTGTCCGCGCAGGGCGCAGATTAGATGGGACTAATTGGATGCTAGCGCACCCATAACCTACCTGGGCCTGACGTGGTCCGCATTTTCTCTGCGGTGATCCGATCGTTTGGGATCATATGGGGCGACCAGGCAGCATGAGCCAACCATGTGGCTCGGCGCTGGACAAGCTGTCAATTTCTGCTGATTGTGGATCCGCGAGGTAAGAAGGTTGGGAGTCTCAAGAGTCTTAATGGTGAGATAGAAAAGTGAATCAGGCGATCTGCAGGGATCCTTTCCCAACGGCCTCGGCTGACAAGGCCTCGGCTAGGGCGCAGCACGGTTATTTTCGGTGGTCATCGAGGCACACCTGTTGCTCATCAAACAGCAATTATATTGTCGAAGGGAAACCTGAACGAGCTGTGCTCTCTGCCGGTGTGGTTTGCTCCGTGCTACAGGAAGATATCAAGCGTTGCACCATGGGTGGTATAGTAGCAGAATCAATGCTGCATTGGATGCCTGTACGGTGTTGCTGCACCTGTGGAATTGAAACACGGCAGTGGCGGAACCACCCAGTTGGTGAGCGAACGATCACACTAGCAAGGGACTGTATGTTTGCAGCGTGGACCACCTCGCCAAGCCATGGGGTACAGAACAGGCCACATGTGAACCGCCCCAGCTATAAGTACAGTCGACCGCGTTATCCAGACCGCAGTGCCACTACCATCAGACATAGTCTGTGTCTTGCTTGCTGTGGCGGCTCCTCTTTGCAGCGATTGCAAACCGCTTCTGTGCAGCACCTGCCTCAGCAAAGCCTCCTGGAAAAGACCTCTCAATCGCACTCGCCTGGGAAGAGTGCGGCACGGTTTTCGATGGCTCCGCCCTGGGTACTGCAAAGACCACAAGGCTGTGATTTTGCAAGGCAGAATGGCCATCTGATTAATGGTCGGCAGACTATCGGGCCCATGAGTCAGCCGTTGCCACGTCCTGTCATCAGATCTCACCAACAGGTGGCGGCTTGGTATATGAATTGGCATGGTTTGTTTTTATGCAAACTGATCAGCATGTATCACGGTATGGACCTTCTCACTCCCGCCGGCAGCGCTAGTATCTCTGCAGGTCAGACTTTGGCGCCAAAAAACATGACAAGGAATGGCAAGACATGCCCTTGCTGCACAGACCAATCAGGGACTTCACCAAGCCTGTCACCTGGGAGCATAGATACAAATGTGGCACGTGATAAATTCAACCTGGCTGCTACTGGTCCTTCAAGCTACATCCACCAGCCTGCAATGGTACTCAATGTAGAAAATCTGCTTGAAAGCTCTCCAGCTGTACTGGCGCTTGAGGTGCTCAAGATGAATGCAGATGAGCTGACACGTTTTGAAGCCATGCTGGACAGTCAGTTCATAACATGACAGGCACCTTGCCAGTGTGTCATGTAGTTTGTGCCCCATTAGCGATCAGGCGGGCATGATGTTCTGTGCACGCGCCACTGGTTTGAAGGTGCTCTTCTATTGGAACATAACAAAAGCCAAGTTAGGTTGGCAAGGACAACGGGGAAATGGATAGTCATGTACATGCATATGGAAACTATTGCTGCCCCCCAATCAGTCCGACCGAAATGCCTCACACGTGTATTGTACATCCACAGTCACCAGAGGCGGATTTGAATCAAAGCAATCATATCTTCCTCCGCTTGCGCTTAGCGTCACAACAAAACGATTGTTGGAAGTGAGTATGTCTGCTGAATTGGAATGAGCCTCAACACATCTAGCAACCTGTATGCAAGGTGACGTTTTGACACAGAACACTGCTGGTGCCACTTGAATCAAGCGCTGGGGCAAAGTCTAGCCGGGTAGATATTGCTTGAATAATACCTGTGCGTGATCAGCGGCATCTACATCAGCAGATCCCAGGATGTCCCTAACTGGAAGCTGTCCCTTGAAGCACACGAAGTCCTCAACACCCGTGTCCTCATCGAAGCAATCATACACTTCGAAATTCAGGCATGCTGAATCCTGGGCATCAACCGTGGATTCCTGAACCAGGTGCTCCAGAATCAGAGCTCCTTTGGGCAGGCCTATACGGTGCAGTGCAAATGTGGCATCTTCGAATTTGTGAGCTACTTGCACAGGGATGTCTTGTGTGTACAGAGCTTGATCATCGCATGGAAACATATACCTGCACAGATGCAGATATTCCTGACCAGATCATGAACCCAAATCCATCACAAGTGTTGTGAAAACATAGGTAGCAGTTGCGCCAAGGACAGCCGCACTTGAGGTATCGTGCTACAGTCGGGGGCCAGCTTTTGTTACGACTACTACCTGGCAGCTGCTGGATAGATATGATATGCACTTTGAATTCATGGTTAATCATCAGATTTGATGCTGCAGCATGAGTCTCAGCCTTGGCCTGCCCGTGAAATGAAGTGACATGTGGATCATGCGCAGCAACCATCACGTCATGATGGATACCCACAAGCGCGCTTCCAGCCACAGGTAGTCCGGGAAGGACATCCTTCAGCAACGCTGCATGTTCTGCAGGTGCTGTAATGCATAATTCAATCTTGGCTCCCTCAAAACCTTCCAGTACATTCCGGAAGCGATGGACTCCATTTGCAAGCACAGCTGTATCCAATTCAGACACACGTAGCCTCAGGGGAACGGACAGTATTCCCATCAGTACAGTTTGGCAATCTTTCAGCGCAATATTTGGATTTGCGCCATCGACAAGCCATAACTCGCACTGAATTGTCAGCGCATGGCCCAGCGCTTGGATGGCACGCAGGCTTGATAAAGATAGGAACACCTGCAGCAACAACTTCTGACCCCGGACTGCTTGTCACAGGTGGGGATACAATGTAACATGATCAGAGAGACTGGCATGGATCTGAGACGCACCTCACATGATGCTGCACTGTTGACCTCTTCAGTGGAATGGCGACATTGCAATGCTCTTTGGAAATTCATTAATTGAAGCCATGGCCGCACGCCATCTGATCCTGGCACGCGCCAAGCAAGCCAGAGTCCTGGTGCTCTTGCATGCTGCATCAGTAGCTTTGCAGACTCTGACAAAACGAGGTCGCTTACCCGGGAGACACTTAAGTGAACTTTCACATCTACCCCTCCTCTGCGGTGTGAGCTCGAATGTGTGTGAGCTCGATGTGTGTGAGCTTGATCGGAAGCATCTGATGCATGCGATCCTGTGCCATCATGATGCAGTGGCACATGCTGGTGAGAAGCCTGTGCTTGTCCAGCTTCAGCAGGTTTAACGGCATTCTCTGTCCCAGACTCTGTGCATGCCATTGGTTCTTGTGAGTCGTACTGCACTGACTCACTACACACTGCTGGACAAGCGAATGCGGTCAACGCCCTCAGTGCAGCCAAGTCCGCGACATCTTGCACTCTCTCGGTTGCTGGGCTACCGCTGGATCTACCTTCCTGATCAACTTTGCCATCGCGGAGCGAATAAATCATGCCTTCTGTCAACACAGATGCAGACAATTCAGCAAGCAGATGTTTCAAGTAAAGAGCTCTCGTCATCAAAAGCGCGATGGCCTTATCTCGAGAGGTGGACTCGTGATCGCCCGTCTTGACCTGAGCGCTAACTAAATCTTCCCGCCTAATGCGATACACGGCATCCTCACCTACAGGTAGTTGGCGAGTAGATCCACCCTCAGGCTTCTCAGGAGTGCCATCTGTGACCTGGGCAGCATCTGATGCTTGAGCTCTAGCGACACTGGTGTGCCTGTGAAAGTTCCTAGAACCCGGTGTTGGTAGCCGACACGTTGCGAGCAAGCTGCATATCTCATTGTACTGTGTTTCGAATGTGTCTGTTGTGCGTTGTTGTGATCGTATGCAATGCCGTGCTGCAGTCAGCCGACTCTGTGCAATAGCCTCTGCTCCATGTGACGGAGTGCCATCCACTGTCGTGTATCCACAGCGATCTCGACAGGAGTGTATTTGCAGTCTGCCGGCTACCTCATTCTGCCCTTCACATGTGTCCTCATTCAATCGTAAACCTTCAATCGAGCCACCATCCTGAGCATGGGACATCCTGCACAATGCCACCTCCCTACCCTGAAGCATGTGAGCTAGGCCAAGGTTTGATTTGATTTCATGGTCATAGCAAACCTGTCAAACAGCAGGGCAGAGCTATTCTGTGTTGCGTGCGTGCGGTAGTCAAGAGATGCAGTGGCAGAATGGAGTTGACAGCCAGTATGTACACGCAACTTTCAACAACTTGAGGAGAACATAGAACAATTACGCTGCACAAATGTCTCATACTCGCGAAAACAAATATTCAGGACTACCATGAGAATATTTCACAGGTGCACTTTCATGGCATGTGCACCCGAGTACCATTTGGTACCTGTATCGTACCTGTGTCGCCTCTCCAATCCATATTTTGTCCTTGCTTGATTCTGCAAAGCACTGAGTGGTATTGTAGGACGTTTCTATTAGCCTCTGCTTGTAGCATACATGTAAGCCGAGATAAGCTACCCGAGGTTGGCTCTGCAGCATGATAATTGCCCGACAAACATGCTTGACCTCTGTCAGTGAGATTTCGTCTGTCAAATCTGGAAACATCTGATACATTTGGACGAGTAAAAGTCGTTGCACCCGTCTGTCCCATTTGCAAACGAGCTCAGCCATAATCGAAATCTGCAGGCTGTTGCAAGTGATGTCCTTGGCAACCAAATTACACAGCACTGAATCATCAGAAAACGTTGAATACAACATTGTACGGACCGCACGACGTCACCAAGTTGCAGCTTCTCTAGCATGCTCTGTTGACGAAACATTTTTCCAAGATCCAGACTTCGCTGCTGCAGGTCAAATGCGGCATTTGAGAGTAGAGACCAAGCTTGAGTTCCAGGACTGGCAGAGCTCAGCACAGTATCTTGACAATCCTGAATTTCGGAAAGGAGATCCTGAAATTTGAACTCTTTCAGCCCTGATGCGTCTAACATGAATCTGCATGACAAACGCAGTGGGCGGTCAGCCAAAACCCAGCACTGTGCCAGGTCCCGTAACCACATGGTACTTGCAGCACCACCGTTACTACAAATGCATGTCCTTAAGGATGGAAAATATATCAATCCGGGGCGAGGGCAGGTGGTGTCCAAGTCATTAGAGTCATACCGCAAGTAATACTCCTGTGACGGGGATAGCTGGCAGGGGAGTATCTGGCATATCAAGCGAACAGAGTCTTCAGAGTCTATTTTACCAGACCTGTTCTGGTCAAGCTGTCGAAAAGCACCGATAGCCTGCCAGGGGCGCCTGCACAACATAAGGGAGCCATTGCATGGTTCAGCTCACTGATTGTATGTAACTGAATGTATCAACACTGCCTTTATCACGACAACTTCCATCAACACCTGCTGGCGGCCGCGGTTGCCACAGGGAAGATTTGACCGATGTGAAGCGTTTTGCGCTGTATCGTTCCCGTTGCTTTGTGTGCTTCATCTTCTATCTGGTCCAAAATATCCTCACCCATGGCGTTTGTAGTCGCAGTTAATTCGGCGCCACAAGCTCCGAAAGCAACAATTTCAGCTGAGTTCATCCCGCAATCAGATAGTAAGCTGTGGAAGGACGCCTGCACCATGAGCTCAATGTGCCCAACGCACCTCCCAGTGCCAGAATGCACCGGAAGGCTGACCGCCTTTGACGAATTGGCGACGAGACCATCCAGAAAGAGTATGCCAGACGCAAATGTTTCGTTTGCGAATTTGTCGAGGTCTTTGACATGGATCTCGGCTGACTGAACATCATTTAAGTACCGACAGAATTCAGCGGGAGTCGATACGATGGGCACATGCAGCACCTGCCCCGCACACAGGTGCAGTGGTGCCCGTGTTCGCCCATCAGTGGATGGAAAGCATATTTCAGCCTGCAAGCGTGCGGGCACCAACCGAGGTACAACCCAAGATGCGCTTTGGCATTCGACTGTCAACCGCCCGCGGACACGATCTTCGTCGTAGTTGCAAACAGCGTCAGGTGGTATCCAAAGTTGTACAGAAGGGGTCGCCATTCACAATTGTCAGCATTGTTAAGCAGGCTGGCGGGGTCCTGCTCGAAGTGTTGCCTCGACGCGTTGCTGTGTTTGAACGCCCGGCGTATCACTGTGATATCGGACGTGCGCTCTGCCGGTCCTGAGGAATCAAACATCGTGCACTTAGCGCCGTCGCTTGGCTGATGCCAAGTCGCGCGTGATAATTCGAAGTTGACTAATGCATCGGCGCAGAACGCGTTCTGCGCAATGTCGAGGCCTCGCGAGGGCGCCGAAATCATGCCGTTGCTTGCATGATGCCACACGCGTGCACCAGGTGGCTCGCGCCCCCATCCTCCCGGGCAAGAAATGATCGGCAGTACTGTAACAGCTGCACACCAATCGCCCGTAGCTGAAATTTTGAATGCATCGATGCCGATCACTCACGCCAGCCCTGGTGGACGGACCCCGGCGTTCCACTACTCTTTTGTTTAGCGTTTCCTGGTACTGGAAATGGTGTTGGGAAGTGATCTGGTGGTATGATCGGGGAGAGCATCTGATTCTCTGCTGTACTCTGTCCAACACATCTTGAGCATGACTGTGCTTGAGCATCATGTCGGACTGCTGAAACGCCAGCTTCAGGTCCTGAACTACACCGATCCCTTTGACATCTCAAGCTACGATCTGGTGAAGAATCTTGTAACGGATTTAGTCCACACAACTGAGACTTACCAGAATTTGAAGCAGGAGAGCGCTGAACAGCAGCACGAGATCGCTTCTTTTAGATCCAAGGTTCAGCTGCCGTATGTGGTGCATGTCACAGATGACATGATGCTGATAGCGTTTCATTGAAGCTTGAAAAATTGTAGATCGACGCCATCAAGAAGGATTCATCAAGGGTTGTACGAGAGAACAACGCGCTGCACGCCCAGCTCATCCAGCGGGATGAGGAATCCACAGCTCAGCAGGCGCTCCATTATCAGCGAGTGAAGGAACTCGAAGGCGAGATAGCAGAACTGTCGTTTTGGAAACATCAAACTTGTTCAAGGATGGAACAATCAGAAAAGGTCAATGCTGAGCTCAGGGAGAGGCTTTCAGATTTGATGACATTAGGTACGATCCGCATAGGCGCAGTGTAAGATGCACAAGCGTTGCAAGATATCAGTATCCACTTCTACCAACACCAAGTTGCCTGCCAACCTCATGGTGTTATTGTCTGTGTGCAGGTGTCGCTGGACCACCGGTGCAGGATTACGGCCGATTGTCAGCATCATCTCCGATGGGTGTGGCTCTATCTCAGAATGCTTTGATCAAGTACGACTGCAACTGTCTTTGCATGGCCGTGGTATGGGTTCCTGCAGCAGCTCGAATCAAAATGAAAACCATTGCCCCACACAGCCGAACAATTTCATTGTTACCACTGAGCTTATGAAATTCTACGCCGGCTGCTTCAAAAAATTCTGCCGGTTTGCCTTGTCCATGCCTGCACCATGAGATGCTATGTTTGGCTGGGGCCGGTCGGTCTGCAGACTCTGCATGACGCAAGATGAGTGAGTGATGTGAATTCTCCATAGCAACATGTAGTCTGGACTCAAATTTCGAGCGTGTACCAATTTCACAGGTTTGGACTCGCATTGCGCGTTTGGCTGCAGAGCAGGTTACTAAAACGCTATACAGGACCCCCCAACTGTCAGGAAACCAACTAGAAATTGCAGGTGGGGAGCAGCTTGTTCTTTGCCAAGAGCAGAGTGGCAAGGATGTGGCAGTGTTGCATGCAGTCGAACAGAGGTGTGAGGCTGCCATACTGTGTAGTGTCTTACGCAATTGTGTGGACCTGATACACTGCATGAAGCACAGTATCGTGTGCAGACTTGCTCAAGTTCAGCAGGAAGTCAAGGGAAAGGAGACCAAGCTGTCCCAAATTACAGGTGAAATGAAACTGCTGCAGGTGCGATGGTTAATTTCGTGCTGAAATCAACAATAACGGCATTAGCTCACGCTTGCGTGCCATGCAGCTCAGCTTGCAGCAAAGAGACAGTGAAATCCAACGATTATCGGCAAGGCTGGAAGTCGATGGAGAGGCTGATGTGGCAATGCTTTCACTGCGCAATGAGACAAATGAGGCCATCATCTTGTCGCTCAATCAGCAGGTTGGGATAAGCTCTAATGACATAGTGTTGTATGTATGACTTGTGAATCTTCAAATTTCGGAGCATGAATAATTCAACACCTGTATCTCACCTTACCATTTGTGTTGATGACATTGTGGTGGGATGGTGAGCTCCAGGTTGATGTGTTGTCAAGCCAAGTTGCGGCGCTGGACGATGATGCCAAAGTCGCAAAAGAACTGCAATCCGCATTGCAGAAAGCCAAAGCTGAAAAGGAGGAGGCCAATCAGAAGCTGTCTGCAGCAGTGCATGAAAATGCGAGCATTCAAGAGCAGGTAACGTTCTGGTAGTTGGGTCCATGAGCCTTGGTTGCACATGGCTGTCTGTGCGCAATCAATGACGTCCGCGGCAGGCTATCTAGTCGCCGCTGAGTTGGAGCCTGATCAGGAGTACTATCATCTGTATGAGGCTGCACAGGCTGTACACTTCTCATGAACGACATGGATTTCGTTGGGGTTTTTTTTTTTTATTTCCGCAGCTTTATGTGAATGTTGTGTTGCATGGATCCTCTGCAGAAACAACGATTTTGGCATATTCAATAGTGAATTGTGGCCCAAAAGGGTGGTGCAGAGGGTCTCATGTCTGCGATCAGGATGGGCCCACACCAACATGCAAGTTTTTCATGTCAATCTGCACTTTCATGTCAATCTGCGGTGATCCAGATGGAGCATTTGATGGTAGCTCAAGTATGACAGCTTATATTCATGGGCCCCTACAGTGACAGCCCCTTGTGCAAAGGCGACCGGAGCACGGAGCCGGGAGCACACAGTCGGGATAGACACGTCCACCTTCTAGTCGTATTCATGCATACCGTTGCATGCTAGGATTGGGCCCCATTGTCTCACAAGACCTGTCACATGGAAATTCTGTGCAATGACAGGTGAGACCATTTATTTCAAGTACCATTAATCATTCATTGTAGTTTTGATCCATGCACCTGCAGGTCATTAAGCTGCAGCACAAGGTCTCTCTAATTAAATCAGATTCTGGCAAGAATGCAAAGCCCAAGTTGGATGAAAGGAACGTTCTGGAACATGTCACCAATATACAGCCTGCACAGGACAGGGCAAATGGTTCGCAAGAGCATCACAAAAACAGGTCTTTACAAACAGAGAGGCACCATGAAGCTTCAATGCGACGTGAGTCTCAACTTCGCAGCAAGTTCGAAGGACTGAAGATCAAGGTCGAGAAAGCTGAGAAGTCCGTCCTGTTCCAAGAGCGAAAGGTGCGGCATTGCAGAAAGCAGTTCAATGCCGGCACCCTGACTCCATTGGCCAAACATTGCACATCATGGGAAAGTATTTGAGCCGGCAATGTCGTTGATGCTTTTCATTCAAGTGTACAGGTCGAGGAACTCAGGAAGACGCTGACACTGACCAAGCAACGCGAAGACAAAGGCGAGGCCAAGATCCAGTGTCTACAAGCTGACGTGTCGAAACTCTCGGACAGATGCCAAGATCTTCAGCAGATGCTCGATGACAATATCAGAAGACTGGAATCATGCGAGGCTGACAAAATGGCTCAGGAACATGAGGTGCCTTGCACAATGACATGATAATGCTCTGTCCTTTCGGATAGGCTAAACAAGTCTGGCATTTGGCCATAAATCTGCTCCTTCATGTCTTTCAATGCAATGGCTTCATCAAGGGGACGCTTTTTCCATATGCAGGTGCACAGATTGCGCAGTGTGGAAGCTGCAGCAGCTGAAGAGCTTGTTTTAAAGCAGTCTACAATTGATGAGGTAACTGGCGAGAAGAATCGACTGAACTCTCAAGTCATGAAACTCAATGTGGATCGAGAATCCCTGCAGGAGCAGCTTCAGGAGGTGTTGCCATGTACATTCTGCTATTGCCATTGCCATCGCAATCATCACAGAGCTTCGCGTAAAGGATGTGACGTTCGTGTAGGCTGTCAAGCTGAAGACCAATGCTGTCTCTAGCAGTGCACGACTGCAAGGCGATCATGATAGAATTCACAAGGAGAAGGATGCGTTGCAGAAGCGTCTCACAGATACCAAGCTCCAGCTTGATTCTGCTGTTGCAGAGCGCAATCAGTTCGAGCTGCAGGCCAGCAAGCACGAACGGGAGCTGAAGCTGATGCGGGAGGATCGCGACACCCTAAAGGTGGGGAATTTTGGTGCCTCAGAGCATTCCTTATCGCTGTTGTGTGCGTATGTAACTTTCACGTGATCTGCAGGCAGACCTGCTACAAAGTCGCCAGCAATGGCAGGAGCATCGTGAGAGGTTGGCTGCTACCGAAGGAGAGTTGGGGCACTTGTCCGGTCTGCGGAGCCGTTCTGACGCACTTGAGACAGAGCTCAAGGCTGCCTTATCTCGTCTTGGTGCTGCAGAGGCTGAATGCAGCCGCCTGCGAAGGGACACAGAACAATGGCGCAAAGCCGCTGGGGATGAGGAAGACAAGGCTCTATCTGCTTCTGCAGCCCTTAGGGATGCAGAGCGTCGGCATGCTGATTATCAGCAGGATTTGACCGCTGCTTTGTCTGATTGCGACACAGCAAAGACCAAAATGAAGTGTTGTGAGAGCTCAGTGGCTACCCTGACAGACGAGATTGACCGTTCACGGGTGGCACTTCAGATGAAGGAGCAGGCGCTGCAAAGCGAGAGAAAAAAGACGCATGATTTAGAGGGCAAGTTACAGAGTCTAGAACATGCCAACGGGAATGACCGGCGGCTGCTCAGGTCAAAAGACGAAGAGCTGGATACACAAAAAGTGCGACTTTTCGCTCTATTGCATGAGTGCCTCACACTAAACTGACGCCCATTCCGTTGCTCGGCAGCAAAGCAGGAATTTGGCCACCATTTGTGCATGCAGTCGACTTCACATAGATGCACAAAGAATGAAAAAGCTCAGCTGTCCCACTCGAAACGCGTATGCTGCATGCAGTCACAGATCGATGCATGTCAGAAAATCATTCAGACATGGCAAGACAAACATAGCAAGGCAATGGCAGAGGTTGGTTTGGTAGCAGACCAGGCACGGCAGCACGCTGCGCTGGTCGAAGAGTACAAGAAAGATCTTGAAGCCGCCAGACTGCAACTGGAGGATGAGCGAAGTAAAAGGGCAGGACAGGATACAGAAGCGTACAACTTGAAACAAAACCTCGCTACAGCGCAATCGGATGTCGAGCAGCTGAAGTCGCTTCTCCTCACCAGTAGCCGCACGCAATCCCATCTAGACTCACGCATAAGTACCCATGCTTCTGAACAGAGAGCTGCGCAAGCCATGCTGGAGCAGGCGAAGGATGAGGTCAAGCAGAAGCAAGAGGAGTTGGAGAAGGTCAAATTGCATCTGACGCAGTCCCAATCTGTTGTGCGAGAAGTTGACTCCACACGTGACCGACTACAGGTGTCGTTCAAGCATGGATGAATCTGAGGAGCATGTGTCAAAATTGGCAGTTCAAAGCTAGATAGCATATAACCGTGCCGCTTGCATCATGCATTTCTTGACACTTTCATGGCATCATGTGTTGTCTGTGTTATGCAGGCAGAGCTTGAAGATCAGGCTGAACAGTTCTCACAACTTCAATATCTGCATCAGCAAGCACAGTCACATGCTGATGAACTGGATGTCAATCGTAAGGCCATCGAGCAGCGTTTGATTCAAGCTGATACACAAATCAGTGTGATGCAAAGTGAGGTTCAGAGCGCCGAAGAGCGAGAGAGCATATGCAAGCAGAATCTCCTGGCTTTACAACAAGATTACGAACGGTTGAAGGTGACGCCCTTTCATTTGTGCTTGAGACTCATCCTTCCTTCGTTAATATTTCCATCACTCCGGGTGGAACATGCAGGATGAGATAACTGCGTTGTCAGAAGATCTCGCAGTGATGGTGAAAGAGAATCAGTTGATCACGGGGCAGCTGGGTGATGCAACACAAAGTATGGAGAATTGTCGCAAAGATCGTGATGCTGCATATGCATCTGTCAGCATCCTGCAGCAGACCATTAAAGCCAGAGAAATCGATCTGACGGACATGCAGACAGCTTATGAAGGCCTTGCAGCAGAAGCTCGGCATCATGAAGCCACTATCAGCCAGCTTCGGCGACAGCTCGTTGGTAGCGCGGCCGAATTAGAGGCTGCCAAGGTGGAAGTCACGCATGTCAGAGAGACAGCTCACTCCTCACAGCAGCAGATACAGCAGTACATAGTTGATGTGCAAGCACTGGAACGCAATACTGATGCACTTGCACGAGAACTTCAAGATTCAAGGAGAGAGGCAGAGGAGCTGGCTATAGATCGCAGTCGTGTGCTAGAACAGATGACTGCTGTGCAGGTGTGTCAGTTGCATCGATTGGGCCATTCGTGCAGCTTCCACAGCCGGTTAATCTGAGCCGCCACGCTCGTGTATTCAATAATGCACAAAATATTCCAGGCTGAAGGCATGAAGTCAGCGCTCTACTGCAGGGCATGAGATATGAGGCCGAACGGAGCAGAGACATCTTGCAACAAGAGGTCGCCCGATTGGACAGCCAACTCCACATCTCTAATTCACGACTTGAAGACGCTCATGTAGAGGTCAGAAAGTATACAAGTAGTAATGCGATTTTACACAATCGAATCAGCGAATTTGAGAAGCTGGCAGAGACAATGCGCGAGAAAGAGTTCAGCATGTCACAGATGATGTTGCAGCAGCACGACGATGCTGCGATGGACCACCTTCAGGTGTGTGAGATATTCCATCAGTAGTCACCGTCTTCAGACCGCCGATGAGCTTGCAGCTACTATGCAGGTCAAATGCCAGAATTTACAACTGCAAGTGCACAGTATGGAACAAGAGCTGAGTAATGCACACAAGCAACTCACAAGTCTAAAGAGCTCATCCAGAAATGTTCAGCACCTGCAAATCACTGACGACCCTGATGACTTGGGCTTTTCCCAGCGCGTGCGGACTTCTTTTCGCTGGTTTCCTGATTGTGCCTCCAAGAATGTAGATCCTCCATCCAATGTGGTGGGGATTTCTATTGCAGGCTTGTCAAGCTGAGCTTGATGATGCGCAAAAGCAAGCCACAGCGGCAAATCAGGAGCTTGCAATAGTGAGGAGACAGCTGGAACTGGCAAAAAAAAGCAACAGACATGTAGCACACCCTGACAGCAGTCATTTGGATTCTGATTTGGAGGACAGGGTGGCTCAGTTGCAGCGACAGGTATTATGCTCAAAGCTCCTCCTATATGGCATGTTTGCCATAATCCCATATTTTCCAACATTTACCTGCATTTGCACACACATGTGCTCCGTTGCTTCTTGTGGATGATCTGACAAGATTAGACATGATCACAATTAGTGCCTCGACCTGTTGACCGCGCGACGGTTTTTGCCGTACAAGAAGCAGCCCGGTGTTGACAAGCTTGTATTTCTGGTGCTGTATTGCATCACTAGGTACATGTAGATGCAGTTTAGGGTATTTCTTGCGCTGATAGTGTGAGCGGCTGCGTGTTTCTCAATAGGAAACTCCCGTCCTATTGAGCAGCTGTTTGAGGGTTGCTGGATTCATAGCATGTGAGCATCAGAACAGTTATGGCAAGTGTTTACACACTTTGCACGCATGTCTTTACAAGAATGTCTTTACACACATGTCTTTACACGCATGTCTTTACTTTACACGCATGTCTGCTACGCCTGTCATCTTAAACAGTAGTAGTTCTACAGAACTGCTTGGTGTTATGATTCGCAGTGGCTGCAGACGGATAACCTTGAAATGGCTAACGCAGAATTGCAGTCCCATGCAACTTGCTTGAAAGACGACAAGGAGAGGCTGCTACGCATGGTCAGCCGGTTGGAACTGGAGAGGCACCATTTGCAGACCTTGCAAAAGCAGCATTCTAAAGAGCCTTCCGAGCATGCTGTTTCAAGTTGTCAAGTGCTTTCAGGTGGACTAGCTGAAATTTCTGCCACGCGACAAGCCGAGACAGTGTCATTCATTCAGAGTATCAACAAAGACCATGCACGTATTGGCGCATTGACAAATTTGACTGAAATGAAGGATAAATAGACATCACATATGCAACTTACAGTGGCTTCGAGTGTGCCCAGCTGACATCGAGTGTGGGGCTGATTTTGTGTGCGTCGCCATGTGTTGGAGTGTGCATGTGATCAGGTGAGTGGTTGTGCTTAAGCATGCTTGTTGCGTTTCGTCAGCAGCTGCAGCTGCCTCGAGGCTGACTCACATGCATGCCGAATGCGGCCTGTCATGACGCGTCAGTAAATATGTGTTTTTACACGGAGATCAATACAAGAGCCCGGCAGCGAGGGCAGCAGGAGGCAAGTACACGAGCAACACAGTTCAACGAAGACCTCGTAATCAGGCAGCAACAAGAAGTACCACGCACAGGTGCAAAGCCACAATGAACCAACACGGCCAACACAACCGCACACCCGCACATCCACACACGCGCACACCAGCGCACTCCTCCACTGCGCCAACTACGCCAAAGCCACGCACACCGACTGTTCGCACTACGCGCCGCTGTCCGCCCCCAGCAGGCCCGGACGCCATCGGTCTCACACCAGCACCACCACAACCGCAACCAGCCCCACCCAAGAACTCCTACGCCCACACCCCATCATGCAGCCCCCCTCCCCCCCATGCGAGTCCAGGAGCGCACGGTCCCCCCCCCCCCCCCCCGCAGGGCTGGACGGACCGACCCCGTGTCGGCGGCCCGGCAGAGCCAGGCACGCAGGGCGCTCGTGACGCCACATCGCCAACCTCTCAGCAGGTATGCAGATTGGTGTACCATGGTGGGCATACACACCCTGGGCAATTGCACGGAGCGATTCTTCTTGGCATATAAAGAACAGTCGATGCGCCTGCAGGCGCCTGACGCATGGCCACATACGTATACCTGAAGCAGCTGCGCGCATATGCATGATGTCGATGCATCTGTTGTACAAGAGGCTTGGCACAGCATGGTGCGATAGTTTGAAGGAGGCGTCAGCTACGTACGCCAGGTTGCACGCGTTGTTCAAAGAGGCAAGGTTGCTCGCGATCGTCCGGACTCGTCCGGTCGAGCCTCTGGTAACCATACGTATGGTCCATAAGCATCAACCAACCGCAGCATGTACATGTTTTGAATGTTGTGTAAACAACGCCTTGCCGCATTGGGTGGACCACCTGCTATGCTGTATTGCCTATGCCAGGCGTGCACTCGTTTGACAAGAGGCCGGACATTGCTGCATGAAACGCCTCTTAATGGCCCCACAATTTGAGAGCGCCCAATTGGCGACCCCCGTTGCAGACATCGAGAAAAGCAATGCAATAACCAATTTCCGCTCTTGTGATTTCAGGCAAGATCGCTGCCCTTGATGTCAATGCGGCGGTGGCCCCCAGGTGAACCACTTCTGTCTTCGCAACTTCAGACGAACAGGCACCTGCTGCATTCTGATAGAGTGAAGCCATTCATACGTGCCTCCTCGGCTCGATTTGTGGCAGTTGGCAATTATTCGGGCTCCTCTTGTGCTGCGATCGATGTGCGACTGTAGCTGGGGCAAAACACCAGTTATCCGTCAGGGACGATGATTCCACCTGAGGCCAGTTGCCAAGATGTTTCAGTTCTCTTTTTCAGTTGCCGTTGTCGTGGCAGCCTTTCTCGTTGTACTACTATTGCACCGCCGGCTGAAAGATCCACTTCCGTTGTTGCCAACGACAGCTGCCAGGTGTTCCCGCACGTTCAATGCAGCCATGATCAGACATCAACGAGGACCATTCCCGAAAGAATCAGGCCATGTAGGCGTTTGCGAAGAAGACAATGAAGGTGCTGTCATCCTGGTACTACCGCCAAGCGACCAAGACCGAAGAATGACTGAAGACCCAATTTCTACACTGTCTCAGCCTCGCGATGCCAGGACAGAGCCTGGCTTACAGAGAGTCACACCTGAAGTACTAGTATCACCCCCTGCGTTAAAGCCCATACGGACAGGTTGATCATGCTGTTCATCTCATGTTCAGCTTGTGCACAATGTGTGGTGCTGCTGCCATTCAGACGTTGTTTACATTGTGTTGAATGCCATGGATTGGAATTGACCCATTTGTCCCGGATGATGCCTTGCCCGCCGCACACGGCAGCGTGCTGTTGGTTTGACGCACATGCTGTAACAGTTCGTGCATGATCAACATGCTCCAGTTTGTGACACAACATACAGTGAGTGACGCCTTCTGATTCCACCAGGGTGTTGTGCCTTCCACCATGTGGTTTGGTACGTGTGCTCCATCATAGCAGTTCGTGTCTGTTCACTGGCCTGCATGGCTGCACCTGCGGACTGCCCCGGACATTCCCATTATCTGGAGGTTTTGAACATGATCACCATTGCCGTAGCAAATAACATGGTTATGTAATTAGCAATGCTTGACGGATATGAACGAAACTATTGCTGCTTTTCCAGCAGAATAATTGCCTGCCCACGAGAAGATACTGTTGAAACGTAAGCGATGGGCTGACCATGCACAAGAACAACGGCCGCACGGGCATGGGCGCATGCCGCTTCGTGTCCCTATCGCTTGAGGCGTTTGGCCTTGTGGGCAAGAATGCATTTGCCTTCCTGAATAAGAGTGATGACTATGATGCCGCCTCTGGGGCTGTCCAGACGCGTGTTCCGGCAGAATGCCATGTGCTACCTATCCGCCACTCTCTGCCGTAGTGTCACATGATAGGTCTTCGCAGCGGCTCCGCTGCGCAGCCGGCTTACAGGGCGGGCAGTGCTGCCGGGCCACAGGGTCCCGTCGGACAGTCTGTAGGCGGCCGCCGGCTGTTGCGCAGCGCTGGGGGCTGCGGTTGTTGCGGTAGTAGTGTGAACCGCATCTGCGCGTATTCCCCCGCCGCTGCTTCCCCCCGCTTGACTGCCGGCTGCTGCTGCTGTGGCAGTGCTGGGTCCCGGGCACCCTGCGTATCCTGATTCTGCAGATCTGGACCGCTGCCTCGGGGCCGTTCCGCACCGCGATGCAGGGGCGCTCGTTCCCGGGATCGCATGGGGTTTACATTTGGGGGACAGCATGCGAGTTTTCTGTTGGAGTTGTGTGCAGTGGTGCTTGTGCCAGTGTCCGTCGGAGGGGTTGGGTTTGAGGGCTGGGCGTGTCCGTGGCTGCGCCCTAGCGAAAGGTGGTGCATGGCATGTCCGGTGGGAGTGCATGGCTTTGGCGTGGTTGGCGTGGTTGCTGCAGTTGTGGTGTGCGCTGGTGTGCGGTTGTGGCGGTGCATTGTGGCTCGGGAACCTGTGCATGCTGATGCTTGCTGCTAGCTGCTTGCTGGGTTTCAGTTGCATACTTGCTTGTTGTTGCCCTCGCTGCCGGGCTCTTGCGTTCAGCTTCGCATAACACAGAAACAGGCCTGATGTTCTAGCGCCGACCACAGAGGAGGTACCGAAAGACGCAACAGTGGACAAGCTCACCAGTGCTCTAATCTATCTCGGGATAGGCCTTGCACTCCACTGTATTACAACCCAACGTCTTGCTTGTGCTTACAATCTCATCCATACACCTAGCTTGGAATCCGCTGCGCATGTGGCTGGCGGGCCGGGCGGTGGTGCCTGGCCACGCTGTCCCGTCGGACGTGCTATAGGCGGCTGCTGGCCACCTTGATGGACCAGGTGCCGCGGTTTCAGCGGCGCAGGCCGGCCCCGTGTCTGGTCGTGCTGGCCCGCCCTGCCTTCCCGTGGGCTGCCGCGGGGAGAGCGATGCGGCACCGCCAGTGCCCTTCGCGCCCCACCCTCAGGCCCCTGCCGGGCAGCCGGAGGGGGAGGGCTGGTACGCCCTGCACCATGGGGGGCGTGAGCCCCTGGGCTCTCATGTGCGGGGGCCCGTGATGGAGTGCTCGAGTGGGGCCGGCTGGAGTGGGGGTGCTGCTGTTGGGGGGTCGGTAGTGGCCGGGTTTGCTGGGGTGGGCGGTAGTGCGCAGTGTGGCTGATGGTTGCTGTGTGCGGCTGTGGCGCGGGTGCCGTGGTGGTGGGGTGCGGGAGTGCGCATGTGTGTGGATGCGTGGGTGTGATTGTGTCGGCTGTGTCGCTTCGTTGTGGCTTTTCACCTGAGACAGTTGTTGCTTGTTGCTGTTGTCTGCTTTCGGGGGTTTTGGCCTCCTGCTTTCCTGCTGTTGCCCTCGCTGCCGGGCTATTGCGTTCATCTCCGTGTGACACCTAGCTTGGTCTTGACCGTTGTCAGCCTTTAACATTTGTCTGTGTTTCGGTCAGCCGAGTTGCAATGTGCACTGCATACAGCGGCTTGTTCGGCAGATCAAACGAGAGCGACAACGGGGTCTTGCCTGGTGTCGGTGTCACCTGCCATAATGTTGATCCTTGTATGACTGACAAGCACTGTGCTCACTGTCTCCACGTCTGAATTGAAGCGTGTTGATATTTCTTGCGCCCTTGTCTGACTTAGATGGAGTATCCAGAGATCGGCCAACCCGTTTGCCAGCCCTAATGGCAGTAATATTACATTTCGTAACAGCTTTGCCGCCGCCACCACCACCACAACCACTGCCGCCGCGGCCGCAGTCACCGACTCGCATTGCAAAAAGATCCTGCATCGGCGTACGGGGGCTCGAACCCCGGACGTCCGGCTTACGCACAGTAGTCATAAGACCGGCACTCTGACCAACTGAGTTACACGCCGAAATATTTTATCGCCATCCCTTTGCCCACGTATGTTGGATATATTATTGCAAAAACTTCTCTCCATTTTGCACCGGCAGCAAACACATCGATTTCCCTGATCTCGGCGAGCCGAACAAGCTGACACAACGCGCGGTCATGCCAGCTCCCTACCCAATCTGCACACAGTTGGCAGGACTGACATTCGCGGTGGGATACGTTCAGCCAGCGTCTGGCTAAAGTTCAGGTGTTTACAATTGGCTGGCATTTATGGCGATGCATCGGGATGGGCGTACGCCTGATGTTCAGATAGAACTCGACCCAAACTGGAACAGTCGCCTGGGCCAGCGTGGTTCGTGCACATGATGATGAAAGGCATCCAATCGCCCGCACTGCAACAACAGAATCACTACATGCTCAAGTTTCGATTGCAAAAGCTTCTGGAGGAGGTAGAAACACCTGTTTGTACGATCGCGGGTAAACAAGTGCTCGATGGGAAACTGTTGGCCTAGGGCCCTGACCGCGCCAATCGCTCCACGGACAGTCCCAAGCAGTGAAGCAGACTTATCTCAGCTGAGATAGGAGAGCTTGATTCTGCACTGCTGTTGAGGAGGAATTGCCGCATGAGACAGCCAACGGCCCTTCGCCACACGCCTGAATCCACAGTGGCATGCCACATGAGGCACTTTTCTAGGGACACTATTCGGCTTTTTGGGGACATGAGCCACAGATTTTGGCTTCTGGTATGCCCCTTGCTGCACGTGAAGCTTGCAATGCATAGCCATGCGGACCTAATTTGGTGTCACACGGACATGAACGCAAGAGCCCGGCAGCGAGGGCAACAGCAGGAAAGCAGACGACCAGACCCCCCGCAAGCAGGCAGCAACAAGCAGCAACAATCCCGGGACAAAAGGCACAACGAACCAACACAACTGACACAACCACACCAACGCAACCACTCACACACACTCCCCCGCACCCCACCACCGCGGCAACCACGCCAAAGCCGCACACAGCGACCGTCCACACCTGTTGAGATTGCAGTACTATACCACTAGTGACGTGCTAAGTGATTGCAGTCTAGTGGTATAGTACTGCAATCTCAACAACACCTCGCACTACCGCCCGCCCCCGGCAAACCCGGCCACCACCAACTTCCCAACAGCAGCACCACCACCACAGCCACCCTACTCGCGCACTCCACTGCGGACCCCCTGCCCACGAGAGCCTGGGGGCGCACGCCCCCCCGTAGGGCGTACCAGCCTCCCGACGGCTGCCCGGCAGGGGTCTAAGGGCGAGGCGTGAAGGGCTCTTGTGACGCCGCATCACTCACCCCGCGGCAGCCTGCAGCCACCCGTGGGAAGCCAGGTGGGGGCAGCACGGAAAGATGTGGGGCCGGCCAGCGCCGCAGCAACCGCGGCCCCCGGTCCATCGTAGTGGAGCACCTAATTTGGTGTATGACTCCCCCGTGCACTGCAGATTAAAATTATCTTTTGCGTATAAAGACGCGCCGACTGAAACTAGGTATTGAGATACGTACCATCCGCCGTGTGACAATATAAGTAAGCCGTGAGCGGAGGACTGCGCAGTGGCCAGTACGATTGTGCCATATATATATCTTAGTAATAGTAATAGCGCGCGTGTATATACCGTTACATTGAGGGGCTCCGATCCAGTGCACCAAGCAAATGTACAACTAGATTCTAGACTCACATGCTACCCGGCAGATGCAAGCCGGCCAGGCGATCACCTGGCACGAACTGCGCACCCGTGAGCCGTGCTACCCTGGACATGGTCTTTCTGATCACAAACCCGTTTCCTTTCACTGTCGCCGCACTGAACTCCCGCAAGGAGTTCTCAATCCAGCGAGCCTTTGCTCTCTTGTCGAACGGCCCAACCAACGACACTGCCAGCGTGTTGAGGTACTGCATGGCATGCGACCCTAGTCTGCCATATGTCTCGTGCACAACCGGCACCACCTTGTACGATCCCTGCACACTCTCTTTGTAATTGTTGAGTTTGAACTGTTCGCGTATGGCGGCTGCGTGCCCCTTTGCCCCCGATGCTTCCCCAACACAGCCACCCCAGATGGGTGGATGAAGCTGACATCTAGCACATACACATCCACGTCTGGACCATTCGCTAGGATGTCCCCCCTACTGTCGTCCCTGTAGCGTCTGTCTAGGCTGCGCATCACAGGCTCAATTGATGTGGACACCCCTGCCGCTCATACTCGACGGCGCCAAGCCGTAATGGCAATGTTGTGGCGCAACGTCCAGCAGTCGGCGTTGTGTCGACACGTCATGGCATGATCTACGTCGCCGGGCTTCACCCGAGCATTGCAATCACATATCACTTCCACATCTAATGGCGGCAGAGGGGAAAGTCCGCCCCTGAACCGCATCCCATGCACAAAATCCCAATCATTCAGAGTCAGCATGCGGTTGGTTGGGAGGGAATCCAGGAACAGTGAGGCAACACGACAGGCGCAGCTGCGCATGCGCGCAAGGTCTTTTGCACCACCAGGGGTGCTGCCCAGCTGTTGCAGCAGCGCGTCAGGTGGCTGCAGCGTCAACTGCTGTGAGAGTTGGAACAAGTACTGTGCTTCCCTACTAGCCTCCCCTGCAGCTATGTACTCAGACTCAGCTGTAGAATGGGAGACTGTGGCTTGCGTAGCAGAGCGCCAGGAGATAGCTCCATGGCCCATCTGCATGACATATCCGGAAGTGGACTGTCTGCAAACACCATTCAACGACGGTTCAACAGACTTGCAATCAGCATAGCTAGCATCACTAAATCCACGCAGCTTGGTGTCGCCACCGAGATGCAGGCCCATATCAATGGTACCTTTGAGGTATCTAACAATGTCAAGCGCTCTAGCAAGCTTCCCTGAATCTGGGCACTGGTTGAACCTGGCAAGGTAGGCAACTGCAAATGCAATGTCAGGCCTTGTGTAATGAACAAGATGAATAAGGATGCCGATCAAACGCCGGTACCTAGTGATGTCACTGGCAGACTCAAATGGAGTCCCTGGAGGATCATTGTGAACCTTCTCAATCATGGGAACAGTCCTGGGATGAGCATTTGTGAGATTCAATTCGTCGATCAGATCGTCAATGTGGCGTTTCTGCTTCAAGACGATGGTTCTGTTCGGACGATCTCTGGTCACTGCCATTTGGAGGAAGAAATCTGTATCTCCTGTGTCTTTGCTGGGGAATTTGTCAAAAATGCACTTCTTCATGAAGCTCACCGAAGACAATTTGGCTGAAGCAATCTGAAGGTCATCAACGTACATAAGATGATAATCAAGCCGTGCTCCTTGCTATGAAATAGAAACAGTGCGCCATCTGAGAGACATTGGATGCAACCGAGGAACAAGAGATGATCCCGGAGCGTCTCATGCCACACTCGTGGGGCCTGCTTCAAGCCATAGAGCGACTTCATCAATTTGCACACCCTCCCGCTGCCATCTGAAAACCCAGGTGGCTGCTTCATGTAGATCTCCTCAGCAAGGTGACCTTGAACAAAAGCATTTTTGATATCAATCGTGTGGCACTCAAGATCGAGCGCTGCAACCATCGTGAAAAACACTCTGATGGTATCTGCACGGACGACTGGAGAAAAGACCATCTCGTAGTCAATGCCATGCTTTTGGTGGAAGCCTTTGATAACAAGCCTGGCCTTGTATCGCTCAATTTGGCCATCAGCAGTCAGCTTCCGTTTGAACACCCACTTGCACGGAATTGCCTTGCGGTCAGATGGCAACATGCAAAGCTCCCACGTGCTCATGAGGCCCAGTGAAGTAAGCTCTTCTTTCATAGCTTTGACCCAGTGTGGGCCTTCTGGCCCCCTGATTGCTTCCTCTACGGGAGTGGCCTCAGGAGGGAGCCCACGAGCGAAAAATACTCGCACTCTTCAGCAGCTGCGGTTGCTGTGTTGGCCCTGTTCTCGGGCCACAACGTCCATTTCTGGTATGGATCGACCGGAGGTTGCTTGCTGCGAATGCTGCGCCGAGTCCCGGCTGGAGCTGGCGCTTGCTGTGGAGCCGGCGCTGCTGGAGCGGCTGGCGGAGCTGGTGCGACTGAAGCTTGCGCTGGCTGTGGAGCAGCTGGTGCTGCTGGAGCTGCTGGCGGAGCTGGTGCAGCTGGGGTTGATGGAATGCGCGTGGGATGCTGCACCAGTGTTGATGTCTGGAACCGTACGCCTTCCGTGCCAGACTCATCGCTGCTGGCCGATGATGGCGGAGAGTGCAGCGACGATGGTTGTGGTTGTGGCTGAGGAAGCCTGACCGTGGCGGGGCCTGGTGGTGGCTGCGCCGGTGGAGTCGGTAGCATGATGTCAGAGAAGTCATCTCGTGACACAGTGCTGGCTGGTGGGGCTGATTCATCAAAGAGAACATCTCTTGATGTCACAACTTTGCCACTTGGCATACGAATCCGGTATGCCTTGTGATTAGCACCATCAAAGCCCAGGAAGATGCCAGCATCAGACTTTGGCGACATCTCCGTTTTCTTTCTGAGCTTCTTTGGCACATTCACCCATGCCAGGCATCCCCACACATGTAGATTGGAGATGTCCGGCTTCTCACCTTTCAAAAGCTCCCACGGAATCGTGGATCCATCTGTTGAGCTGATATTGGTGAGGTAGGCAGCGTGCATAAGACATTCGGCCCACATGGACCTATCTAAGCCCGCGTCCGAGAGCATTGCTTGGAATGTTTCACCAAGCGTGCGGAGTGCACGCTCAGCATGCCCGTTTTCCGCTGGGATGTAGCCCGAGGTTGGCTCATAGGAGATGGCATTGTCCTTCATCCACCGCTTGAAGTCATGCGACATGAAAACCGAGTCTTTGTCTGATGCGTGGCGCTCACGTCAGAAGTGGATCACAGCAATGCTCGATCAGGTGACCTCCTTAAGAGAACATGATGTGTTTGAGCTGGTTGAGTGCCCAACAGGAGTGAAGCCTGTGACAGGAAAGTGGGTGCTTAAGATCAAGCGAGTAGCACAGGGTGAAATTGAGCGTTTCAAGGCCAGATATGTAGCCAGGGGATTTACGCAAGTGGAGAACGTAAATTTCTTTGAGACATGGGCACCTGTGGGCAGTTATGCTACCTTCAGGGCTCTGTTATCGGTCTGTGCTGTAGAGGATCTAGAGACGAGGCATATAGACATTAAATGTGCTTTCCTGAATGGTGTTCTGGAGGAGGAAGTGTATGTGGCACAACCTCCGGTACTGGACGATGGTTCTGGTATGGTGTGGCGTCTGAAGAAGGCGTTGTATGGTCTGAAGCAAGCTGCCAGGGAGTGGCACAAAGCGCTTGCAGAACTCTTATTGAGTATGGGTTTTGTGAGATCAGCCAGTGACCCTGCACTGTTCATTTGCAAAGTAGGACGTTGTCTTATTTTTCTGTGGGTCGACGATCTGTTGATTTTCGGTCGCAGAGAGCAGATGGATGATGCCATCAGAAAGATCCTTGAGGCATTTGAGGGTCGTGACCTGGTGGAGCTGGGATATGTGCTGGGCATGGAGGTCATACATGATCGCTCTGCTCGCACTATCACCATCACACACAGAAAGAGCATCAGGGACATGCTAGAAAGATTTGGCATGAGTGAGTGCAGACGGGCGCCAACTCCGTTGGTACCAAAGCAGAAAATGTTTAGCCTGAAGGAAGATCCTAGCCAGGCGAAGGCTACAGGCACAGAGCATAAGAGGTTTATGCAAGCCGTAGGAAGCAACCAGTATGTGGCAGTTGTGTCGCGTCCAGACATTGCGTTTCCGGCTAATGTCCTGGCCAGGCATATGGCTGGGAGTGCTAAATGTCATTGGAATGGTGTCCTTCACGTACTGAGATACCTGCGAGGGACCATAAATTTTGGCTTGACCTTCAGTGGCTCCAATGGGGAATGTGAGGTGTTGGAAGCATTTACGGATGCAGACTTCGCCAATGGTGCTTGCTTGAAGAGCGTGTCAGGAGTAGTAGTCCGGATGCATGGGAACTGTGTGTTCTGGCGTTCGAAGAGGCAGACTATTGTGGCTGGTGATACAACTGAGGCAGAGCTCATTGCTATGAGTTCAGCAGCCAATGAGGTGATGTGGGCAAAGCAGTTGTGCACTGATCTTGGTTTGTCGGCTGTGAAGCCAACGCTGTGGGGTGACAACAAGAGTGCCAACTTGCTAGCAGTGAACCCCATCTCTAGTGACCGCTCCAAGCACATCAGGGTCAGGGACCTGAGGGTCCGGGAGTTCGTAGAACTCGATGAGTTGACTATCAGCTGGGTTAGCACGGTAGACATGCTAGCTGATATGTTCACAAAGGTGTTGGCAGGACCAGCACTGGCAAAATTTAGAGATAGACTGCAGCTTGCGGTAGTACAAGCTTAGTCTAGGGGGAGTGTCGTGATGCAGCCATGCACAGGACCACGGTGACCATGCATGGTGGCATACACAGGACTACGGTGACCATGTATGCATGGATACACGGTGCTGATCCGGAGTGGCTATGGGGCAGCCATGCACCGATGGCTGACCATATGCACGAGCAATGCATGCAGATTGCGTGCCAGCAGACATTGATTCTGATCGTATCCATATGAGTCGTGCCAGGTGATCGCCTGGCCGGCTTGCATCTGCTGGGTAGCATGTGAGTCTAGAATCTAGTTGTACGTTCGCTTGGTGCACTGGATCGGAGCCCCTCGATGTAACAGTCCATATGAGACGTTGATTGAACGCTTATATAGGCTCTACAGATTGTAGTGTAATCACTCTTCTCTACTGTCCGAAGTCTCACGTGCATTCATCCTCCACTGAAGGTACAGGCGCTGTCACGGACAGATACCTAAGACAACAAGGTATGTGATAGCACCAACCCCTGCGCATGGCTACGGCATGCACAGGATCCCACAGGCCTTAAACCGCGGTCCATTGAATTACAACCGTACAGACACACACTGCCTGCACGCTGGTCTGTCGCATTTACATCCTGCACTCGAGCAGATGGCCACCATCTGACCTCTCACGGGCATGCACTGGCATCTCCGGTGATTTTTCCCACCCGCCAACTACCTGGGGCCAGGTAGTTTGCTTCCACCCGTGGGGGGTTAGGGCCCCTGTAGCTGGGGCTCCCGACTGAGCAGGTCCCGAGCCTAGCGGTGCACTGCTCCTCGATCACGAGAGCATGCACAGCCGAGAGCCCTGAGCTGCCACGCGCACGTGCAGAACCTTCTAGAAGGTTAGTCCCGAACAGCGCGGCTGCGGGGCGTTGCGGTGTTACACGGAGATGAACGCAATAGCCCGGCAGCGAGGGCAACAGAAGGAAAGTAGACGGCCAAAACCCCCCGAAAGCAGACACCAGCATAAAGCAATCACTGCCCCAGGCGAAAAGCCACAACAAACCGACACAGCCGACACAACCACACCCACGCACCCACACGCATGCGCACTCCCGCACCCCTCCACCACGGCACCCGCGCCACAACCGCACACAGCAACCACCACCACCGCACTACTGCCCACCCCAGCAAAACCAGCCACCACCGACCCCCCAACAGCAGCACCCCCACTCCATCCGGCCCCACCGGAGCATTCCATCACGGGCCCCCGCACATGAGAGCCCGGGGGCTCACGCCCCCCACAGTGCAAGGCGTACCAGCCCTCCCCCTCCGGCCGCCCGGCAGGGGCCCGAAGGTGGGGCGCGGAGGGCACTGGCGGCGCCGCCTCACTCCCCCCACGGCGCAACTCGGGAAGGCAGGGCGGGCCAGCACAACCAGACGCGGGGCCCGCCTGCACCGCTGCAACCGCGGCACCCGGTCCATCAAGGCGGCCAGCGGCCGCCTATAGCACGTCCGACGGGACAGCGTTGCGGTGTAGCGGTTTCCCCCGAGGAGCCTCTGGTTCCACACCTGGATATCCAGGTGAGTCGACATAGCGAGGTCAGCATGCAGGTACCACTGACGGCGTGAGTGCAGGTAGGAAACAGATGAATGCTCCACACGCGCGCAACTAGCCAGGCAGCTGGGCCTAGCTGTAGGTGAGACGACATAGCGAGGTTAGCATGCAGGTACCACTGACGCGTCATCACGGCGCGAGTGCAGGTATTTCTGCGCGCAGCTGCGTGAGATAGCAAACTGTGCACCTCGAGGCTGGTGGAACTCGATCGCAAGCGAGTAGATGCGACCGCGGCAAAGCATGCGCGGGGCTGGCACATACGGTGCCTGCAGAAATCAGTGATCTTGTTTAGGGAGGCTAATGTTCCGCTGTTGACCGCTGGAAATGATGGCATTCTCTGTACTGACCAAATGGTTGAAGTTCCGCTGCATCGTGACACTCCCTCGTATTGCCGCTATGCGAGTCAATAAAGCCACTTAGCGAGCTTTTTAACCGAGCTTCAATTGTGATTAAGCAAAGGAGTGCCTTAGGCAGTAATGATTTCTGTTCGACAGTGGATGGGGTGTCCTCGCATGTCTTGAGGCGCAACCCTTTTTACTGCTAGTCCAACCTCAGCATCGCGTGTCGGTGGAAGCTGCAGTATGCCAGTAGCTGTACACGTTTCTATATCCACGCAATTGTCGTGTCGCAGGCGGGCAGGGCTGTCCGTCCGTGAAAAGCGGCGGACCACAGCGTGGGCCTCTGGGTCGAGGGTGGATTCTACAGCTGGCATTCTTGCTGCCCTGGTGCGGTTCGGAAATAAGCGCTTAAAACCGTTAGTGAGTTTGTAATGACACGAGCCTGTTACGATGCATCGGAAACATCTGCGCTGTGCAGTTGCCCGTAGGGTGTGTCGACATGGTTGACCATTCTAATCTGATCTGAAAAGCCACCGGTGCGCACAAACGGAACGCATATCACCATTGCAGTAGTCTCAACTTTCAGTGCATGCTCTTGTCGAATCGGTCATTCGCACAAAGGGCCAGTAGACCTCTCCCATTTCACCACAACCTGAGGATGGCCACTGGATGCAGATCATTGCAGGCGCTCCAGCCGCAGGGGCAAGCGATGCAAATTCTGTTTCTATGAACCCGGGCGCAAGTATGGCCATCTCTGATTCATTGCATTTGGTGTCACATGGTTTACAACTAGAAGCAACTAGACAGTATGCATGGCAGATATTGCTGTCCGCTTCCGAGGGGGCTCTTACAGTTGGAAACCTGTCTAGTAGCCTGAATCACGACAGCGCTGCTCAGATGGGAGTAGTTCAACAGTCCATGCAAGGGGTCGCGGCTGACGCCGCAAGCGCCGCTGGTATAGCCTTGCGCAGCGCACAGGAAGCTGAGCAGTCATTTGAGACCATGCTGTCTGACACAAGCAGCAAGGTTCCATCATACAGTGATGTGCAGCAAGCATTGGGTAGTGCACTGAGTGCTGATCTGGGCCCCAATGCCACGAATGTGCTTCTGGGGTTAGGAGTGTCGATAGTGGTATTGCTAGGACTGAATGCTTTCCAGTTTGCACAGCGACAGAAGTCTGAATCGGTATGTTCCGATTGAGCTGCACTTTCGAATTGAACGGATCGGCTGACTCTACAGCACACACCACTGCAGACAAATCCTTTGCTCACAGGCACTTAGGGCTGAAATTCAATCCCTTGAAGATATGAAAACAAAATTGGAGAACAGGCTAAACAATCTAGATCAGACCAAGGTCTCATTGGAGGTGCGTGCAACCCAAAACCACGCGTGACAGTTGTTTTTGGCAGACAAATTGTAGCAGATCCAAAGACTCAAGAGTGGTGCACTTGCAGGCTTCGCTGACCAGCGAGAAAGAACAGAAGTTGCAAGCCATGAAACGCGGTGACGCTTTGAATGAGCAATTATTAGCAACGTCCAAGAGCTTGGACTCGAAGTCTGCGCAGCAGGAGCTGACAGCTGTGGCATTACAGGATACCCAGAAAGAATTAGACAAAGAGCAAACTGCTGGCACCGCACTTGGGGAGCAGGTCATTGATCTTTCTTGGAAAGTCGAGCAGCAGACAGCCCGCGCTCTGAAGGCGGAGGATGTCAGCAGTCAGCTCCACAAAGGTCTGCTGAAACCTGCTTCCATGTCCTATCTGCCTACACATCCTGCAGCATGCGTCCGCAGAACACCAATGGCAGCGTAGAGGGTTCAGTTTTAGATCGCTTTCATGACTTCTTGACGCGAAAGGCTGGACAGATCACAGTGCTGATGAGTAGCAATTCGTGCTAGTCACTGGCTTATGTAGCAGGTGAATCTGTCGTGGCAACGGTGGCCCTGCTGGTTGTCTCACCAATCACTGGTACTGATCAGGATCAGACCTGTGCAGAGGTGGCCACAACAGAAAAGGAACTGACAGCAGAGCGCAAGAAGGCATCCGTTCTTGAAACACGGGTTGCAAGACTTGAAGACACCGTGCAGAAGATGACCGATCAGGCTGAACAGCAGGCAACAGCCGCGCAAGAATTGCGCGAGTCTGCGTCTGAAGCTAAAACGGCAGCTGATGCAGCATACCACCGGGTCTGCCTCCCGCGCTTGTGGACAATTCTGGCAACAGCACTAGCACCCCTAGCAGACCACATCAAATGCATATTTTTTGCAAGAATACATGCTCCAAGTTTGTCAGCAAGCAAAACAGAAGGAATTGAGAATGTGGATGCATGCAGGTCAGCACGCAGCTTCAACTGTCTATGGATCAAGCGAAGTCACTGAAGAAGTCTCTTGCCCACACGGACGGATCTTTAAAGAAGTCACAGGATGCTGCAGCTAAGCTGGAAGAGGAGGTTAAGCGAACGCGTTCAAAGGCAGAAGGCCTGCAAATGAGAGTGCGCTGCTGCAAATTGTGTCATGGCACGCACAACATGCAAATGCCCACATGAAGCTACTCCCATGCGGTGTCCCTGCAGCAGGCAACACCACCTTGGAGCTGTGTTGAATACTTGAACAGAACCAGAATTGGACATGTGCAGCTCGATACCACTGCATCGGACCTGAAGAAAGCTCACGATGTACTTGAGAAGCAGCAGTCTGCCAACAGCATTTTGAAGGCTGACAATGCTGCAATGCAAGAGCGCATCAAGAAACTGTCCAGCACACTCGAAGCAACCACCTTGCGGCTGTCAAGTGAAGTTGATGTGGCCAGTGACATGAAGTCTCAGCTAGCAGAGCTCAAGCTTGAATACATTGCTGCGGGCGACAAGCTTGAGGCAGAGCAGACGCACATCAAAGAGCTGCAAGTTGATCTGCGGAATATGGAGAGTGCTTTGAATGCTGTCTCTCATGACAAGAAAGCTGCCATAATGGAGAATGCACAGTTGGCAGCGCAGCTTGAGGGCAGCCAGAAATCATTAATGGCAGCAGAAGCAGCACAACGCAAGGCTGAAACTGAGCTTACAAATACGCAAGCTCTCGCAAAACACTTACAGCAGCAATTGGCTGAATTTGAAAGTGAATTGCAAGTTATGGTCGAAACTGCTCAGATGAAGGAGTCGGTGCGCCCCCTGGCACAGCTACACCTGCAATGATTATTCTTCCAACAGGACGAAATCATGCAATACATATATGTAATGTACGTGCAGGAACTGGAAAAGGAGCAGGCTGAAAGAACTGCAATGGAAGCCCAAGTTGATGCCTTGAAGCGCCAGGTGGTGTCCATAGAGCAGGCTGAGCGCACCGCACGGGAGCAAGCCCAAGCGGCAGTGGTGGAGCTGCGCCAAGAAATAGAAGCAGCCAGAACGCGTAAGCGGACAATGACCAAAACAAGCGGCAGTGGTGCAGCCGGCGGAAAGGTACCAGCACTTGCACAACAGAGTTCCAGTTCAACAGAGGCTGGTGCCGCGGTTACTGATAGGAAACAGAGTAAGTCCAATGAAACGGTGTAGGGCAGGCGGTAGGGCGGTGCCTGTCATGTGTAAGGCAAGTCATGGTGTGTATGATATGTTTCATATGTAATGCACACTCGATTTACCATAGCGCTGACATATGTGCCCTATCAAAAATAAACACGCCTCCTCCGACTTCAGCTCTGCCAATCAGCAAAGTCGCATCACAGTACGTGAGCTTGTATTTTCCGGTGATCCTGCCACTTGTCTTGCTCAGGTTTGAAGGAGTTGGCAACGGTATCCTCACATCAAACTGCACTTGTGAGCATCACATTTTTTCACCATTCGTGTGCCAGCGAAATCAGGATTCCAGTATCAAAAGAATCACACTTCAGCAAGCCCAAGGAGCAACTGGTGTTGAATAGTGGTCCGAGGAAGTATTGGCGGAGCAAGAAACGCCTCCAAGGCCGGCGTAGGTGTCAATGTACAGACTTGTGCAGAGTCAAAGGCAAGCTCGATTGTGCGTTCTGCTTCTGAGCTCCTGAACCATGAGGCATTGACCACAAATGTAGCCCCTTTCTGCTTGTCAAACAGCACACCGTCACCAAACTGAACGATGTTCTGTACGATCCCTTCATCTGCAGACGTAAATCTTTGGTAAATAGAACTGACGCGCGGCTGCCATGGGAAGCGTGGTGTGGCCAGTTTCTGGTCGAGCATCAGGGGCACCTGCATGCATACACAAACAGTTGCTGCTGCGGAAATTGTGCAATGCAGACTGGAGGAGGAGATGGTAGCGGCTGCAGATGTCATTCAGTTCTGCATCCCTTGTCAGCACGAGCGGCCTGCATACCACATCTGGAGCTGTAGTGTAAAGGAGCTTCCAAAGACCTTGAACACATCCATAGTCAAGCTCCCCGGCAACGGATTCCAGCGCTACCTACAAATTATAATTTAGACACAGTATTGTAGCACCACTTCAGTGAACGCCGAAATGTCCTGGCAGCTCATAACTCATGTGTGCCCATCACGGCAGCGGGGAAGTCGCCTATCACGCCATTGGCACCGTCGCCATTTCCGGCACTGCTCGGGCTGGGATCCAACGGGATGGTCGCACCTGGAGTTCGGAGATCTTTTCACGGGTGGATAAGCTCCATCCGGCAACTTGGACAGCTTTCCGGAGTCGGCGCTTCAAGTCGACCGAGTCGCCTGAGGCACACGATCGTGTTGCAAACGAGAAACGAGAAACATTCTGGTTGCACGTAGACGCATGGCAACACGGCACGCAACATGGACCAGCCTGCGATCATTGCCCGTCATGGGAGCTTGACGCACACCGACGTCGATTGATGCAATTGCATGGGCACGCGGGAAGCTCGGTGACCTGGAGGAACGTTGTAATGCAGTGTTCAACGGACAACGGTGCATTTGCATATTCTTCATGATTGACTTCAACTGTCGTCGAGCTGTCTATAGACATCTAGACATGTGCAGCGGCCGTCTGCATGGAAATGGAAACATGAAATACACAACATACCCAAAAGGCGGGGTTTTCGCTACCGACAGTATCGCAAGACCATCCTTGTGCGCTTGAGCTTCACGCCCGCCACATCCAGACGGAGCTGGCCGCGGAGCTGGCCGCGGAGGCCGTTGCGTGTGCAGTTGTGGCTTGCGTGGTGTTGTAGCCCGGATCAGCCAGAATTGTATTCCGCAACAGTGCTTCGTACGAGACACAAACACGGTCAGCATGCACGGCGCAGCGCCCAGCTTGCAGTGGAATCTGTGAAACATCTGCGGTGTGGACTTGCGTGCGTGGCAGCGGGAGTGAACTGTGGCATGGGTACCTGTCTGCACATGACAGCTGTGCCGCTTTCTGCAGATGACCAGGAAAATTTTGAGGCAAACGTGCTTCCAGCGCTTTATGCGTTCAAGCAGTGGTAGGACAATCAGAAACAGCATCTCTGCATGGAGCACAAGACAACAGTACGAGTCCCTGTGGCGTGGGGAAGACGACTGGGGTCTTTCGGAAGACGTTCAAGAGGATGCAGATGCGTATTTCCAAGATGACTTGTCTTCGAACGGATACGAGCTAGTGGCCACAGCTGTTGCTGTTGCGGCTGTTGCTGCATTGCTGAAGGTGATGTGGTACTTGGCACTCGTCTGCTACACACTGGTAGCCACAGCGTTGCAGTATAGTGTAGTTGCAATTGCGCTGATCATCGTGGTGGTCATTCTGGGTTGATCATTCCAGTGTACACACCGCAACATTTAAAGCAATCTACCAAATCCGGATAAATTGCGAGCCTTGATGATGATGTGCCAAAGGGAAGGCGAAACGCCGAATATTTTTTGTGCACTCCAGATACGTGACGTACATCTGAATGTTTTGCATGATCTGCTGTCAAGTAAATACCGTGATGACGGATCAAGGGTAACGGATCGACAGCAGGTACCATGCGGCTGTGTAACGGTCTCAGGAATCTGGGCGCAATGGCCATGAAACTGTGCACACCGCGGTGTGGAGAGAGGGGCGAGGGTGAGGGATGGCGCGATTCAGTGGAATGCAAGCATGAAACACAGTCGGACATGGCACTTCACTTGTATGTAGCTTAACGTATGTTCATGCTAAGTGGATAGGCAAAAACTCACATCTGCAAGATTAGCATGCGGAATGGCCGTCCCTGTTCAGAAGCCGCCTGCACAGTGTGTGCAAGTGCTACTTGCTGCAAGTCGCCGTTGGCATGAGTGGCGACTCTCCCAACAGCTTGGGCCATACTGCTTAGCAAATTATTAAGCTCGATAAAGGTCCAGGCCGAACACCGATCAAAGTTACCTTTCCAGCCCAAAACACCTTCATCTTCAGCACCTGATCATGGCAGAGGTGGTCTTGAGGAGATCAGGGCAGTGTATAGACAGATGCCATCTGTAGCTGTGCATGGTTGCATGCCCCCGTGATTGCACAAGGAGCTGCTCCTGCCGGGCATCCTGGCATGTTGACCGAAGCGGCCATGGCATTGACAAAAGCCGAAATGGTGTGTCACTGTGTACACAAAATTGAGATAAGAAACCTTTTCGCTGCGGGCCAAGGCCTGAAAAGCGTACGTGATGTTGGCACTGACAGTGTATCATTACCTGAATGCACATGGTGCACCATTGTGAACGAAGCAGATTCCACAGTGCATTTGTGTGCGCACACGTGGGTTGTGTGGAGCCGTTCTTGCAGTGCAGTGCCACATTAGGCCATGCACCAGGGATCGGAGCAGTTAAGACTCCAAAAGTACGCTTTCCAGGCAGTACAGAAACCAAGGCGCAATTAGTGATGTGCTGTTGTTTACTCAAAAGGGGAGGGTCGAGTGTGACAGACGAGGACTTGCAACCCTCAACCTTATAGGTGCCATACAGCTTTCATATGCAAAGGTATTGAGAGCCAAACAGAGTGTCTGGCACGCGGATTCCTACTGAAACTGTGTGCATACATGGTGATACCTCCGTCTACATAGCTGCAGGAAATTAACAGGGCACTGACAGGCATTGCTCATTGTTTCTAGAAAGATACACCAATTGAGCTATCTGTATTGGACTGGGTGGGTGACCAATTTTTCCACACCAAGCATAATGTACAGATGGAATTTAGAGTCGGTTGCACAAGTCTGCCGCGTTTTTTCCTGTCATCTTGACTCCCTCACAGGCGGTCAATCAGCGCTGCAGTGGGTGTACTGCACGTAGAGGATACAGCGCCCTCACGGTGAGTCTGCAACACCTGACGAGCAGCGGCTTGAATCTGGCTGACCGGTCCAGGTTTCTGTCGTCGTATCAGCTCAAGTAGTTTCTCGGCTTTACGTGAGCTCGTCTCATAGCCTTTCATACGTGCTCTCCAGGTGCCTGCATGGCCAAACCCACCAAGCAATGTCACAAAATCACTGACAGCAACAAGCATCGATGATGCAAGAGTACAATACAAACAGTAAAGGTACTGACCCTTGATGTCTGTCGAGTCTGCCAAGAGCGACCCATCCACAACTGCGACCGCCATGGACCGCGAGCTGTATACATGGTGAAACGCAGGGGGGTCATAGTCATGATGGTTTTCAGAGGCATCCTGGTGGCCCTCACAGGCAGCTTCGGCAGCTGCCTCTGCATCGGAGCTCTCCAACTCACCAACAAATGCATCCAGAACAAATGACACCAATATGTTGAGACCTATGAAACACCAGGAGTGAATGTGGTAGCTGTGTTCAGACTTCGTTGTCTAGCAACACCGATCATTGCAGCTGTTCACCATTAAAAAAGAGTCATTTTTCAATGACCATGGTTGCATCAAGCATGTACGAGAACAGACCTGCAATCACTCCAAACAGGTAGAACGAGCAGAAAAATAAGAACGCTGATGGGTTGGTCACAGCCACAAAGGCTTCTGTAAAGACCATCCAGTTGTTGACGACTAACAGTTGCACCATCAGGACACAACCCGATGGCATGTCATTGAAGTTGATGGTCCAATACCCGCTTTCTCCAAAGGGCATCTTTGACAACACCGCATATTCAGGGCTGGAATGATCTACACTGACCTTGCCACCAAAGAATGCCACGCCCAATGCGGCGTAAACGTAGACTATGCAGAACATCAGCTGCATGTCGTTGTGAAGTAACAATGATGACAAGTGATCATGGCTGCATCCAGAAGCCAAGAGATTTAGGGCAGCACCTGACATAAGCGGATCGCCGCTGGAAGCATCGCCAAGAATGTTTCATAAAACAGCCTGATATGTTCGACAGACACAATTACATAAATGAATCGCAGCATACTGGGGAGCTGTAAAAGTTTGAACAGGCGAAACAGTCTGAGCAGGCGCAGGAAAGCTGTATATCTGATCCATCGTGAATCGTCAAAGTCATTGGGGAAGTAAACACAGATTGTCACCAATAAGCATCCCACTGCTGTGATAAATTCAAGTCTGCACCGTCACAACAGCTGTCAACTTACTGTGCAGGTGAAGCGGTGTGTGATTACGAACTGTAAGACACACGAGATGCACTGCACAATCAGGCATCATGTCCATACCGGTTGGTGAAGTCCATCCAATACGCATGCCATCCATGAACAATCAGTTTTAAGACTACCTCCACAGCAAAAACAATGGTAAAGATCAGCTCGATTATGTTCCAGATGTCATCCAGCTTTCCATCCACAGCTTTTGGGGCAGGACCAAGTCCATGATCCAACCTCCACAATGTCTCCCACACAGTTGCCACACACATCAGAAGGACTGTCAAGTCACACCCTGCAGTCAAGCGCTGTCATCACACACGTGTAGCAAGCCACACGATGTACAGGGCAAGGGTCTCTGACAACTGAATAATATCTACTTCGCAGGAGTGACAGGGACACCACATACCCCACTGGAACGCCATGCTCAGAACTGCCTGGCGAAGGCTTTGGAATGCAGACGAATTGTAAAGCCTTGGCCAATGCCTCTGAAAGTATGTCTCTCTGTCTTCCTCCTCCCATTGCACTTTCAATACAGTGCAGAGCTCCATGAACTCCTCTGCATAAGCGGGTCCAAACGTAAGCACACAATCCACGATGCTGTGACCATTGCATCCCATGATCCGCTCAATAGTGCATCACTGTGTAAGTGACGATTCTTCAATTGCAATCCACTTGTGGGCAAATATAGCCTGCGCTGCAGACCTTATACGCCCACGCTGCAACACCCCAAATTCCCATCATGCGCACCTTTGCTGATCACATTGTTCCTCTCAGAATCTAGCGCTGCAAACAACAGATTAGCCGTGATTCCGCCCTGCAGCTCAGGCAACAGATGGGCTTTTCTTAGCTGATTTACGACTGCGAGCATCTCTTCTTTGCTGAGCTCGCCAGAGGCATCAATGTCCAGCAGTGAGAATGCTGTGCTCAGATGTCTTTCGGTCCTTGCAATGGCATGCTGTTCATACTGATCCCCCAATGTGGTGTACTTCGAGTAAACAACGGCAGTGAACAAATTCATCATGAAGAATGTGGACAGCAAAATAAAAGCCAGAAAATACATGTATGAAGATCGAGCCTTCTCGTACACCGCCATCATGATCTGTACAACCACATCTTTCATAAAACATTCCGCACCGTCAGTCATGCTTTGATGGCAAAGTGGATGCAAGACGCACGTCTGGGAAGTTACTTGTAGTTTGCAGCACCCAAAGCTGCCACATGGCGCGACCAAATGTCCCAAAGTAATGTTCTGCACCCTTGATTTCATGGAAAAGTACAAGCCCAAAAAAGGCGAAGAAAGCCAAATTCAGTAGGGTGAGCAGAAGCAGTGAAGACAAGCCAGGAATAACCTTCGCAAGAAGATACAATTCACGGCGAATCCTTGTGCTTTTGTTCGCCATGATACTGATTCGAATCAGGGGTCCAAGACGGAAAAATGTTGCAGGGGTGATGATCGCCACAGCCATATCTACCCAGGCGAAACCAAGAAGGGTTGCATTGATCTTGTTTTTGGTCGGCCTCATATAAGGCACACCACCTTGACACACAAAACAGAACGCTGTTAACAATTATGATCAGAAAAGCATGGCCGAAATTCTACAGCTGGAGATTGGCGACGTCCATTTCATACCTGCAAACGCATGCCCAGTTTCGAGCAGGGATAGGAGGAGGAGGCAGACAGCTTCCCACGTGAATGCCATATCCAGACTCAGGTATGTGTGGCCCCAGCCAGGATAAAAGGTGGTGTCGCATGCATAATCCCCATCAATCTTGTCTTTCTTCAAACACCAGACTGGCCGTTCATATACGCTCAGCAGAACTAGGAACAGGATGGCCGCCCACTTCATAGGTCGCAACTTGTGCACAAAAGAATTGACGCAGCGCGCCGCGAAGGTAGATCGAACATATACTGGACTGACTTGCTTGTATGCGGCAAGAATGTGCTGGCAGGCTCGCTCCAGTCTGTCTTCATCTTGCAGCTGCTCCGAAAGCGTTCGACTACACTCAGCCATGGCAGAGTTTGTACACCCACTTTCGAAAGGCATTCCGACGTCTGTAACAAAGGTGAGAATGGATTTCACTTTTGAGATTTATCGTTTGTGATCTGTTGTGTACGCGAAGCAGCAGACAAATGTAGCAAGCCATGTAGCGTAACAACAGGTGCCGCTGACGGGTGACTCGTAAATTTCCAGAGCTTGCAATGCTTTGCAATGCGAGTCATGATCGATGCATCGCAGGCAATTGCACATGCTGCACTTGAGCAAGTGGCGACTGCTGTAAACCTTGGTTTCCTACCTGCACGCTGACCTCGCTATGTCGACTCACCTGGAAATTCAGGTGTGGAACCAGAGGCTCCTCGGGGAAAACCGCTACACCGCAACGCCCCGCTATTGCGTTCATCTCCGTGTAACACCGCGACGCCCCGCAGTCGCACGCTGTTCGGGACTGATCTTCTAGAAGCTTCTACACGTGCGCGTGGCAGCTCGGGGCTCCCGGCTGTGTATGCCCTCGTGATGGAGGAGCAGTGCAACGCTAGGCTGGGGACCTGCTCAGTCGGGAGCCCCAGCTACAGGGGCCCTAGGCTCCACGGGTGGGTCGGGACGGGATGCCAGACAGGATACCATACGTTGTCCACCCAGGCAGGGGTGCACTCCAGGCCTTAGGGAGCCTGACTCAAACTATCCGCCGCCTGACTCTGGAGGGCCTACCGACCTTTGTTTGCTTCTTTGATGCCGCAAAGGAGTACGACTCTGCCCCACATGACCTCCTGCTCTACCAGCTGCTCCAGAGAAGGCATCACTGACAAAGCATTCGCCTCGGTGGACGCCTGTATTCAGCAGCCCGCAGTTGCGTCATGAGTGACAGAAGCGGTGTCGGCACCCTTCCTGGTGCAGCGTCGTGTGGTCAAACACTGCCCCTTGTCGGGAGTCCTGTGGCGGTGTTTGGGCGTCTGCGGTGTTCGGGCGTCTACGGTGTTTGGGCGTGTCACTACGCGCTGTGCACACACCGGCGTGCGCCTGTTCTGGGACTCTGAGCAGTTGCTGCAGGCTGATTTGGCTCAGTGTCTCGGATTGCTGTTGGGAGCTTTTGGATCTTTGCCTCGCAGCAAGCGGCTGCAGCGGCGCGTGGCTGGCGCACTCTGGGCACATCGATGCCAACCTTGAATTGCGTCAACCTTACGGCCGCAACAAAGAGCACCACCATCCATGCTCGAGTGGCCCCTTGCATGCTCTACGGCTTGGAGTTGTGGCTTGTCTCCGCGCTCGCAGCTAACATGCATATGGATGCGGTTCTTATGGCGGCTGACAAAGTGACGGACGCTGTTCATGCGTACGCATTGTTGGGAGTCGTGGGTCAAAAGCGCAGCATTTCGAACGACGTCCTCCTGACAGACCTGAACGTGCTTGGCTTAGCAGACCAGGGTCGAGTCGTACATGCGCGCCAACTTGCTTGCAACAACATGTCTCATGCTGAGCCTGCTGCCCATCAAATATATGATTCCGTCTCTGCCGGGGTCACTGCCCGAATCCCTACCAAACCGTCACCTGACTACATGTCATGACGCGCTTGATGCGTCCCGGTGTGCGCAGCGGGTTAGAGCGCGTGCGTGGGCGTGGAAATGTGTGTGATGGGCGTGAGTGCATGTGGGCCTTGGTCGTGCGTAGGGTTCGCACGGCAAAGTGGAATTGGAACGTGTGCGAGGTTCGTGGCACATGACGCTTGAGATCTCGAGGACACACCTGCACCGTTACATCGAGGGGCTCCGATCCAGTGCACCAAGCGAACGTACAACTAGAGTCTAGACTCACATGCTACCCCGCAGATGCGAGCCGGCCAGGCGATCACCTGGCACAAACTGCGCACCCGTGAGCCGTGCTACCCTGGACATGGTATTTTTGATGACAAACCCGTTTCCTTTCACTGTCGCCGCACTCAACTCCCGCAAGGAGTTCTCAATCCAGCGAGCCTTTGCTCTCTTGTTGAACGGCCCAACCAACGACACTGCCAGCGTGTTGAGGTATTGCATGGCATGTGACCCTAGTCTGCCATATGTCTCGTGCACAACCGGCACCACCTTGTACGATCCCTGCACACTTTCTTTGTACTTGTTGAGTTTGAACTGTTCGCGTACGGCGGCCGCGTGCCCCTGTGGCATCCGGCTGCCCGGGAGAGGCTGTGCATGGTCAGCTTTGTGTGTATGCGGGCTGCTGTGCGCTGGTCGGATGTCTGCTTGGCTGGGTTAGAGCGGGGTTTCTTGCGGCGTTCTTCGTATTGGATGGGATCCTTGCCTTCGCTGTGGGCAAGGATCCGTGCTGCTATGCGGCGTTCGAGTCCGTTGTGGCTGTCGTCGATCAGGATCTAGGCTGGGTACCACAACATGGTTGTGGTTGCAGCTGTGGCTGCGGCGTGGTCTGGGGCATCGGTCATGGCTGTGACGAGCTTGGCCAGGCCGTCCCCGAAGGCGTGTGCGGAGCCTTTTGGGATGGTCTGTCTTGGTCTGGGTCGGTCATCGTTGTCAATGTTGGGGGTGTTTGGTGGGTGGGGTCGCTGGTCTGCTGGGGGGGGGCGGGGGTTGCTGCGGCGGAGGCGCATGGCATGTGCTTGCGTGGGGCTGTTGGGCTCGCTGGTGGAGTGGTGTTTGGATGGGCTTGGCTCTAGCATTCACTGCCTGCCGGTGTCTGCTTGATTCTTCGGTGGAGGTCTTGTGGGTGCACGCTGCGCTGCCTGCGCCTGCTATTTTGTGTGAGCGGATGGGGTAGCTGAGGACTTTCTGGCACTGCGGGCATTGTACAGAGTCGATTGCTGCTAGTTGGTCGGGCTGCCATTGGGCTGTCGGGTGATCTTGGTTGACATGCTGGCGGAGCGAATTGGAGTCCTGGCGAGCACATTTGCAGGTTGGATGCGGACATCGTAGTCCAGTGGCTGGTGTTGGTCGGGTCATCTGGTCATCTGGTGTTGGGTGTGGATGCTGTGAGGTGGATGTGGCGAGTTGCTGGCATGGTGGTGGTTGCTGGGAGGGACACCGTTGGGCTGGGGTTGTCAAATCTGTCTGCGGGGACAGTTAATACAAGCTACTGACCACTCTGTTTTCTTTTGTGGGTCATTGTGCATGTTTTCTTTTGGCACTTTCCTAAGCTTCTACTTGCCGTGCTGCGGGGTACAGCTTGGCGTGACTATGTGCGTCGGAACGCGCACGAAACAGCAGTCAGCTGTCGATACCATACCAGTCATCATCTACGTGGGCCTGATTGGCGCGCGGACGGCCGGCCCGGTTGGTCAGGTCGGTCGCGAAATCATCTATTCCAGAGAAGTTGCATGGCCGCTTCCTCTTCTGGGCTCAGGGGGCGGAAACGGGGACACGAACATCTACAGTCTACACTCAGATGCGTAGATTTCTTTTTGCATCTGCACGCGCGGGTTCTTTTGGCGCGTTCCTACACAGCTCTGCGACGTAACAACGAACATGGTTGTATCGCGCACACTGGCTATTTTTATCAGAGAAACTGCACAGACACTCTACAACATTACATAATCACAGGATTCTTTTTGCACGGGGTTTTGTGCGGTCCTACTGAGCCGGGTCGGGTTGACGCTGGTCGGCCACGACACGGAAACATAGCCAGTACATGGTACTGTTACATCGAGGGGCTCCGATCCAGTGCACCAAGCGAACGTACAACTAGATTCTAGACTCACATGCTACCCAGCAGATGCAAGCCGGCCAGGCGATCACCTGGCACAAACTGCGCACCCGTGAGCCGTGCTACCCTGGACATGGTCTTTCTGATCACAAACCCGTTTCCTTTCACTTTCGCCGCACTGAACTCCCGCAAGGAATTCTCAATCCAGCGAGCCTTTGCTCTCTTGTCGAACGGCCTGGACAATATGTTTATATATATCGGAGTTAGTTGTACGTTCGCTTGGTGCACTGGATCGGAGCCCCTCGATGTAACTATATATATCGGAGAGATGTATGTATGTATGTATCTGTCGCATATCCTATCGAACCTTCGAGACCAGTGCCTTCCGTGCCATGTCCTTCTTGACATCTTTCCCTGTGTGCGCGTGTGTTTTCCTTTTGGGTGCTACGGCATGCTGCCGTCTCGTCTCGGACTTCTCCGACACGGGAGTGCACGCACGTCGCGCGCGCACGCCCCCTTAATCAGCGGCTAGGCATCACAGCTTATGATTCACTAGATGTTGTTTGTTTCACGTGTTGTTCCGAGTCAACTCTACAGGTGTCAAGGACGCTGCGCGCGCACTGTTGGTGTTCAATGATGTACACGTCATCGCCACCTCAGCTCATGAATTCCGGCCCGCGCACGGGACACCTCGGCAGAATTTGTGTTGCCCAACGTTTCATGCCCATCATGCATCGCGTGCTGACGCTACATTCCCTTGAGCATGGCCATGCCCGTGCCACTGCACGGCGATCAGCACACCTCCCCCGAAGGGAGAGGCAAGTCTTGTGTTACACGGAGATGAACGCAATAGCCCGGCAGCGAGGGCAACAGAAGGAAAGTAGACGGCCAAAACCCCCCGAAAGCAGACACCAGCATAAAGCAATCACTGTCCCAGGTGAAAAGCCACAACGAACCGACACAGCCGACACAACCACACCCACGCACCCACACGCATGCGCACTCCCGCACCCCTCCACCACAGCAACCGCGCCACAACCGCACACAGCAACCACCACCACTGCACCACTGCCCACCCCAGCAAAACCAGCCACCACCGACCCCCCAACAGCAGCACCCCCACTCCATCCGGCCCCACTGGAGCATTCCATCACGGGCCCCCCGCACATGAGAGCCCAGGGGCTCACGCCCCCCACAGTGCAAGGCGTACCAGCCCCCCCCCTCCGGCCGCCCGGCAGGGGCCTGAGGGTGGGGCGCGAAGGGCACTGGCGGCGCCGCCTCACTCCCCCCACGGCGGCTCTCGGGAAGGCAGGGCGGGCCAGCACGACCAGACGCGAGGCAAGTCTTGTGTATGTATAGTTAGGATTCCATGCATTGGTGTGACCGCCATGCAGAACTCAGTGCTAGCTTGGGCATGCCTCAGTGCCCGAGACTACATATTCAGCACGTCACAGTGTTGTAACGCTCACCTCGACACCGTGTTCACGTGCATCCTGTTCCCGCCGAATAGGTTATGGGCTTCATCACGCTACCACTGCGCCGGGCGTCGGTGCACGTACAACATCGACTCGGGCCCGTGCCAGTCTCGCCGCACGTGAAACTTCGCGCAAGTAAGATATAGTATCTCTTTCCATCTCGTTCGACCAGAAATCGACATAGAGTAGACCGGCTAGCGCGCGCGCGCACCATGGCAGACGGCTGCCATGCTCAAGACGCCATGCTCAAGACGCCAGCACATCAAAGCTTCGTTCCTACCCTGTTTACCGCCACAGCGCGTTCAAGGATACTCAGCAGCCTCTGCTGTAATAAACGTTAAAGAAGTCCACGCCGCAGGGTGATCCTAGGATGACGCGGCGCCCAAGATCGTGCCGCTCAGCGCCAACGCTGCATCGAGCTTCTCCAAGATACCAAGCAAGAACACCTCCGATGACTATCTCGTATCTTGTTTCGCTTGAAGTGCCATGATGAACAGCCCAACCAATTTCGTGCCATTTGCACAGGTTGGGTAGGCTGAGTACTGCAGAGTGCAGTGCAGCCGGCAGAAGCTAGCCTTGTGTTTGTGGCTTTTTTATTCCTCCTAAAGATTCCCCCACTACATTCGTTGACAGATCCATTGCCTGGTCTTCTGATTTCTGCCTTTCCGTCATACGGGCAGTGTTAGGATTACATGCATTGGTGTGACTGCCATGCAGAACTCAGTGCTAGCTCGGGCATGCCTCAGTGCCCAAGACTACATATCCAGCACGTCACAGTGTTGTAACGCTCACTTCGACACCGTGTTCACGTGCATCCTGTTCCCGCCGAATATTTATATACACTTACATCGAGGCCCGTGATGGAATGCTCGAGTGGGGCCGGATGGAGTGGGGGTGCTGCTGTTGGGGGGTCGGTGGTGGCTGGTTTTGCTGGGGTGAGCGGTGGTGCGCAGTTTGGCAGGTGATTGTTGTGTGCGGTTGTGGCGCGGGTGCCGTGGTGGTGGGGTGCGGGAGTGCGCATGCGTGTGGGTGTGTGGGTTGTCGTGATCCAACCATGCACAGGACTACGGAAACCATGCATGGAGTGGAGGCACGGTGCTGTTCCGGAGTGGCTATGGGAGCCATGCACCGGTGGCTTACAATATGCACGAGCAATGCATGCAGATTGCGTGCAGCAGACAATGATTCTGATCGTATCCGTATGAGACGTTGATTGAACGCTTATATAGGCTCTACAAATCACAGTGTAATCACTCTTCTTCTGCTGAAGTCTGACGTGCTATATTCCAAACACTGAGAGCGCACTGTCACAGCAGAGCCTGTACACCAGCCAGGTATGTGACAGCGCGACCCCTTGCGCACAGCTACGGCAGTGCCTAGATCCCACGATGCCTAAGGGCTTCGGTCCGCGGAATTAAGACATGGTATCGGTGATGATTGTGGGTATTCTAGCAATGTCTGTACGCTTGTGAGAGAGTCCAGGGGTCTACGGATACGGCTGAGCGTCCCGATGAGCGATTCACACCGCTCTAGCGTTTAGCTGTAGAGTCTGTAGAGAGACTAGAGTAAGCAGATGCATAACGCTACGGCTGGACTGCATTCTGTTGGTGTACTGGTCTCGTAGAGAGGCCTACGGGTCTACGTGTCCCGCGACATACGATGGTCGTGTTGCGGGATGCCACCACGCCGTGAAGGTCCAACGACATTTCGCCAAGGATCTATCGGCGCGTTGGGACTTACGGGTATCCCAATGCAGGTCCTCTGCAGGCCGCATTGCCGGGTAACGCTGATCCTACGGGGGAAGCAGGAGCTCAAGCCGCGGCGCACGGGGCGCAGCACGCACAGGCAGTGCGGGCTGCACAGAGGGCTGCACAGCGGGATGCACAGCGGGCTGCACAGCGGGCTACACAGCGGGCGGCACGCTCGGATGCACGCTGGGCTGCACATTGGGATGCACACTGGAATACTCAGTGGGCATAGTGAAGCCAAAGGAGGATAGGGACTTCGTGGCAGACTGTAGCTCCGTCCATGAGGTCTGGTCGTTGCTGCATGCTAAGTATATGCCATCAGTGGAAGTAGAGATACAGAGGCTGTATCACCAGCTCAGTAGTGCCCACCAGGCTGGCAAGCCACTGGAGAAGCATGTGAATGAGGTGGTGGGCATAGTGAATTAGATGAGGGGATTGGGTGAGAGTGTGTCTGATCAGTTATACGGAGCACGGTTGCTTGCAGTAGACAAGGAGTATAGCCTGTTGCAGCCAATGCTGCAGGCCATGCCAGTGCAGCAGATAGTGCCTAAGCTGTTGACACATGCACAGACAAACAGCAAGCAGGGTCCATCGCGATTCCCACGGGACAATCGCGGTGGACAGCAGCGCCATGGGGGACGAGGGTACCAAGGTGGACGCTACGGTGGCCGCCAAGGATCATCCCCACAGGTAGCAGCAGTGGGAGCAGGGGCAGCAGGGGGAGCAGAAAAGAAGAAATGCTTCAACTGTGATAAGCCATGACATGTGCAGAAGGATTGTCCGTTGCTCTCCGCAAAGGTCAAGCGATTCCTGCAGAAGCAAGCAGCTGTAGGGCGAGGCCGTGGCAGAGGCCGCGGTGGCCCTCAGGTGGTTGTAGTTGACCTAGAAAGGCTGCGATCTGACTGCGCTGATGGGCCAGCTCCCAACATGCCATACACATTCCTGATAGACAGTGGCTCAGACATAAACATATGTTTCGATGACGATATGTTTTGCGAAATTAAGCCGCCGGATGTGCCACACTGTCAGCCCCTTGACCAGGGCAGGCTGGACATGTATGGTGTGGGCACAGTCAGAGCCAACCTGGGAGAATATGAGCAGGGCACTATCATGCCAATAGATATAGAACTGACGAATGTCTACTGGGTGCTAGCTAGTCCTATCAACATCCTTTCCACGAAGGAGTTGAAGAAATCAGCGATTGACTTGCATACTGGCAAGCATGCGAACAGGTTGGTGATGCCCGGTTTTCATGACCAGATCTATGGGTTCCATAGGAACTGTGAGCAGGGTGAGGATGAGGATGCAAAGCCCACTCTGACATGGCTCTGTGGGAAAGGCCCATATGGCAAATGCGACCGGTTAAGAGGGGAGCAACCTGGACAAGTGCAAATAACCTGTTCCATAGAAATGGGAAATGAGTGCGAGAACGGCAGCAAGTTGCTGCAGTGACCGGTGTACCAGACAAACTAGGATCTTCCTTCCAGGTTGACCCATCATTCCTAGTACATATCGCTTTTCACCATGCTGGCAATCGGGTACTCTAGTTGATGAGGGACAACCCAAACCTGCATGACCTGAAGATGTTGAAACCTATGGGGGTGGCACTTCAGTGACATGGTTGCCATGTGGCTGAACAGAGAAGTGGCGATAGGGCACAGCACGGGGGCAAGGTGACTGAGAACGCCACCTATGCTGGAGAAGTGTTGCATACTGACCTAGCAGGGCAAATCAAGCCGGTAGGAATCGGGGGCATGAACTACATCCTGGTAGTGGTGGATGAGTACTCCCGGTATTCCCACGTGACCCGCTGAAGTCCAAGAGTGGGGCTGCGGAGATGATATGCCTGCTGATTGAGCGAATCCGCACTAAGATCGTATATGACAAAGAGATTGGGGTGCGGAGGCTGCACACTGACCAGGGTGGTGAGTTCAGCTCGAACCAGCTGGCTCAGTACCTCGCGTGGCGTGGCATTGAGCACACGTACACTGCCACGTGCCAGCATAAGTCCAATGGAATGGTGGAGAGAAAGATCGGTGTGCTGAACAGGAGTGTGAGAGCAAGCCTGCTGCGACCGGCTGTGCCTGTATTTCTGTGGCCAGAAGCGTATATGTGTGTGAACCATGCACATAACCTGACGCCTAGCATATTTCTAGAGGGTGTTAGGCGAAAGGAGGCCAAGCAGAGACTGGCGGAGAGGCATGCACAGTGCAGTCATGAGCCGTGGTCAACGAATGAGGCCATGAGAGCCACACAACTGCAGTGCAGGAGAGCTCAGGCTCAGAGGATGAGTCTGCAGGCTCTGGCTGATGCGGATGAGTCTGCAGGCTCTGGCTGATGCGGGGATGGCCAGGGGCGATGGGAAGTTTGTCGCTCAGTGTGTGAAGAATGTGGATGTCAGACACATCGTACCGTATCTATTATGGTTCAGGAATGTGAGTGAGGACACATTCCATTTGGTGGTGGCCCAGGTGAAGCCTTTTGGGTGTCCGATGTATGTGTATGCCCGGAGAGAGGATTTCAGGCACCTGGACGAGAGAGGAGTGCTCGGTTTCTGTATGGGACCGGGTGCAGGTCCTCATATGGGCACAGCTTACGTGAAGCGAGGGAATGGGGGAGCAGTACATATGTATAGGCATACCGCTTCTCCACCAGCTCTGCTGAGAGAATTTGCGAAACGTTGACACATGTCGGAGTAAGCTACGGTGGATCCGGTCGTGTTGGAGAACTATGAGCTGGGAGAATTCGAGATCATGCCCGATGAGCATACTCGTGTGGTACCCGACGTTGGTTTCTTGCCCAAAATGCAGAAATGGTTGAGATCAACTAGTGTTAGGGCAGTGCGACCACCAGCCAGTCGTGATCACATGATGCCAGAGAGGGGCAGAAATGTGGATTGGGCTGAGGGGGAGCATCCAGCGCTGGAGCACACGCACTGGGAACCAGGCAGGCAGTTGCATCGGCGCTATGTGCCGGATGATGAGTTGCCTGAGGGTGAGCCGCCGTTTTCACCGCGTGTCTTAGGCTCTGAGTTGATAGCCAGGCATGAGCGGTGGCACACGCCTGAGATCAGTGAGGCAGTGGTGGCAGCGCGTTGCGCTTACACAGGCGAGGATTGTGTGAACAGGGTACCACACTGAGAGTATGATGCGGCTCAGCAGCCGTCTGGTCCGCACAATGCTGAGACAAGACCGAGAGATGTGATCCCTACGAGGGATAGAGCAGTGCTGGACATGAGCGGATGCCGCATTGAGCCACAGGGTAGTGAGAATGATGTGTCTGAGGGGGAGGAACAGCCAGAGGCTGCCAGTGATTCGCCTTCATTGGCTGAGTCATCTCCAGAGGAGTCTGAGCCTCAGAATCTCAGTCTAGATTGCGCTCGCGTTCACCGCAGCGAGCCCAACGGTCGATGGGCAGGGAGCCGAGTGAGCCACACCCACCTGCGAAATCTGATAGCCACGGTAGGCAAAACCGAAGGCAAGGGTCAGCGGTGTCAGGACGTACAGCACGCTAAGAGCACGGTAAGCCACCGCATGTGCCACAGCGTGATGATCATCAGGGGCAAGGCAAGCTACGGCATGTGCGTAGTGGAGTAGAGGCAGGCGGAGCTGGCTCAGGGGGAGAGTTAGCACCAAGTGCCGCAGGAGGCAGCGGAGAACATCTGGATCCGCCACCGGAGGTGAGGGTTCGATGGGTTCCAAAACCTTTCAACTTGATTCGCAAAACCATAAGACCTGCTGTCCATGCTGTGGGAGTGAATGAGAGAGAGAATGCAGCTGTTGAGCGCATTTCCCCGGATGATGCACGTGAGCATGATGAAGCTGGGAGCTCCACAGTAGTCCATATGGAGAGTGACGTCGGTGACTTGTCTGATGGAGTGTCGGCTGCAGCTGACAGTGTGACTCCTGATGCAGAAAAGACGACGGGGCAGGAGGTGAATTCGAGCAGTGGCACGACTGCTAGCCGCAGTGAGTCCCGGCGTGCAGCTGCTGCGATGAAGAAGGTCAAGGCTGTGCTGGACGATCCAACGGTGAAGCAGGCCATGAGTGGCTGCCATCGTGAGCAGTGGATCAGAGCAATGCTTGATGAGTTGACCTCCTTAAGGGAACATGATGTGTTCGAACTAGTCTGGTGCCCAGCAGGAGTGAAGCCTGTGACAGGCAAGTGGGTGCTTATGATTAAGCGAGGAGCTCAGGGAGAAATTGAGCGATTCAAGGACAGATATGTAGCCAGGGGGTTTACGCAAGTAGAGGGCGTACTTATTTTCCTATGGGTTGATGATGTGTTGATCTTTGGCCGTAAGGAGCAGATGGATGATGCCATCAGCAAGATCCTTGAGGCATTTGAGGGTCGTGACCTGGCGGAGCTGGGATATGTGCTGGGTATGGAGGTCATACGTGATCAGCCTGCTCGCACTATTACCATTACGAACAGAAAGAACATCAGGGACATGCTGGAGAAGTTCAGTATGAGTGAGTGCAGAAAGGCACCAACGCCGTTGGTACCAAAGCAGAAAGTGTTTAGTCTGAAGGAGGATCCTAGCCAGGAAAAGGCTACTGGCACAGAGCATAAGAGGTTTATGCAAGCCGTAGGGAGCATCCAGTATGTGGCTGCTGTGTCGCGTCCTGATATTTCCTTTCCGGCTAATGTCTTGGCCAGGCATATGGCTGGGAGTGCGAAGTGTCATTGGGCTGCTGTCCAGCATGTACTGAGATACCTGCGAGGGACCATAGATCTTGGCTTGACTTTCAGTGGCTCCAACGGGGGAAGTGAGGTGTTGGAAGCATTTACGGATGCTGACTTCGCCAATGGTGCTTGCTTGAAGAGTGTGTCAGGAGTGATAGTCCGGATGCATGCGAACTGTGTGTTCTGGCGTTCGAAGAGACAGACTATTGTGGCTGGTGACTCGACTGAGGCAGAGCTTATTGCGATGAGCTCAGCAGCCAATGAGGTAATGTGGGCAAAGCAGTTGTGCACTGATCTTGGGTTGTCGGCTGTGAAGCCAACTCTGCGGGGTGACAACAAGAGTGCCAACTTGCTAGCAGTGAACCCCATCTCTAGTGACTGCTCCAAGCACAACAGGGTAAGGGACCTGAGAGTCCGTGAGTTCGTAGAACTCGATGAATTGACAATCAGCTGGGTTAGCACGCTAGACATGCTAGCTGATATGTTTACAAAGGTGTTGGCGGGACCAGCACTAGCAAAATTTAGAGATAGACTACAGCTTGCGGTAGTACAAGCCTAGTCTAGGGGGAGTGTCGTGATCCAGCCATGCACAGGACTACGGAGACCATGCATGGAGTGGAGGCACGGTGCTGTTCCGGAGTGGCTATGGGAGCCATGCACCGGTGGCTTACCATATGCATGAGCAATGCATGCAGATTGTGTGCAGCAGACAATGATTCTGATCGTATCCGTATGAGGCGTTGATTGAACGCTTATATAGGCTCTACAGATCACAGTGTAATCACGCTTCTTCTGCTAAAGTCTCACGTGCTATATTCCAAACACTGAGAGCGCACTGTCACAGCGGAGCCTGTACACCAGCCAGGTATGTGGCAGCGCGACCCCCTGCGCACAGCTACGGCAGTGCCTAGATCCCACGATGTCTAAGGGCTTCGGTCCGCTGAATTACGACATGGGTGTGGTTGTGTCGGCTGTGTCGGTTCGTTGTGGCTTTTCACCTGAGACAGTGTCTGCTTTCGGGGGGTTTTGGCCGTCTACTTTGCTTCTGTTGCCCTCGCTGCCGGGCTATTGCGTTAATCTCCGTGTAACACTTACATCGAGGGGCTCCGAGCCAGTGCACCAAGCGAAAGTACTAGATGCTACATTCACATGCTACCCATCAGGTGCAATCAAGCCAGGGGGTCACCTGGCACATGACGTAATTCAGTGGACCGCGGCCTAAGGCCTGTGGGATCCTGAGCATGTCGTCATGCGCAGGGGTTGGTGCTGTCACATACCTTGCTGTCTTAGGTATCTGTCCGTGACAGCTCCTGTACCTTCAGTGGAGGATCAATACACGTGAGACTTTGGACAGTTGAAGAGAGAGTGATTACACTACGATCTGTAGAGCCTATATAAGCGTTCAATCAACGTCTCATACGGATACGATCAGAATCAATGTCTGCGGCACGCAATCTTGCATGCATTGCTCGTGCATATGGTCAGCCATCGGTGCATGGCTGCCCCATAGCCACTCCGGATCAGCACCGTGAATCCCCGCATACATGGTCACCGTAGTCCTGTGTATGCCACCATGCATGGTCACCGTAGTCCTGTGCATGGCTGGATCACGACACTCCCCCTAGACTAAGCTTGTACTACCGCAAGCTGCAGTCTATCTCTAAATTTTGCTAGTGCTGGTCCTGCCAACACCTTGGTGAACATATCAGCTAGCATGTCTACCGTGCTAACCCAGCTGATAGTCAATTCGTCGAGTTCTACGAACTCTCGGACCCTCAGGTCCCTGACCCTGATGTGCTTAGAGCGGTCACTAGAGATGGGGTTCACTGCTAGCAAGTTGGCACTCTTGTTGTCGCCCCACAGCGTTGGCTTCACAGCCGACAAACCAAGATCAGTGCACAACTGCTTAGCCCACATCACCTCATTGGCTGCTGAACTCATAGCAATGAGCTCTGCCTCAGTTGTATCACCAGCCACAATAGTCTGCCTCTTCGAACGCCAGAACACACAGTTCCCATGCATCCGGACTACTACTCCTGACACGCTCTTCAAGCAAGCACCATTGGCGAAGTCAGCATCCGTAAATGCTTCCAACACCTCACATCCCCCATTGGAGCCACTAAAGGTCAAGCCAAAGTCTATGGTCCCTCGCAGGTATCTCAGTACGTGAAGGACACCATTCCAATGACATTTGGCACTCCCAGCCATATGCCTGGCCAAGACATTAGCCGGAAACGCAATGTCTGGACGCGACACAACTGCCACATACTGGATGCTTCCTACGGCTTGCATAAACCTCTTATGCTCTGTGCCTGTAGCCTTCGCCTGGCTAGGATCTTCCTTCAGACTAAACATTTTCTGCTTTGGTACCAACGGAGTTGGCGCCCGTCTGCACTCACTCATGCCAAATCTCTCTAGCATGTCCCTGATGCTCTTTCTGTGTGTGATGGTGATAGTGCGAGCAGCTCGATCACGTATGACCTCCATGCCCAGCACATATCCCAGCTCCCCCAGGTCACGACCCTCAAATGCCTCAAGGATCTTTCTGATGGCATCATCCATCTGCTCTCTGTGGCCGAAAATCAGCAGATCATCGACCCACAGAAAAATAAGACAACGTCCTACTTTGCAAATGAACAGTGCAGGGTCACTGGCTGATCTCACAAAACCCATATTCAACAAGAGTTCTGCAAGCGCTTTGTGCCACTCCCTGGCAGCTTGCTTCAGACCATACAACGCCTTTTTCAGACGCCACACCATACCAGACCCATCGTCCAGCACCGGAGGTTGTGCCACATACACTTCCTCCTCCAGAACACCATTCAGGAAAGCACATTTGATGTCTATATGCCTCGTCTCTAGATCCTCTACTGCACAGACTGACAACAGAGCCCTGAAGGTAGCATAACTGCCCACAGGTGCCCATGTCTCAAAGAAATCTACGCCCTCCACTTGCGTAAATCCCCTGGCTACGTATCTGGCCTTGAAACGCTCAATTTCACCCTGTGCTCCTCGCTTGATCTTAAGCACCCACTTGCCTGTCACAGGCTTCACTCCTGTTGGGCACTCAACCAGCTCAAACACATCATGTTCTCTTAAGGAGGTCAGCTCATCGAGCATTGCCGTGATCCACTTCTCACGATGAGCGCCACGCATGGCCTGCTGCACCGTTGGATCATCTACTACGGCCTCGACCCTCTTCCTCACGGTAGCTGCACGCCTGGACTCACTAAGGCTAGCAGTAGGGCCACCATTTGGATTCACCTTCTGCCCCGTCGTCTTTTCTGCATCAGGAGGCACACTGTCAGCTGCAGCTGACACTCCATCAGAACAGTCACCGACGTCATTCTCATCATCATTCACTACTGTGGGGCTCGCAGCATCACTCACATGCTCACGTGCTTCCTCCGGGGAAATGCGCTCAACAGCAGCATCACTCACAATTGCTCCCACAGCATGGACAGCAGGTCTTAAGACTTTGCGAATCAAGTGAAAAGGCTTTGGAACCCATCGAACCCTCACCTCATGTGGCGGATCCAGACGTTCTCCGCTGCCCCTCGCGGCACTTGGTGCTGACTCTCCCCCTGAGCCATCACCTCCTGTCGCTATTCCGCTAGGCACATGCCGTAGCTCGCCTTGCCCCTGGCCCTCAGACCCAGATATATGCCTCGGCTCATCATATCTGTCTCGGTCATCACGCCCTGACACCGTGGACCCGCGGTGACTTCGGCCGCCGCCGTGACCGTCAGCTCGCACAGGTGGGGGTGGCTCACTCAGCTCCTTGCCCATCGACCGCTGGACTGGCTCCGCTGAACGCGAGCGGGATCTAGACTCAGACTCAGAGTCATCCTCACCTCCATCATTAGACTCAGTATCACTCACTTCCTCATCAGTTGGAAGCGGATAGATATCACAGTCCCCTATGTGCAGCACAGCCCTATCCCTCGTAGGGATCGTCTCTGCAGGCCTGAACTTATGGTGTAGAGGCCCAGACGGCTGGTTTGCTGCATCATAGTCCCAGTGTGCTACCGCTGCAGCATTGTCAGCCGCTGCATGATCGCAGCGCGCTGCAACCACTGCCTCACTGATCTCTGGTGTGTGCCAGCGCTCATGTCGCGCCAGCAGCTCTGCACCCAACACTCTAGGAGAAAACTCGGGCTCACCCTCAGGTAGCTCGTTTGTCGGTTTGAAACGCCTGTGCAGCGTTCTTCCTGGTTCCCAGTGTTGATGGCCCAGACCCGGATGCTCCCCCTCAGCCCAATCCACATTTCTGCCCCTCTCTGGCATCATGTGTTCACGACTGGCTGGTGGACGCACTGCCCGCACACTAGTGCTCTTCACCCACTTCTTCATGTTGGGCAAGAACTCAGCTTCCGGCACTACACTGGTGTACTGATCAGGCAGGATCTCAAACTCACCCTGCTCATAGTTCTCTAGCACAACTGGGTCCGCCGTAGCCTCCCCATCCATGTGAAATCGCTGCGCGAAATCCTTCACTAGAGCAGGTGGAGCAGCCGTGTGCCTGTACATCCGCACTGCTCCCCCATTCCCACGTTTCACGTAAACCCTGTCCATGTGAGGACCTCCACCCAGTCCCATATAGGCACCGAGGATTCCTCGCGCTTCCAGGTGCCTGAAGTGTTCCCTCCTTGGATACACATACATTGGACACCCGAAAGGCTTCACCTGTGCCACCACGAGACGGAAGTCATCTTCTTTGACCTTCCTAAACCATAACAAGTATGGCACAATCTCTCTGACATTCACATTTCTCATGTGCTGTGCCACAAATGCCAATTCTCTCCTGGCAACCAGCGTCTCACACAGCTCATTCAGACTCAGCGCATGCGCTGCAGCCTTCCTGACTCTCAGCTGCTTAGCCCGCTGCTGCACGTTCGTGGACCATGGCTCAGAGCTGGTGGCAACAAACCTATCCTCCAGCTTCTGCTTTGCCTCCTTCCGCCTCACACCCTCCAGTGCTGTGCTCGGCGTCAGGTTGTGTGCATGGTTCACGCACATGTATGCCTCTGGCCACAGGAATGCAGGCACTGCTGCCTGCAGCAGACTCGCCCGCACTGACGTGTTCAGCACACCGATCTTTCGTTCTACCAACCCATTTGACTCATGTTGGGCGGTGTCAGTGAACGTGTGTACTATCCCTCGCCACTCAAGGTACTGAGCCAGCTGACTCGAGCTGAACTCACCTCCTTGGTCCGTGTGCAGCCTCCGCACCCCTACCTCCTTGTCATAGACAATCTGAGTGCGGATGCGTTCTATCAGAAGACATATCATCTCCGCAGCACCGCTTTTAGACTTCAGCGGGATCACATGTGAGTACCTGCTGTACTCATCCACTACTACCAGGACGTAGTTCATTCCTCCTATGCCTACTGGCTTAATCTGTCCAGCCAGATCCGCATGCAATACTTCTCCAGCATACAAGGCATTCTCTGTCACTTTGCCCCCATGCCGTGCTCTGTCACCACTTCTCTGCTCCGCCACGTGGCAACCATGACACTCAAGCGCTACTCCCGTGGGTTTAGGCAACTTGAGGTCATACAGGTCTGGATTCTCAGTCATTAGTTTGAGAATCCGGTTGCCCGCATGATGAAACGAGAGATGTACCAGAAATGCTGGGTCAAGTCGGTAAGAAGATCTCTGACCAATAGGTACACCATCTACCGCAGCGATTCTCGCCTGCTCACCAACCCATTTCCTATTTCTGTGGAAAAGGTTATTGGCACTGGTCCAGTCTGTCCCTGAATCTACAGGGCGCAGTTCCCATATTGGTCTGCCCGTCCCGCAGTACCAGCTCAATGTGGGGTTATCATCACTATCAACTCCCTGCTCACAGTTGCCCACAAATGTTTGTGCTTGGTCATAAAAACCCGGCATCTCTACTGTGTTAGCCTTGCCTGTGTGCAAGTACACGTTCGACCGCTTCAGCACAGTCGTTGACAGGATATTGATCGGGCTGGCTGGCACCCAGTAGACATGATCCAGCTCAATATCTACAGGCACCAACTCACCCTGTACTGTCACGTACTTCCCCACATTCGCCCTGATAGTGCCCATGCCATATATCTTAAGCCTGCCCTGGTCTAAGGGCTGGCATTCTGTGATATCTGGTGGCTTGACCTCACTGAACATGCTATAGTCGAAGCATATGTTCAGGTCAGACCCACTATCCACCAGAAAGGTGTATGGCATATTGGGCGACGGCCCATCAGCACAGTCAGCTCGCAGTTCCGCTAGGTCTACCACAGCCACCTGAGGGCCCCCGCGGCCTCTGCCACGGCCTCGCCCTGCAGCTGCCTGTTTCTGTAGGAACTGCTTGACCTCTGCGGAGAGCAAAGGGCAATCTTTCTGCAGATGGCCAGGCTTCTCACAATTGAAGCACTTGCGCTTATCTGCTCCCCCTGCTCCCACTGCGGCAACCTCTGGGGGTGTACCATGGCGACCACCGTGGCGTCCACCACGATACCCTCGTCCCCCAAATCTCTGCTGACCACCGCGATCATCCCGTGGGAATCGCGATGGGGCAGACTGGCTGCTATTCTGAGCATGCGTCAGCAGCGTGGACACTATCTGCTGCACTGGCAGTTGCTGCAGCATCGGCTGCAGCAGTGCATACTCTCTGTCCACTGCCAGTAGCCTAGAGCGGTACAGCTGATCAGGCACAGCTTCTCCCAGACCCCTCATCTGGTTTACTATACCAACTACCTCGTTGACATGTTTCTCAAGTGGCTTTCCCGCCTGCCTGGCACCACTGAGTTGCTGGTATAGCTTCTGTATTTCTACTTCGACAGAAGGCATGTACTTGGCATGCAGCAGTGCCCACATCTCATGGACAAAACTGCAGTCTGACACGAAATCCCTATCCTCCTTTGGTAATGTCACGAACAGCCAATGCTTGACTGACTCATGAGCCTGGCTACTCTGTGCCAGTGGATCATTTACTAGCAGGCTACTTTCCCCCACCATGTTTGCCCAACTCTCTACCTCTTTCTTGAACACCCGAAAGTGATCATGTCTGTGGTTCCATACCGGGAACTTGTGCTTTTCTACTAGCGACTGTCCCGGCATAGACTTAGGCATTACGAGCGACAGCGCGCTCGCGAGAGTTGCAACATCGATCGACCCGGCTGTTGCTGCCGCCCCGGATGACATCGCAGCCTGCGAAGGCTGCGGTATCGGAGGTGGTATCTGCTGCGCTGCCCATGCTGTCTGGGCAACGTGTGGCACTTCTTGCGCTCCGTGCACCGCTGCCTGAGCACCCGCATTCCCCGTAGGATCAGCGTTGCCCGGCATGGCGGCCTGCAGAGGGTTAACACTGAGATACCCGTAGGTCCCAGCGTCTTGTCCTTCCCCGTGGGGCATGGACTGACCCTCCGCGGCCTGCTCGCGGCGCACTGTAGAGCGAGTGCGATGATGCGGAAGGTTAACTGCTCCCTCCACACCGTCAGAACCGATAGACCCTTGGCGAGATGCCATTGAATCGTTTCGGAGTGGTGGTGTCCTGCAACATGACCACCATATGTCGCAGGAAACGCAGACCCGTAGGCCTCTTTGCGAGACCAGCACACAAGCATAATGCAGCTCCGCCGTAGCATTCTGCATTAGCTTTTCTAGTCTCTCTACGGTCGGCTATACACTAGAGCGGTGTAGCACACTCATCGGAGTGTGCAGCCGTAACCGCAGGTTCCCCCTGGACTCTATCGCATGCTAATAGACATCACTAGAATACCCACAATCATCACCGATACCATGACGTAATTCAGTGGACCGCGGCCTAAGGCCTGTGGGATCCTGAGCATGTCGTCATGCGCAGGGGTTGGTGCTGTCACATACCTTGCTGTCTTAGGTATCTGTCCGTGACAGCTCCTGTACCTTCAGTGGAGGATCAATACACGTGAGACTTTGGACAGTTGAAGAGAGAGTGATTACACTACGATCTGTAGAGCCTATATAAGCGTTCAATCAACGTCTCATACGGATACGATCAGAATCAATGTCTGCGGCACGCAATCTTGCATGCATTGCTCGTGCATATGGTCAGCCATCGGTGCATGGCTGCCCCATAGCCACTCCGGATCAGCACCGTGAATCCCCGCATACATGGTCACCGTAGTCCTGTGTATGCCACCATGCATGGTCACCGTAGTCCTGTGCATGGCTGGATCACGACAGCACAAACTGCGCACCCGTGAGCCGTGCTACACTGGACATGGTCTTTCTGATCACAAATCCATTTCCATTCACCGTTGCCGCACTGAGCTACCGCAGGGAATTCTTAATCCAGCGACACTTCGCCCGCTAATTGAACGGCGCAACCGCTGACTTTGCCAGTGTGTGGAGGTATTGCATGGCATGCAACCCTAGTTTGCCATAAGTCTCATGCACAACCGGCACCATCTCGTACAATATATGTATATCAAGTTTTCTTCTCTTTTCTGTCTCGGCCACGCATGTTCACCGGTATACTGCAACAGCCGGAGGACTTTAGCAGTAGTCTGCAGAGTCCAGCCTTGCAGGTTTGCAGGGCTGCACGTGACCGGTATGTGCTGCACTGAGCTGGAGCTACAGCGCTCGAACGCAATGGCACAGACTTGAGCACATTACATGGGCAGAACAGGCAGCGCTGTCGTGATCCAGCCATGCACAGGACTATGGAGACTATGCATGGAGTGGATGCACGGTGCTGTTCCGGAGTGGCTATGGGACGCCATGCACCGATGGCTTACCATATGCACGAGCAATGCATGCTAGATTGTGTGCCGCAGACAATGATTCTGATCGTATCCGTATGAGACGTTGATTGAACGCTGATATAGGCTCTACTGATCAAAGTGTAATCACTCTTCTTCTGCTAAAGACTCACGTGCTTTAATCCAACACTGAAAGCGCCTGTCACAGCGGAGCCTGTACACCAGCCAGGTATGTGACAGTGCGACCCCCTGCGCACAGCTACGGCGTGCTTAGATCCCACAGTGCCTAATGGGCTACGGTCCACTGAATTACGACATGGTATCGGTGATGATTGTGGGTATTCTAGCATTGTTTGTATGCTTGCGATAGAGTCCAGAGTTCTACGGCTACGGCTGAGCGTCCCGATGAGCGATTCACACCCCTCTAGCATTTAGCTGTAGAGTCCGTAGAGAGACTAGAGTACACAGATGCATAACGCTACGGCTTGACTGCATTCTGTCAGGGTACCGGTCTCGGAGAGAGGCCTACGGGTCTACGTGTCCCGCGACATACGATGGTCGTGTTGCGGGAAGCCACCACGCCGAGAAGTTCCAATGGCATCTCGCCAAGGATCTATCGGCTCTGACGGTGAGGATGGAGAAGAAGTTCGTCCTCACCACCACACACGTTCCACAGCGCGCCGCGAGCAGGCCGCGGAGGACCAGTTCGTGACCTACGGGGAAGAACACCGCGTTGGGACCTACGGGTATCCCAATGCAGGTCCTCTGCAGGCCGCATTGCCGGGTAACGCTGAACCCCTGAACCTGAACCCGGGGAAGCAGGAGCTCAGGCCGCGGCGCACGGGGCGCAGCACGCATATGCACAGCGGGCTGCACAGCGGGCTGCACAGCGGGCTGCACAGCGGGCGGCACGCTAGGCTGCACGCTGGGCTGCACATTGGGATGCACACTGGACTACTCAGTGGGCATAGTGAAGCCAAAGGAGGATAGAGACTTCGTGGCAGACTGTAGTTTCGTCCATGAGGTCTGGTCGTTGCAACATGCTAAGTATATGCCATCAGCGGAAGTAGAGATACAGAAGCTGTATCACCAGCTCAGCAGTACCCAACAGGCTGGCAAGCTGCTGGAGAAGCATGTGAATGAGGTGGTGGGCATAGTTAATCAGATGAGAGGACTGGGTGAGACTGTGTCTGATCAGTTATACAGATCACGGTTGCTGGCAGTAGACAGGGAGTACAACCTGTTGCAGCCCATGCTGCAGGCCATGCCAGTGCAGCAGATAGTGTCTACGCTGTTGACACATGCCCAGACGAACAGCAAGCAGGGTCCATCGCGATTCCCACGGGATGATCGCGGTGGACAGCAGCGCCATGGGGGACGTGGTTACCGAGGTGGACGCTACGGTGGTCGCCAAGGTTCACCCCCACAGGTAGGAGCAGTGGGAGCAGGGGCGGCAGGGAGAGCAGAAAAGAGAAAATGCTTCAACTGTGATAAGCCTGGACATGTGCAAAAGGACTGTCCATTGCTCTCCGCAGAGGTCAAACAATTCTTGCAGAAGTAAGCAGCTGCAGGGCGAGGCCGTGGCAGAGGCCGCGGTGGCCCTCAGGTAGCTGTAGTTGACCTAGATAAGCTGCGAGCTGACCGTGCTGATGGGCCATCTCCCAACATGCCATACACTTTCCTGATAGATAGTGGCTCAGACATAAACATATGTTTCGACAATGATATGTTTTGCGAGATCAAGCCGCCGGATATGCCGCAGTGTCAGCCTCTTGACAAGGGCAAGCTAGACATGTATGGTGTGGGCACGATCAGAGCCAATCTGGGAGAGTATGTGAGTGAGCAGGGCACTATCACACCAGTAGACATAGAGTTGACAAACGTTTACTGGGTGCCGGCTAGTCCTGTCAACATCCTTTCCACGACGGAGTTGAAGAAGTCTGAGATATACTTGCATACTGGCAAGCATGCGAACCGGGTAGTGATGCCTGGTTTTCATGACCAGAGCTATGGGTTCCACAGGAACTGTGAGCAAGGTGAGGATGAGGATGGAAAACCTGCTCTGACATGGTTCTGTGGGAAGGGCAGGCCCATATGGCACATGCGACCGGTTGACAGAGGAGCAGCCTGGACAAGTGCGAATAACTTGTTCCATAGAAATGGGAAGTGGGTACGAGAGCAGCAGCAAGTTGCTGCAGTCACCGGTGTACCAAATGAACAAGGATCTTCCTTCCAGGTTGACCCATCATTCCTAGTGCATATCGCTTTTCACCATGCTGGCAATCGGGTACTCCAGTTGATGAGAGACAACCCACAACTGTATGACCTGAAGATGCTGAAACGTACGGGGGTAGCGCTTCAGTGTCATGGTTGCCACGTGGCTGAACAGAGAAGTGGCGATAGAGCACAGCACGGGGGCAAGGTGACTGAGAATGCCACCTATGCTGGAGAAGTGTTGCATGCTGACCTAGCAAGGCAGATCAAGCCAGTAGGAGTCGGGGGTATGAACTATATCTTGGTAGTGGTGGATGAGTACTCCCAGTATTCCCATGTGATTCCGCTGAAGTCCAAGAGTGGGGCTGCGGAAATGATATGCCTGCTGATTGAGCGAATCCGCACTCAGATCGTGTATGATCGAGAGGTTGGGGTGCGGAGGCTGCACACTGACCAGGGTGGCGAGTTCAGCTCTAGCCAGCTGGCTCAGTACCTCGCGTGGCGTGGCATTGAGCACACGTACACTGCCACGTGCCAGCATGAGTCCAACGGAATGGTGGAGAGAAAGATCGGTGTGCTGAACAGGAGTGTGAGGGCAAGCCTGCTGCAAGCGGCTGTGCCTGCATTTCTGTGGCCAGAGGCGTATATGTGTGTGAACCATGCGCATAACCTGACGCCTGGCACAGCTCTAGAGGGTGTTAGGCGGAAGGAGGCCAAACAGAAACTGGAGGAGAGACATGCGCAGTCCAGTCATGAACCGTGGTTGGTGGCTGATGAAGGAATGGCCAGGGGCGATGGAAAGTTTGTCGCCCAGTGTGTGAGGAATGTAGATGTCAGGCAGATTGTACCATATCTGTTTTGGTTCAGGTATGTGAGTGAGGACACGTTCCATCTGGTGGTGGCCCAGGTGAAGCCTTTCGGGTGTCCGATGTATGTATATGCCCGGAGAGAGGACTTCAGACACCTGGATGAGAGAGGAGTGCTCGGTTTCTATATGGGACCGGGTGCTGGTCCTCACATGGACAGAGCTTACGTGAAGCGAGAGAATGGGGGATCAGTGCGTATGTAGAGGCATACGGCTTCTCCATCAGCTCTGCTGAGAGAGTTTGCGAAACGTTTCCACATGTCGGAGCAAGCTACGGTGGATCCGATCATGTTGGAGAACTATGAGCTGGGAGAATTCGAGATCATGCCCGATGAGCATACTCGTGAAGTACCTGACGTTGGTTTCTTGCCCAACATGAAGAAATGGTTGAGATCAGGCGTTAGTGTTAGGGCAGTGCGACCACCAGCCAGTCGTGATCACATGATGCCAGAGAGGGGCAGAAATGTGGATTGGGCTGAGGGGGAGCATCCAGCGCTGGGGCACACACACTGGGAACCAGGCAGGCAGTTGCATCGACGCTATGTGCCGGATGATGAGTTGCCTGAGGGTGAGCCGCCGTTTTCACCGCGTGTTTTAGGCTCTGAGCTGATAGCCAGGCATGAGCGGTGGCATACGCCTGAGATCAGTGAGGCAGTGGTGACAGCGCGTTGCGCTTACACGGCCGAGGATTGTGTGAACCGGGTACCACACTAAGAGTATGATGCGGCTCAGCAACCGTCAGGTCCACACAATGCTGAGACAAGACCGAGAGATGTGATCCCTACGAGGGATAGAGTAGTGCTGGACATGAGCGGCTGTCGCATTGAGCCACAGGGTAGTGGGGATGATGTGTCTGAGGGGGAGGAACAGCCAGAGGCTGCCAGTGACTCAGCTGAGTCATTCCCAGAGGAATCTGAGCCCTCAGAATCTCAGTCTCGTTCGCGCTGCGTTCACCGCAGCGAGTCCAACGGTTGATGGGCAAGGAGCTAAGTGAGCCACCCCCACCTGTGCGAACTGACGGTTACGGTGGCAGCCGCAGTCACCGCGGGCGCACGGTGTCAGGGCGTGATGACCGCGACGGATATGATGAGCCACGGCATATATCTGGGTCTGAGGGCCTGGGGCAAGGCGCGCTACGGCATGTGCCTAGTGGAGTGGAGGCAGGCGGAGCTGGCTCAGGGGGAGAGTTAGCACCAAATGCCGTAGGAGGCAGCGGAGAACATCTGGATCCACCACAAGAGGTGAGGGTTCGATGGGTTCCAAAACCTTTCAACTTGATTCGCAAAACCTTAACCTGACCTGCTGTCCATGCTGTGAGAGTGAATGAGAGAGAGAATGCAGCTGTTGAGCGCATTTCCCCGGATGATGCACGTTAGCATGATGAAGCTGGGAGCTCCACAGTAGTCCATATGGAGAGAGACGTCGGTGACTTGTCAGATGGAGTGTCAGCTGCAGCTGACAGTGTGACTCCTGATGCAGAACAGACGACGGGGCAGGAGGTGAATCCGAGCAGTGGCACTACTGCTAGCCGCAGTGAGTCCCGGCGTGCAGCTGCTGCGAGGAAGAAGGTCAAGGTTGTGCTGGATGATCCAACGGTGAAGCAGGCCATGAGTGGCTGCCATCGTGAGCAGTGGATCATAGCAATGTTAGATGAATTGACCTCCTTAAGGGAACATGATGTGTTCGAGCTAGTCCGGTGCCCAGTAGGAGTGAAGCCTGTGACAGGCAAGTGGGTGCTTAAGATTAAGCGAGGAGCACAGGGAGAGATTGAGCGATTCAAGGCCAGATATGTAGCCAGGGGGTTTACGCAAGTGGAGGGCGTAGATTTCTTTGAGACTTGGGCGCCTGTGGGGAGCTATGCTACCTTCAGGGCTCTGTTGTCTGTCTGTGCTGTAGAGGATCTGGAGACGAGACACATAGACATAAAATGTGCTTTCCTGAATGGTGTTCTGGAGGAGGAAGTGTATGTGGCACAACCTCCTGTGCTGGATGATGGGTCTGGTATGGTGCGGTGTCTGAAAAAGGCGTTGTATGGTCTGAAGCAAGCTGCCAGGGAGTGGCATAAAGCGCTTGCAGAGCTCGTTGAGAATGGGCTTTGTGAGATCAGCCAGTGACCCTGCACTGTTCATTTGCAAAGTAGGACGATGTCTTATTTTCCTATGGGTTGATGATCTGTTGATCTTTGGCCGTAAGGAGCAGATGGATGATGCCATCAGCAAGATCCTTGAGGCATTTGAGGGTTGTGACCTGGGGGAGCTGGGATATGTGCTAGGTATGGAGGTCATACGTGATCGGCCTGCTCGCACTATCACCATTACGCACAGAAAGAACATCAGGAACATGCTGGAGAGGTTCAGTATGAGTGAGTGCAGAAAGGCACCAACGCCGTTGGTACCAAAGCAGAAAGTGTTTAGTCTGAAGGAGGATCCTAGCCAGGCAAAGGCTACTGGCGCAGAGCATAAGAGGTTTATGCAAGCCGTAGGAAGCATCCAGTATGTGGCTGCTGTGTCGCGACCTGATATTTCCTTTCCGGCTAATGTCTTGGCCAGGCATATGGCTGGGAGTGCGAAGTGTCATTGGGCTGCTGTCCAGCATGTACTGAGATACCTGCGAGGGACCATAAATCTTGGCTTGACTTTTAGTGGCTCCAATGAAGGAAGTGAGGTGTTGGAAGCATTTACGGATGCTGACTTCGCCAATGGTGCTTGTTTGAAGAGCGTGTCAGGAGTGATAGTCCGGATGCATGGGAACTGTGTGTTCTGGCGTTCGAAGAGGCACACTATTGTGGCTGGTGACACGACTGAGGCAGAGCTTATTGCGATGAGCTCAGCAGCCAATGAGGTGATGTGGGCAAAGCAGTTGTGCACTGATCTTGGGTTCTCGGCTGTGAAGCCAACTCTGTGGGGTGACAACAAGAGTGCCAACTTGCTAGCAGTGAACCCCATCTCTAGTGACCGCTCTAAGCACATCAGGGTAAGGGACTTGAGAGTCCGTGAGTTCGTGGAACTCGATGAGTTGACTATCAGCTGGGTTAGCACGGTAGACATGCTAGCTGATATGTTGAACGCTTATATAGGCTCTACTGATCAAAGTGTAATCACTCTTCTTCTGCTAAAGACTCACGTGCTTTAATCCAACACTGAGAGCGCCTGTCACAGCGGAGGCTGTACACCAGCCAGGTATGTGACAGTGCGACCCCCTGCGCACAGCTACGGCGTGCTTAGATCCCACAGTGCCTAATGGGCTACGGTCCACTGAATTACGACAAGCGCGGCACGAAGCTTGCGCTCCTTAGTTCTATGGACGCCTATGCAGATTTGCACAATCTTTGGCGCTCTGTCACATGTCTGAAATGCATCAATTTTGCGAGATGCTACGGCATGACACACCCCAGGACAACAATCGCCAGAAGGCACTCTACCGCTGCAAGCGCCATGCTTTCCTCAAGGCAGCCGAAGCCTTGCTCTATCTCCTTGTAACACACCACTGACACCCCAGCACTGCGCGCCGACATCATGATGCATCACGATTCACGAACATGCATGCAACCATATCCTTTGAACTAGTTAAGCATGGTTAGCGGCCTTGCTTGCACCATGCGACCCCAGCGCATGCTGGTGTCAGCGTTCTGTCATTGGCAGCTGACCTTGAGCACATCCATACTGGAAGACACCGTGTGAGAATGGCCCGTATGCTCACGCCCTGGCTTGAACATACGTGCATGCTTCTATCCACACAGCGATATCGACATATGTAGCCGACCTTGTACCCGACCTCCCCCCAAATTCCAGCTTTGGGGGATCGAATGCTCTGGCTGCAGTGCTGGCTACATGTGTCTCTGTAACTAACGATGCTCCATCTACCGTGGCCAAAGCTGTGCAGGATGGACCCCAAAATTCTGCTCATGCCCCCATCGCCAATCCACTGCCGGCCGATGCAATCACTGTCATGCCTGATGTGCCTCAGACAGCAATGAATAGCCTTGCCGCAAACAGCGTATCCTCTAAGCAAGATCTGCGCAGCTGCCCACGCTACTATGGTGCCAGATAGACATCTGATCGCTACAGCAGCGCCCGAAAATCATGGCGTCCCGGCATGGCACAGCTGTGCTGCCTACGCCAAGAGCACTCGCTGAAGTGCATGAGTGCATGCTGTGTGCCTGCACAGTCCGCCAGTGTATGTGCCCATGCTGCCCCCTGCCCCCGCATGCGTTCTAATCAGAACGCATGGTGATCAATCGATTAGTTTCGCAGCCAACAGAGATGCTACTATGGTCCACTGGCAGTTGCCTCTCTTCGGGCATAGAGAAACCATTTGCGACATCATATTTCAGTTATACGTCAGCCTCATAGCACAGAAAACAAGTGCACGCAGCAGCTGCGATGATGCATTGTGCCAAGTATAGCCGCACCAACCCAGGAGCATGCCCTGCTGTATCCTGGATCAGCTGCGCCTGATACCCCACAGCAGGGTTGCTGAGCGCTGCAAGGTCTGGCTATGTCTCCACCCATCTGGCATGACATCTCGCGACACATCTCCTGTGTACATATAGTACATATGGGGTGCATATAGTACATATGGGGCTCACGGGTGCGCAGTTTGTGCCAGGTGATCGCCTGGCCGGCTTGCATCTGCTGGGTAGCATGTGAGTCTAGAATCTAGTTGTACGTTCGCTTGGTGCACTGGATCGGAGCCCCTCGATGTAACAGTACATATGGGGTGTAGCATGTGTCTGTGCAGACAACACCGTCTCTCGTGGTGGTTCACACAGGTTGGAATGCATATACAGGTATTGCAATGTGCACCGTGTCTCGTGGTACTAGCGGTTTCGTAAAACGCTTTCTTAGGATTCGACCAAAACACTTGTCTAGATATCACTTGGAGAAGCCGCAGAGGTGCCAGACTTGCACAGAGTGCAGACACGCTTATGGTGCACATATGCATGAAAGTGCGATGCCCAGCAGAGCAAGGCAAAGGGGGCCTTATTGGCTCCCGCTGAAGGCTGTGTGAAACAGCTGGGGTTTCGGTGATTCTATAGCATGCTCGCACGCCTGTTGAAGTGGTGTGGCCGCATGGCAGTAGCCCGTTCAACCCCCTGGTAGCACAGCCTGTCGAGCTGGCTACAGCCCACCGCGATCGAGAATACCCACTTCCACGTCAACGAGAGTTAGAAGCGAATGTGTGACGGCACAGTGTGGGGCCGGAGGCGGGGCCGTGCGCGCAGTGCCTGCGGGCTAGGACCAGGCCGTGTACCAGCGTGAGTTTGGGAGGACACACAGGCTGGACTTGCTGTGGCTGTGCTGGCGTTTCGAAGCAATCCGCTACGGTACCACTGGTCTGCAGCAGCTGTAACATAGCAGCGTCGGGCAGTTTTTGGGGGCAAGCCGGGCTGAACCAGCCTGAAGTGCGCGTTCTGCAAAAGCCATGATCCACACCTCTCACAAACCTGATCTTGCAGCCAGAACAAGTTGAAGTGTACATATGTTGCTGTTGGTCGTGGGGTTGGGCAGTGCTGTGGTGTTACACGGAGATGAACGCAACAGCCCGGCAGCGAGGGCAACAGAAGGAAAGTAGACGGCCAAAACCCCCGAAAGTAGACAGCAGCAAAAAGCAATCACTCTCCCAGGCGAAAAAGCCACAACGAACCGACACAGCCGACACAACCACACCCACGCACCCACACGCATGCGCACTCCCGCACCCCTCCACTACGGCACCCGCGCCACAACCGCACACAGCAACAACCACCACTGCACTACTGCCCACCCCAGCATAACCAGCCACCACCGACCCCCCAACAGCAGCACCCCCACTCCATCCTGCCCCACTGGAGCATTCCATCACGGGCCCCCGCACATGAGAGCCCGGGGGCGCACGCCCCCCACAGTGCAAGGCGTACCAGCCCTCCACCTCCGGCCGCCCGGCAGGGGCCTCAGGGCGGGGCGCGAAGGGCACTGGCGGCGCCTCATCAACCCCCCCACGGTGGCTCGCGGGAAGGCAGGGCGGGCCAGCACGACCAGACGCGGGGCCGGCCTGCGCTGCTGCAGCCGCGTGTGCTGTGGTGTGTGGTCGTACATGGACCAAGATTCACTGGATTGAATCCTAAGATTTATTTTGATGTGACTGCTAGGATGGATGACTAGGGTGGGGTAAGGCACATGGACGCGTCGAGGGGCGCGTATGCGCGCGCGCCCCTCTGCAGACGTCTACATGGGTGGCTACAGCTGTATACAGGCCCGAAATGTTTGCTCTACGCGCCCACGCATTTTGAACGTGCAACGTATCCAGAGGTCGCACGTCTGCGGCCTAAAAGTCGTGAATGTCTACAGATCTCTATTCTGAGCCGCATGGTCTGCTGTTGCCGGATTTGTTTACACACAGAAAGGAGCGATCAGAGTCTTTGTCGTATTGCAGTCTCGATGACAGTAGGTGCGTTCATTCTGACAGAACGTGCGCCGTCCACTACACCTATAAGCCTAAAATATGGTAATATCCGTGCCTTCAGGGAGTGATGGGGAGAAAGACGGCCCTGCCGATTTTCTTCGGCAAATGAAGCTGTACTATGGTGCGCGCTCTTGTCCCTGAAGCAAGTTACGTTCACCAAGAGGAAGATGCAACGTTCTTCCTGTATGTAGGCCATTTCTTCCCGCATGACCTAATTTACCGTTGGCTGAGTTATGGTAACGGTGCGGTTCATCCCACTTGCCGAGACAACAAAAAAACACGATGGCGATCGCTGATTGTGTCACACACATAGACACAAGCAACTTCCTTTCACTTAATGTTCTGGTATGAGGGACTGCTAGAGGTGCGCAACGCAGTACATATGGTGTTAAACAGATTGGCTGTGGGCATAGGGAAGAAAGGAGTGGCTGGCGATCCGACTTTCTTCAAGAGACGAGAATTGTGCTTCACACTTGATGGCGATATTTTTGTCCGATATCGGTCTTTCCAGGTAAGCCATGTTAAGCTGAAACTGGTTCATGTCTCAGCTGTCACGCTGCAATCTGTCAGGCTGATGCATGTAGAATGGAACCGAACTACAACAGGCACTCAAGAGTAAGACTCCCACAAAGATAGACATTGGTCCAGTATACACACAAGACCCAGAAAAGCGAACAGCTTACAAAGGGGATGTGGCTGGAGCCTTCAAGCCTGTGGAACGTGAACTGGTGTTTGATATTGACCTGACAGACTACGATGACGTACGGAACTCTTCGTCCGGCACGGCGATGTCTCGACAATGTTGGAGCTTGATGAATGCAGCAATTCAGGTATGGTTTTGCAAGCCTTTTTGTGTGGTGGCCACAGTGAAAAATGCCGTCCACTTGGTGAACGATGATTCATGCATCTTCAGGTTATGGACTGCAGCCTGCGTCAAGACTTTGGATTCAAGCACATTCTTTGGGTCTATTCAGGAAGGCGTGGAGTTCACTGCTGGGTTTGTGATGAGAGCGCGAGGAAGATGTCGGACGAGCAGCGTGCCGCCGTTGCAAGCTATTTTGCAGTGTACAAAGGTCAGGAAAAGGGTGTTCCGAAAGTTGGACTGAGTGCGAAGATGCTGAACCATCCGTTTGTCGAGAATGCATATGACATGCTTCTACACCACTGGGAACAGGTGCAGAGTTGGACCTCCTGCACAGCAGATCCACATTCCAGCACGGCTGCCAATATAATGCATGTCTTACAGATCCTTGAGGATCAAGAATTACTGACCACCCAAAGGACTCGAAAGTTGATGCTTAAAATTATTGTGGAAGGGTTTTTGAACGAACATGAATCTGCGGAGGCTTGGGAAAAGAAGCTCACTACAGCAATGGAAGATCACAAGCAGGGCACACAAGTCAATTCGTTTCTGTGGGGTATCTTGGTAGCCCAGGTGACGTCCATGCCCCTTGCCGATGACCCCAGACAGTTGCTCGCGACATCATCAATCGCTTTCAAGCAAACCAGAAGTGTGCTTGATGTGCAGGCAGGAAGCAAGGCAAAGCACTCTTTCAAATGGAAAAGGGCTCTGCAGCATGTTGTGTTTGCGTTTAGTTACCCACGTCTGGACATTGAGGTTTCAAAGAAGACAAATCATTTGCTCAAGGTTTACACTTTCCGTTAGCGATATCTGTGTGTTCTCAGCATGCCCATTACCACGAGTGTTATTGGCCAGCCAGCTTGCAATTTGCAGGCCCCGTTCTGTATCCATCCGAAGACAGGCAAAGTATGCATCCCCATCAGTGTGAAAACAGCACATGAATTTAACCCAGACGATGTCCCCACCTTGTCTGAGTTGATCATGGCATTGAATGAGTGCAGCAGTAAGGTGTGCCAGCTTTTCCACAAAAATGTGGTATGTGGCCGGCAGTTTAAAGTCATTTGGGTGTTTAATTGCAGGGCTCAATGCCACAGTCTCGCTTGCAGCCAATTCTGGAAAAGTTTGAGAAGTGCTTTCTAGTACCTCTTGAGCGAGACAGCATGCACTCGCTAGTAGAGAGCGTCCGTGAACAGAATCAGCACAGCTTGCACTGGTAGCTGCGGTGTTCAATATTTTTCTCTTTGGACGTACTGTTACACTCTGTTATCTCGGAGAACCAACACTTATCGTGCAGTGGCTAAATGGTGCATGCTATCCCACGGGTTTTGCTCTGCGTGGTGGTCTTGGCAATCTTGATAGCCTTGACTTGCGCTTGTTGGGAAAATCACAGCATGTGATGCTGTCTGACATATCCACTGTTTGGTGCACAGGTTCCATACCATGGGCATCACATCCTGCTCCCTGTGCGACAGAGCCGGTTATGAAAGGACAGGCGAGTTAAATGCTTGCATGGCAACTGCCCATGAACACATCAGATAGGTCGATGTAGACGCACCGCATTGATGCCCCCATACTCTTGATTGCTGGCAGTCGTTGTTTCCACAGCCACATTTTTACAACGAGTGAGTTCTTTCAAGTCGACACGGTCTGCTGCAAACGCAGAGTCACCGAATCTTGCTGCTTCAGAAGCGTGAACTGTTGTGACACCGGCAAGTGCAAAAGCTTGCTTTTGGGATTGTGATGTATAACGTGCATCTCTGTCATGTAGTATAGCACCATCATGCGGGTCCGGCGCACAAGTTGAGGATGGAATCCGGTCAACATCTGATACACACATTTCTCTGGCTTGAAAGCTGACAGGACACATACGTCTCCTGGATTGGCTCCGCCTTGATCCAGGTCTGACAAAGTCCAGCTGCTTCCCTGCAACAGTCTGGAGGTGATCTCGTGGGCTGGGACACAAAATCACCCCTCCAGGACACAATTAAAACCTACCGACCGGATGCTTGCTCTTGCGCTTGTCCCAGTTGAATACTGACAGTCGCTCCAACTCACGCTGAGCCTTGGACTTCTTAATACTCGTCTTGCCCGCCGCTTGGCAGTCAGGATTGTTCCTGTGGACTTGAGATCGTAGTGCATTGGTTGTGGGCTGTTGCTCACATGAGCAAGTAGCACGGTCTCCTCTGACCTCGTTGGCAAGTTTCGGGAACATAGGGGCTGTATTGATCGTCCTTTCATCCGCGGACCACATGCATAGATTCGTCCACTCGCCTTGCTCCGCTACGTTTGTGTAGTCTGCGTCTAGGCGGTTGTGTGGTCGCTCATGCATCATGGCTGTTCTGCAAACATCTTGAACCACCGAGTCCGTGCAGATCTTTTCGCATACCGACAGAGCTACTGCGCCTGGCTTGCCAGAATCATGAAGGCAAGTCTGGCCTGCTGCCATCAGATCGCCTTCGGCAGAGCTGCCAACAGCATACTCACGCAGATCCTTCTGTCCATTTTGCAGTATGCTGTAATCGTTTCGGCACCGGAGCATGCCATGTAACACAAGCTCCTCAGCATTTTCATCATGCAGATGTGCAGATAACTTGTTGCAGCCGCCGCCATGGACCCTGTGTGCGTTGTCACATTTGTGACCTGACTCGGGACCAGCATCAGCGCGCTCTGGGAAACACCGGGATTGTGAATGGAACTTCAATTGCCCGGATCCTTCATCTCCCTGCGTGACTGCAGAATGCAACCCCATAGGAGCGCCCGCATACTTCCAGCCATAGGAGTCCGTCTTCAACAGCACGGGCTCATCACAGACAGACATGCATGCGGGCGCAATGCATGGCACCAGTGTTTCTTGTGCCAGTGGTCCCTGGGAGGTGGGCTGATGCACACAATGAGGCGACTGTGCCTGTTTTTGCAGCACAACCGTTTGCACATCTGGGGTTGTTGAGTCAGGCTGCGCGGCGTTAGTTTCCCCAATGCCAGTTTGTAGATCAGGAACAGTGCACGTGCCTACCGCTGTGCATTCTTTAACCATCAAAGTAGCAACTTTCTCTGGTGTGTCAGCTGATTGCGTGCACGGCCTTTGGCAAGGGTCAGCAGGTCCGCCTGAACCGGCTACCCGCGTAGGCGATGTTTGTTCAGCAAGATGTATCCGTGGTACAGCCGCTGCTATTGTAGGGTCGAAATCATCATCCGAGTGAAGATTGTCATCTCGTGACATCGCATGTACCGGCGTAGTGAGCACACGATGTCTATCGCCCACTGGCAAGCATGCATGATCACCCTCCATTGTATGGTGCACTTCCGTGCTGAACACCGTGGGGTCCAGGGCCACTCCTATGGGATGTTGCTCTTTCCGCCTGCATGCAGGTGTGGAGTACGTAACGCTGTGTGAGTCCGACAGAAAGCAGATTGATCTTGATGTATTAGGTAAAGGCATGATGGTCGGTGTCACGATGTATCAACAGTGTCAAAAGACACAGAGGCTGTGGCTGCGACATGTAAATCATAGGGCTGCCAATGAGATTTGGTCACCAATCACACAGCCCACATCTGCGCTCCGCTTGATCGTGGACAGGTCCATCGAACATCAATCCGCCGACACCGACTGGCAGCAAAGCAGCAACTGTGCGTGGGGCAGCAAGCCACCAGATCCAAGAATAGAAAAAGCAACTCTTGACGCATATTCAGATGCAAAAAGGAATGTCATACTTATCCCAGCCATACGGCATCAGCGCCTGCATTGTCTGCTGCAGCCTGAACCAGCCTTGTGGATCATTCATTTGCATCCACTCATCTTCTTGCTGTCTTCGAAGTCGGCGCCTGTGCGCTCCACTCAACCTCAGCAAATGGGCCTCTTGTTGCTCGCATGGACATGAGCCATCTTCACTTACAATATCCTGCAGCCTCTGCGCTGAGCACGGTCTCTCAGATGCATCTTGTACATGCTGATCAGCACCCAGCCTCTCTGACCTCGACTCGTTTGCATCAGCTTTCACAGGAGTTTCGGCAGTTCGTGGCATCTTGCGGAGTTGAGATGTGGCAATGCCATCAGCAGGTACAACTGCGGGTGATTGCATGCAAGCCTGCCCGCTTTCATCTAGTATGCCAGCATGACCGGGCGAGGAACACTGAACGCTGAGCCCCGCAACTGAGTCCGGAGTTTGCGCGCAGCTATCACTGCACGTGATGTACACAGGTTCTTGCTGAGGCCCTGACGATGCCTTGATTGCATCAGCATGGCCTGAATTGTGTTCCAGTCGTGGGGGGGAATTCCAAAGTGGCAATAACCGTCGTCTGGGACGCAGTTGCCCCACAGTACCTGCAGACTTGGTGCGGCCCTCAGCCAGTCGATCGTTGGGGCGGGCCAAAAGCGTGCTTCCCACTTGTAGCTCTGGTCTTGCAGGCAACCACAGGCTTGATTCATCGTCAGAATTTGCATGACTACGTGATTGTTCCAATTCGCCCGTGCCAGAGGGTCCACGGTTTCGATATGGATGTGCCCCAGGATCACTGTGATATCCATCTTGTTGAAATGACTGGGAATCAGCAGACCGCGCAGCTGACCCTTCAGGCTTGCGCTGCAACTGCTCATGGCCTGCATCATTTTGGAGTTGTGCCACGCCTTGTCTTGTGACTCTGCCACTGACATGGGGCGTGTAATACAACATGACAAAATCATCAAGCAGAGCGTCCACTGTGCGGCTTGCTCCTGCATGCGAGGCCCCCTCAGCTCCGGTATGGATCCAGACATCTGACGTCCAGGAATTACACAACATACAACAGTGAGCACCAACCTTGAACTGGCATAGTTGACAAGCCAAATGCGTGTCGCTTGATTTGATGTGTGCACGTCTTGCTTGTCTTACACAAACGTCTTCGCAAGCACATAGCCTGCGGAACAACTCGTTGGAACCGTTTGTGTTGACTGCGAGCCTTACCAGGCTTCCTTGGGCCTGAATTGAAAGTGGCTTTCCGTTGTGACGGGGGCACACAGCGGGCGGTCTTTTGGACACCGGTGACATGACCATACTCTTGCCGGTTGACTTCATGATGCACATTTGGTGCTTGTTTTCTCGCGCCTACACCCAAAACAATCCAGCTGATACAAAAGGCATGCGTAACGGCAAGCTAAACTGCTGCAGATCAACACAGACTTGCATACCAGAACCTGAAAGACTGCCTTGGCGACCCTTCACAGTCGCTGACCCTGTCATGCATGATGTCCTTTCAGCTGGCCTTGTGTCACGATGGTGTGTTTGCTGCAGCAGGCCTGATGATGCAAACTGCTGCCCCCATCCTTTACCAGAAAGAATATCTGATGCATCTGGCACAGCATGAGCCGCAAGGTCTGAAACCCTATCATAGTCAAGGGCGCTGTAAAGCTTAGCTTTTTCACAAGATATCCAGTCATTGGACAAGCGGGTCTTGCTGAAGGCCACAGTTTGATCATGCTGCTCTACCAGAACTTCTTGTCCGCGCCTGCAATGAGTTTGTGTGTGTGTGTGTGTGTGTGTGTGTGTGTGTGTGTGTGTGTGTGTGTGTGTGTGTGTGTGTGTGTGTGTGTGTGTGTGTGTGTGTGTGGTGTGTGTGTGTGTGAGACACTGCAAAGTGTACACAGCGATGTGATCATATATGTATACACTGCAAATCATGAATGATCGGGCAAACCTTGTTCTTAGCAGTACACCTGGATGTGGGGGTGTCTGAGTCACACACGCCCTGACCTCACTTCGGTTGTCCTCATTCAATTTGCGCCAAGACTGCCTCATTGCAGTATGAGTAGCCAACGGGCCATTTCTGTGTTCCACGTGCTGTCCATTTGCTGGCAACAGCAGTGCAACCAGCTGCAGCGCGGGGCTCTGAAAGTAGAGCTCCGTGAGGGCCTCGGACAATGACGGTGCATACACTTCGCAATTCTGCTCGTCTGACTGTCCATGCAGTGTAGATTCCACCGGAGGTCCTATCAGAAGCTGCTTAAGATGCTTCAATCCACTTGGGTTTAGAACTGGGTCGCAGAGAGACAGCTCTAGCAAAAAGTAGAATACACCATGGTTGGACAGCCTGGTCCTGCTGATGTCCACGTATTCCAGATGTGGATTGGCCAGCAACACCGCTGCGTACTGGCTAGTCAACAGCGGCTGGCTGCCCCACGTTGGATCGTCCTGTACAGATGAGCAACCTGCGATCCAACAGCACTTCGAGGTTATACGCAACGGCCATGCCAACGCGCTTGAAACAGGCACACTAATACCTTCCTTGAGGATCATACCGGCAAGTGACAGGTGCGTCAAGCATCCCATCAGGCTTCCGGCTTGCAGGCGACGCAAAACTTCCTGACCGTTCAAAGGGACGCATGACAGGTCTCTCAGCAGCTTGCGTGCAACACTGTGCTTACGGCCCTCCCCTGGCTGCATTCTTGGCAGGCCAGCGTCGCAACGAGATGCAGACGTGCTGCGATGATGGCTAACAGTCCATCCTGTTGTTGCTGGGATTATCGGCATATAACGCAGGCATAAGCACCGAACGTGCGAAGTTGGCCCTGTCCCTTTGGACAGCGACGCGAGTGCATGGAGCCTGTGGTGGTGGTGCACGCGGTGATAAATTTGAACTGGCGGAGTCACCTGGATCCGCTACCGATACAGCTGCAAAGGATGCATGCAAACGATCCGCGCCACGCAACGCGCTAAAACCTCAGACTCTCGGGATCGACAACATCCTGCACTGGTGCGCTGTGTTAGCCTCCCTATAGCGGCCCATCAAGACCCGCCACAGACATGCGCATGAATGATCTTGCCTTGATCGGTGGTGTGCTAGCTTGTCTAGCATGCACGTACTTGTCTAGCATACGCGTAGACATGGGTGTGGCTTCAGTACACATTGTGACTTGCGCAAGTAGTTGTTTACATCGCGTGAAGCTGCTGCGATCAGGCCTCCACACCCTGCCGCGCGCCGGATCCCGTTCATTGATTAGACATGCACGCAATTCCGGCCTGCGGACAACCGACGGCCGGGATCCCGACCGCGGGGCTCCCTGATTGGCGCACAATTCCCTGACTGGCATGTCGCGACTGTGCACCGCGGCCGCAACATGCGGACATGAGCACGTCATGTCGTCATTCATATGGCAGTATACTTATACATGCATTCGTGCGGGTACACGTTGTGTTATGTTCCGTGTCATGGCCGACCTGCGGTTACGCGACCCGGCCCAGCGGCCCAGTAGGACCGCACTAAAAACCCGTGCAGAGAATAAAGCAGCTGTATGTAAACTGTAGATGTTTATTTCGTCATTTCTGTCTTGATAGCCAAGAATTTGAAGCAGCCCTGCGACTCCTCTGGAACAGATGATTTCGGGACCGCCCTGACCAACCAGGCCGGTCGTCTGCGCGCCAAGTAGGCCCGCGCAGAAAATGATCAGAATCGTTCAAATGGATAACTGCTGTTTCGTGCGGGCCTCGTCGCACGTAGTCACGCCAAGCTGCACCTCACAGCACGGCGACCCAGTAGGACCATAAGACCCGCAAAAGAAAACGAAGCGGTCAGTAGCCTGTACTGACTGTCTCTGTAGACAGATTGACAACCCCAGACAAACGGCGCCCCTTCCAGAAGTGCCAGCACCACCACTATCCAAGCAGCCAACCAACTCCATCCCAACCTATCCAGCCCAAACATGAGCTGACCCGACCAACACCGGACAATGGTGTGTATGTGCCGGATGTCAGCTCCAGCCACTCCTCTGGGGCGGCTGTAGTGGGAAAAGCATCAGAGACGAAGGGTGGAGCAGCCCTCCAGTGAAGAGTCCAAATGCAAGTACAAAGAGATTGTGCAGGGATCGTACAAGGTGGTACCGGCCGTGCATGAGACGTATGGCAGACCAGAGTCACATGCAATGCAGTACCTCAACTAGCCGGCTGGGCCAGTGGTTGGGAAGGTTGCTCTACTGGGGCAGAGCCGTTGGATCGAGCAGTCGTTGCGCAAATTCAGTGTGGCAATGGTGAATGGAAATGGGTCTGTGATGACAAAGACCATGTTCTCACTCTGATGAAATTGTAGGGCTGCAGTGATGGCCATACTCCGCATGACAATGTGATGCCATGGGCAATGGCTTGCAGCATGGCAGTCATGAGGCAGCTGTAGAGGCCTAATGCATGATGGCGATCCCGTCTGCCACACGGCCAACTGTGAATAGAAGGTCAGCGTAGCTCAATGTGGGTGGGTATGCTTCACATGTAGCACGCCACTTTCTCTTGGAGTGTTCCAACAAAACGGCTCCCACACTGTTTACTCACAGTCCCTTCCCCTTGGAACACGTGTTCTGCTCACATTTACACATGACTACACGCACTTAGGAATTGTGGGACAGTACAAATCCACTAGAGTGCCTCGCGAATCAAGCACAGAAGTGTCAGAAAAACGCTTTGTTTGGAGTGCAATCCCAAGCACTTTGTGTTCTGTGATAGCTGCAGCCGTACATTCTGCTGATTATCTGCCCTCTCCACGATGTTCCTCCCGTTCTGTATTCTGCAACCCAGACATGCTCTGTGCATGGTAAAAGTGAAGGCAGAAACACTCAATTTCAACATGCAGGCTGTGCAGCAACAGAGAGCGATTCTTGCTTGTCCTGCGTTCAGAAATTAACATGCATGGCCAACCTGCCAACTCCCGTGCGGACATTGAACGACTCGAACATGGCTTTCCAATGGTCAAGAACTGCCAGACGCCAGGCACAGGCCAATGCCTGTCCTTGTCAGCGGGCACGCAGGCGACCTGTTAGTATTGACACAGCCATATGCCAACTTCGTCCGCTGGTCGCACAACAAAAACGAGGCATCCAGTGCGGCTGTACTGTTTCACGCGTCCGCAAAGCAGAAGTAAAGACGATTGATTGTAATGGCTCCACATGCACATAGAACCAGTACGCTGTGCCATGGCACAACTGTAGCTGCTGCCCTGCATGACTCGAAGCACATTTGCGTATGTTCCAATCACCATCTTCACATTGCCTGCATGATGACTGCCAAGCAATAGATTGTGCGCATGCAATCCTAATGTGCGACAGCATCATTCAACTTGCGTTTGCACAACCAAGACATCGTAACCTCTGCCTGTGCTTTCAAAAATGGCTTCAAGGATCTGCATGGGTGCCTCGTCAAAGTATAAAAACACCTCCAAATGTTATCGAGCCTGAGCAATATGTGGTACAAGACACACCTGATTCATCGAGGCATCTGCTTCCTGGCCCAGGTGGTGTTTCTGCTTCTTGCTAATTGCCCCTATCACTTGATGCAGCTTCATTGTGCCCCCATGCTTTCTGATTAGCTTCCGGACAACAGGGGCCACACTAGCCAGCCCAGTGATTACAGATTCCTTTGGCTTGCCGTTTTCCAAACAGGGTTTCGGAGTTATGTGATCTGCTGCACCGTCCACGCATCTTGTGTCATTTGTGGTCGATCTGTTCCTGTTTCCCTCATTTTTAACACGCTTCTTTTCTTTACTCCTGATAATCCGGTTTTCGTCGGCCTCAGCCTCAGCATGCGGCTTTGCATTCTCCTGCTTCGGTGACACTACGCTAGTTTTGGACGTGTCTTGGGCCTGGACAGGTGCTATTACTACATCATGCATTGCATGTTTGTTTTCTGGAACCTGCAGCCAGCGCCTGTATATGCGGCAGTGCCTCAAATGAGGTAGGCAGTGGTAGGGCACAGCGCCTGCCACTTACCAAACACATCACAATTTCACCGGCATATGCCACTTGGCAAGACACAAATCTGCAGTGTAGGTTGCCGGGGTCAACAGTACGCGCGGAGAACCTCAAACATTCACAAGGTGTCTGGGCGCAAAGTGCTGCGTCAGCATTCTCACAGCGCGACGTTTACCATATGAGTTTTGGAAGCCGCAGCACATGCTCGTGCTTTCCTCTTGTGTTTTTGGCCAGCTGCATGAGCTAGAATTGTGCTTTCGCTGGTGCAGGTTATATTGCACAGCGAGCAACGCCAAGGAGGAGAGACTGAGAGGTGCTCCAGTCCCACGATCTCCGCAGATTTCATTGCCCGACTGGAGCTTGGTTCGGAAGCCTGGGACCCACCGGGCTTGGTGGCACCGTTCATATACTTGTCTGTCTCCGTGACACAGAAGGTGTGCGCCTGCAGGGTCAGTCCCAATTCACACAGTGCTTATTATTCCGGACGGGAAAAGTTTTTCTTGAGGAACTGTGAGTACGTGGATGCAATTATGTAAACATACCTGTACAGATCGTAAGTCAAAAGTCTCCGAACAATCGATGCATGTGAAGGTGGCCCCACGACAACGTCTGGCATGTGCGGCCACCTTAGGCTGCAATCATAATTGAATGTTTGCCACGATTGATTGACATGTAATTCGAAGCGTGCGAGGCATGAATACCCAACCCCATGCAGTCGGCCCCACCTTTTTAATTGTGTCGCAACAGTGATCGCAGTAAAACCAAGTCATAATCCCTACACGCCCACGCACTTAACACCGGTTTGTTTTCACAATTTCTGTCGCCTCAGTATGTGCTGTGCGGAAACGCCTGCATTCAGACAGCCAGCCGTCCGAAACAGCAAACATTTGCTGACCAGAATGCCAATGAAATCAAGCGCAATACGCGCCGTAGCCAAAAAGTGTTGTGTTAGCTGTTGTGGTTTCCAAATTCATTGGTTCACGTTCCACCGGCCACCCCTCAGCAACGGCGCACGCGCAATCATTGCACTTTGCGCCACCTGTACCCGCTGGCCAATGCGCGCGCATGCCCACAGGGCTGTAGACGCGACCAGCGCGCAGAAGTAAGCCAGAGCCCGCAAATGCCGGAAGTGCACGTGGTCATCTTTGCTTATTCCTTTCCGATTTGGACAGCGTTAATTTGCCAACTGTCTTATATTTTGCTGTGACGCTGCCGTCTGCTGGCACAAAAAGGCAGATCTGGACGAGTTCAGTGTTAGTCTAGCACCGCCGCGCGTGCCCATTACGCATAGTTACAGTGAGTCGCAGATTAAAACAAGCTCGGTGCGCCTTTCTGATCGGTGCGCGTCGTGCCTGCTCCGAGGGTATGTCATGGCTATCGTTTATCGTAAAATGCGATAGGATATTCAGAAACTGGGACATTCTATCGTTTTAGAGCTCTTTTGTCTTGTGTATCGGGGCTGATCGAGTGGAAACGTGGGGAGGTTGGTGCCTGAATCGGATGTCGATTAATTTTTCACACGTGACGACTTCTTGTATCAGATACATGTGACACGGTGATTTTCATAGTTGTAGCGAATCGTACGGCTGCGATGCGCAGAGTAGGAACGAGTATGGTTGTCGCGCGCGAGGCGCGGCCCGCGAGCGAAGCGAGCGCTAGCCAGTGATCAGACAGGGTACGGATTTGACTATATGTGTAACATTTAATAATTACAATATCTATGCCTGACTAATCAAGCAACATACGTCGAATGCCACAGTCCAGTGCACTAGTGCGCACTGGGGAATCATGGCCACTAGGGCCACGACAGCACAGCACATGGCAATGATGTAGAACTGGCGTGGGTGGTCTATCGCGGGGTGGTGATTGAATTGTTCGAATGTGTCATGTTCTTATTGCCAACAGTTGGACCACCTTGCGAGGGGCTATCGCTAGTGCCTGATAGCAGCCTCGAATTTGAAGCGCCAGCTATCACCCATATGCAATAGCCAAGTTCGGCTGGGAAACATGTATCGGCTGAGTACGATGTCGAAATGAGAAGTGGGGGCTCTATCGGGCCCAATAGATCCCCGATCGCCTGACCCCAAACCCCATGATACACCCTGCTCGGAGGCGCCCCTTAGATATCACTGAATACCTCATCAACTTGTTGCATCGCAACGTCAGTGCGCGCGGCAGGCATTACGCCATTTATGTACAACGAATTTGGTACATGCGATAGGCATGGGCTGCAACGCGCACGTGCTTGAGCGACGCGGTCTACGAACGTTCAAAGAACGGGTCGGCTACTCTGATGACCTACTGGCAGCAATGTTGATCAGGCATCTGTGACACAGTGTAGTATATGTGGTACTGTCTGGAACATGCTGGAGCCACATGCGTTGACATCTACTTGATCATGACGAATATCTCTGCATCAAAATCCAGGCAGGCTCTCCCTGCATGATGCACTCAGAGGTTGAATGCAGCACAGATTTTGTGCTGCTTTCAACCTCACAGACACAAACCTAAAAATCTGCTTGAAGATTTGTGCTGCTGTGGGGCAAGCTGTACATAGGCTGCAAAGCCAAAACAGCAGATCAATGTCAATTAAAATGACAGTATTACCGTATGACAAGCGGTCAGTGATTGACTGTTGTTGAGTTAAGGACTGCCTCATGCTGGACACACCACCACACTGTTAGTTTTATATGATCGAAGCGGCTGGTCATTACTTTTAGCCTATCATCTCATGCACTATTGTGTTTCAATCTGCGTACGGCAATCGGCCATGGTGAATGTGTTCGATGCATTGCCATGAATCGTACCTGTGTGTCCTACCACCTTGTGGAGCATACCTCTGTGACGTATCTCTGGTCTTTTTGCCTATCATCTCATGCACTGCTGTGCTTTCGCGCGATCACATTCCTGTTCAGCTGTTCTCGAAGGAGTACATCTTGATCATGCACCATTCTGTGCTTGAGAAATGCATGCAGGGACAGCTTGGTCAACCATTTGTTTCTACACACAGTCTGAACAACGACACACACAAAACACGACTGACACCAACTTTGTTGCCAGCATCAGTGTCCTTCCACTTCTGCAATATAAGCTGAGAGGACGTACCCGTGCAGCTTTGGACTTGCATCTGCAGTGCACTGCCTGCTGGGCTGACCCAATGCCTTTTTCCGCACCGTTGTTTACAATATCTGACTGCTATTGCGTGCCTGCATGTCTAACAGCTTACTGACATCACAGTAATGCAGATTCTGACAGAGTCATGCAAAAACCAAGCTCCGGAAGAACTAATTGTTCACCTGCTGTCCTAGAAGCAATCTATGGCGGACAAAGCCTGCAGGGTAAGAAAGAAGAGTACGACAAGTCACTGGGAAACTGGTGGAAGGAGTATGCCTCACGCAAAAATGACGAGGAAGAGGAACATGTTGCTGATAGCTTACTGTATGATGAGCGGTGCCACCTTCCAAGAAGTGCACCTCGCCCGTGTGTTGTCGAGAAAGCTATGCAAGGTGGCAGGTAGGCCTCAGTCACACAAGTTGTGCGATGTCGATGGCAGTTGATCTGATATCTGGTTGTTACAGATGCGTTGACAATAATCCTAACCTCTCACATACCCACACAAATGGAATCAAATTTCACAACACGTTTGTACGTTTCAGCACAACAAAATGGATTGTGAGTGTGGACGATCTATCCCACAGCCGTGCCCAAAGACAGTGTACACGGAGGCACATCAGAGCAGCTGCACCATGTAGACTATCCACAGATTGTGACACGCAACATCACGGTCACCTTGCCACGAAAGAGGTCATAGTCGCCACCGGATCAGTCGGCGCGCTCCTTTGGTTGTTGAAATCTGGTGGGCGTGTTCAGAGCAGAGATGCAGGTGAGGCCAGAAAGTACGGCCATCATCAATACACCAAACAAAACAAGACCTTCAAAGAATACTACCCGCTCCTGAAAGCACGTGTTTAAAGGGTCGGGATTGATGCAATCAAGAGAGTCCGGCTTTGAGCCCGATGACATGCTCTGCGCTGCAACAGCAGACGCCATCGAAATGACAAGCGCCAGCACGAGTAGGGGGTTTATAATGTTGATTAGAATCATGAGCGCTTCTGGAACGACGGGCGGAAGGGGCTTCTCCGCTTCAGGTGCATATGGGGTCCACAGACTGACGGACAAACATTCAACGTGCAGACGTGTCGGAGTAGCTCCACATGTTATACCTGGGCCGCCGTGCATCTGCGCTCCGAGTGATTGAAGGAGGCCTCCGCGGAGCTCCCGATCCGGCCGGGGGTTTGAGTGGCGATGGGTGGCTCTCGTCGAACGCCTGGAATTGGTGTAAGGCTAGCTTCCATTCCGTGCGAACATGTGTGCTTGCCGAACAGCAGACGTTAGCACTGAGTCAAGCAAAGTAGAACTGACGACAATTCGACATCGATTTCGAAGTCCGCGACACCGTGCACTACCACATGTTCCCTAGGAACAGCTTTAGCAACACTGCGAAGCGTGCATGCGGCAGTGGATACAAAAACGCAGTATCCCAAGCTTTGCGCGCCTCGAATGGGAGTTTGGGACTGACTGTTTCACTGCAGTGCTTCGTATCTTCGCTGCTCTGCTGATCAGCTGCGAGTTACGGTATCGTATATTCAGGTCATGTCGACGTTGGACCCACACTGCTTCAGGTGGTTGCGCGGCCATGTTTGCAATGGATTGAATGTATCAGATTCCAATTTCGATGCCTGCCTGGCAGACGATAGCGCCAACGCGCTTGTCGCTGCGTTCTTGGCTGGCGAAGGTGTGATCCGCCATGCAGATGACACCATCGATCTGCAATCTGTATGCTTTCATCAAGGCAGTACTACGTTTCACAGTTGCAGGGGTGACCAGCATCTTCTTCCAATGTGACGAACGTCAAGTTTGTCACGGAGCTACCAAAGTGCAGCCCAGCATTCCGCAGCCCGGCTGCCACGAAGCTGCGACTGTGGACAAACAAATTACTCCGGCGGGAGTATCCGAGCCGGAGGCCAAGTCCGACATTTCAGTAACCGGCATTGAGGTGACTGTAGACTGTCCAATGAACCGTTTGACGCCGTGTGCGTCTGGATCGCCAAGTGATGATCACGGAAGCATGAAGGATTCGGGCCATCACATGCAAAGCACTGATAAAGTAGCACCACCACACAGCATGGGTCCAGCTGTCCATGGAAGGCCTGTACATACCAGCACAGATGGTGAAGATTTGATGTCGACCTTCCCAAACCTGCAGATTGTAGTCTCCCGCATTAGACAAGTAGACAAATCCAGTGCTGCAGTCTTTGCGGTGCGGCGACATGGCGAGGCGCTGACTGCGAGCACTATACATGCTGGCGTCGATATAGGTTTCCTTCCTGCTGGAGAGCCGCTGAAGCAGGTCAGCGGGATCCTCCAGCAGGTATTTATGCCCCTCTTGTCCCACATTACTGGATCAAGCTATGAAAAAGTCAAAGCTCATGCATCGCCTGGTCAGCACTCACCAACTGACACAGAGCTCTCTGCCGCCCTGGAAAAGTATGTATCACAGCTGCGGACTAGTGAAGCGCATTTGACTGGGAGTGTGCAATTGCGCGATCCTCCAGTCGACTCCTTTGCTGCAACAGGCAGTGATGATGACACCCTCACCATGCTTGAGAGCTGCATACATGAGTGGACTCTTGTGCTCCAAGAGGTCAAACATGCTGAAAGCGAAAAAATTGCAACAGGAGATGGTCCGCTTGATGAAATATACTTTTGGAGGGAAAAGAATAACGTACTGGGTGGACTGCATGAACAGATCCACATGGCCAGAGCACAACGCATCATTGAGTACGCATTGGAGATGCAAGGACTGGTCAACATTTGGTGTACAGTGGGGTGTTTCGCGAAGTCGAACAGTGCATGTGTGAGGAAACGGCCGTACATGCAGATACGTGGAGCAGTATACGTCCGATCATTCTCTTCTGACTACTTTCACAAATCATGTAGCAGAGCTGTCTAAGGCCTGCACCGAAACCCGAGACAACGTCAAATTTTTAGCCACGCTTGAGCGGCACTTCAAAGCAATATCACACGGACCTTTGGAAGGTCAGTTTCAGCATTGTTTATGTATGCAAGATGAAGTACTATAGGTCTGCAACCTCAAACGATGATGCTGGATCAAAGCACTGGTGTGAAATCCAGGGATTCCGGATGCACTTTTGCCCATGATGAATGCATTGCGGATGGTGTGGATAATTTCCAGACATTACAGTGACGATGAGAGGATGGGTGATTTATTCCGGCGTATTGCTAGTATGCTCGCATTCAGAGTGGAAGAACACATCGACCTGAAGCATATTTTTGATATTCCAGCCACAGATGCACTTGGCTTAATCAACACCGCAGCACTGGTGTTGTCAGAGTGGCGTGACACATACATGAAAGTGAGGGAACACATTGAGGTGTCAGGGCAGCATGCGCGATGGGAGTTTCCGAAAAACATGCTTTTTGAGCGAACTGGACATATTGGGGAAATTTTGTCTGAGCTCAAGTTCATGGTGGAGACTGTGCATGACTTTTTCAAATTCTTGGGGCCTGAATTCAAAGCGGTTACAGGGGATGCAGAGGCATGCGCTTTCCTGTCCATTGCAGGCACAGTCGCCACAACCATGCATCACGTTGATCACAATGTGCCTGCAGGAAATCGACAATGTCATATCAGCTGTCATGGCCATGGCACAGCGCATCAAAGATATAGACTTCAATATTTTCAACCGGGAGCTATCTTTGGACTGGCACAATTGTGTGAATGTATTCAAAGAATCTAACGAGCATGCTAAAGATGCTACACGCAGCCTCATTGACACGTCATTTCGACGGCTGCGGTCTGCGGAAGGGGCATTTGAGCTGCTGCAGAACTTCAAAAAGATTGAGAGCAAAGGTGCCATCAAGGAACAAATGGCCAACAAATTGAATGACATTCTGGAGCAAGTCACCAGAGAGATAGAGGCAATTGCGGCTTTATTTGAGGAGCAGAGGTACCTGGGCCAGATTCCACAATTTGTACTGCAGATCACATCATCATTGCTGGCATAATCTATTACTGCAGGGACAAGCCTCCACTCAGTCGGAATCAGCCCCCAGTGGCTGGCGCAATTGCATGGAGCCGTTCACTGTTTGCTCGTGTCAAGCAAACAATGTCAAAGTTGCATACGATCGAGGATGAAGTCCTGAGTCTGGAATTGGGACACGAAGTTCATCGCCAGTACACATCATTTGCAAAACAGGTCATGGCATACGAAAAACTTTTGTTCAAACAGTGGGTTGCAAACATTGAGTGCTCAGCCATGGGGTATTTGAAAATGAACATATTAAGCGTGGACCCTGAGAACAGCAAAGTAGTTGCCAACTTTAGTAAGGGCTTGGTGAGGTTGATGAGGGAGACTCGATATTTAGATCGCATGGGGTTTGAAATCCCAGAGATTGCATTGAATGTCACTCTCCAAGAGGAGAGCTACAGCAAGTGCGCTTGCCACACCATTGATGGAAAATAGTCCGCTTGCTGTCACAGCTGTGCACGGAACAAACATCTCACAAAACCTTGACAGGACTGCAGGCGGGTCGAGGATTTAGAACTTATGCTAGCGCTTTACTATAGTGCAATGAAGTCAGTGCCGTCATCGGAAGCCCAGATTTTGCAACCAATAGTGAAAGAACTAGAGTCTTCGTTAGAGCCCGGCTTTCATGTTCTGAATTGGAATTCGCTCGGTATATCAGATTTTACACAGCAGTGCCGCAAGGCAATTAATGAGTTCAACACTCGAGTCGGACAAGCGCTGAAGAATATGCGCGATATCGAGGTTCTGGTGGCATCCATTGCTTCAGCAGAGCTGTTGCCAGATGTTGATGACAGCACTGTTCCAATGCTGCAGGCAAGGCTTCAGTTGAAATACTATGAGTGCTTTTTGTTGTGCATGTTCCAACCAACAGACTAAGCGGTCATACAGGAGTTCTATGAGTCTGTGGAGAAACATCGACTTGCAGTTGTGGAGAATTTGGTCAAGAAGTACCGAACCATTCCTCAGCTATTGGGCAAGATGGAGGAAGTGATCGCAGGAACGAATTCTGGCAAGTCAAAGCAAATGTTGCCATACTATCAGTACTGGGAGCGGTGCATTTTCAATGCCTTGAATGGAACGGTTCTTCATGCGATGGCGAAGCTCTCAGAACTTATGCTACAGAGGTCTGGCAGGCCAAGCACAGCCGCAGGTGAAAGGACGGGTAGTGCCAAAATGATGCCTTTGTTCAAGGTATTGACTGTGCTCTGATTGAAGAATTTCCTGACCTCATACTTTTCAGTTATTTCGCCATGTTCTGCAGATTCATGTCAGCTTGAGCAATCCGGAGGTTCTGGTCTCACCAACTCTTGCTGACACAGCCAAGATTCTTAGCAAGCTGTGGAGAAACATGGTAGAGAGCACAAAGTCATTTATAAGGTGGATGGATGGTACCTGTCTCGAGACGCCAGAACAGGCCAGTGTCAGAGATGATGAAGAATCATTTGTTTTCAGCTTTTACAATGATGTACAGATGAATCCTCTAGTCATCAAAGCTATTCTTGCACTTGATAATCCAATTCGTCAAGCTATCAACTGCATCAAGCAGTATGTCAATGCTCCTGATTAATCTATAGCAAGCAATGTCAATGCTCTCTTGTCACTGAATGCATTGTCTGGCCGTGTTGGGAACCGTTGTGTTGAAGCAATGGACAACGCAGGTACATGGGGAAATGGCAATCTTTTCAGTACCTGTGGAAGTATGATTTTAACAAGGTTGTGGACGGCCTGAAAGACAAGGCTCCAACGCATGCCAAGTTTGAGGAAACACTGGGAAACTATGCGCGTGCGGCTGAGGCAGTTGAGAGTGAGGCCGGTGATGTTGATATCGACTGGATACGCATTGACAATCGCCAGCTTGCAAAGTCAGTTCACCATGAGGCAGTGGAGCTCTCAGCTGCTGTGGCGGTTGCCATGAGAGATTTGGATATGGCCACGCTTGCAGGTGAACTGCGACACGTTCAGCAACTAGGAGATACAATAAACAGAGAACCCGACTCCCTTGAGGTATGACTGTCTTTTAATCGCAACTGAAGTCATTGATTCCCTTGTGGCAAATTGAGAATAATGTTGCCAACAATTCCAGGCACTGAAGGAGATATTGGGGGCAATCAATGATGTTATTCACCAGGGTCCTCACATGCAAAATCTATACACGAACTTACTTGATCGTTTCAGCACTCGATTGCTGTCCTGTAAAGCTGCAGTGCGACATAAATACACAGAGGATCATTTGAAATGTTCACAGCTGCAAGATCACTGGGCAGCATTGGAAGCACACGCTGTGCAAGTCAACGCGTCACTGGTGGATGTGAAGCAAGATTTCAGTGCCGTAACAACACAGCAAGTGGAGCAATTTTTGCTCAAAGTGACCAAATTTTACGAGGCATTCAAGAATGATGGTCCTGGTCGTGGAAATATCGACCTTGCCATCGGTCTCAAACTAATGCGTGACACCGAAGCTGAGCTTTTGGAAATTGTAGAACGTCGTGATGCCCTGGTTCTTGCCCAGAAGCTGTTTGCGCTCGATATAACCGCATACCCAGAGCTTTCAAAGGTGGGCCAATTGCATACGTTCAAGTATTCCTTTTGTGATGATGAAATCAAGAATGCGCAGCGTTGCAGATGGAAGCTGAGATGAACAAGCTGCAACAGCTATACTCCGTGTATGAGGCGCATGCCAGAAATGTTGAATCATTTTCGATGATATTGTGGGCTGATCTGGATGTGCAAAGCATGATTGAAAGGACTGAGGAAGTAAACGCAAGGCTAAGGAAATTGAAGCATTTGATGGATCAGCCTCTGTATGGAGCAGTTAGTCAAAGCATCAATGGATTTCTTTCGTCGCTGCCGTTGATGAAGGAGCTGAAGAGTGATGCACTTCGAAAACGGCATTGGAAGAGGCTCATGGAGGTATGAGGGACCATTTTGCGTCAAGAACTCTGCAGCTTTTTCAAACGCTCCTTTATTATAAGTCTGATGCTGTGTGCAGGTGACCGGGAAAGAATTTGATATGGAACCTAAAACGTTCACATTGGGTTCTATGTTTACGCTGCAACTGGACGCTTTCGCTGATGAAATACTGAAAATCACAACATCTGCTGAGAAGGAACTTACAATTGAATCTGAGCTCAAGAGGCTTACTGATATATGGAGGGATCAGAAGTTTGTGGTTGCAAAAGCTTTTAAAGGTACCGAAGATAGAGGCTGGGTCCTGCGCAGCGTCGACGAAGTGCTTCTGCTTTTGGAGGACATGGGGCTGAACTTGCAGTCGATGATGGCATCTCCATTTGTAAGACCATTCATTGACGAAGTGCAAACATGGGATCAAAGGCTGAGTCTGATAAGTGAATGCATTGAAGTTTGGATGCAAGTGCAAAGGAAGTGGATGTACTTAGAAAGCATTTTTGTTGGCTCTGATGATATCCGTTTGCAACTCCCTCAGGTGTGCATACGCTCTATCGAAGCTTGCATGGCAAGTGTGGGCGATGAGTTTTGAGATTTTGGATAACATGCACAGGAGGCAAAAAGATTCGACAAAGTGGATCAGACCTTCATGAAAATGATGGTGGACACATCCAAAAATAACAACATTCTAGAGTGCTGCTCAGTACAAGGCAGATTGGGCACATTGCAAGACCTTCTCGAGTCTCTGGAACAGTGCCAAAATTCACTTTCGGAGTACCTGGATGTGAAGCGCTGCGCTTTCCCTCGCTTTTATTTCATCTCTGATGTATGATCTCTCTGAACATGCGAATCCAGCTTTAGTGGCGAGCCTTGACTCAGCACATGCCTTCAACGCAGGATGAACTGCTGTCCATCTTGGGCACGAGTGACCCGACCAGCGTCCAAGAGCACATGTTGAAATTGTTTGACAACTGTGCAAGCTTAAGATTTGGTCGAGGCAATAAAAGTGTTCTTGGCATGATTTCAAGTGAGGGTGAGAAGCTTGAGTTTCGCCAAGCGGTTGCAGTGGAAGGTGCAGCAGAGACTTGGATGACACATGTTGAGGGGGAAATGAAAGAAAGTCTCCATCAGATTAGTAAGGAGGGTGTATTCTATTATTCCAAGATGCCGCGCGATGCATGGATCACAGAGAGTCTGGGTATGGTCACTTTGGGGGGATCTCAGATATGGTGGACGTGGGAAACAGAGGACACGTTCCATCAAGTGCAAAACGGTGACAAGTATGCTATGAAGAGCTTCCTTGCAAAGCAGAATTTTCAATTGGCACAGCTGACTTCAATGGTCAGAACTGATCTGTCTGATGAAGCGAGGAAAAAGGTGAATCAGATAATTATCGTTGAAGTTCATGCCAAAGATATCATTGACACCTTTGTGCGTGACTCCATCATGGATGCCAGGTAGGTTACTTCATCTCATTGACACTTTTGTGCGTGACTCCATCATGGATGCCACGTAGGTTGCTGTATCATATGAGGATTGTGTTATACCATGGTATACCACCTCACCCATTTACAAGCATGCATATACATGTCCATAACGAATATGCTAGCCATAACAAACATGCTAGGCCGCAGGGAGTTTGCATGGGAGTCACAGCTGCGTTTCTATTGGCGACGCGATCTTGACGATCTCAGCATTTGCCAGTGCACCGGGTCGTTCCGGTATGGGTATGAGTACATGGGCATTAATGGGCGGCTTGTTATAACCGGTTTAACAGACCGCTGCTACATGACCCTGACTACGGCACTGAGTTACCGCCTCGGAGGCGCCCCGGCTGGTCCTGCGGGTACAGGGAAGACGGAAACAACAAAGGCATGCATAGAGTAGCATTCTTCCAGCATTCCCAAGCTGATGACTGCCTTTATTATCTCAGCCTGCCTATGTCACAGAGCTGGTTGGAAAAGTGGTGTTGGCGGCTAGTGGCGCCGCTGAGCTTATGTTGCTGTCTGCAGGATTTGGCAAAAGGGTTAGCACTGCTTTGTGTGGTATTCAATTGTGGAGAGGGCTTGGATTACAAAGCCATGGGTGCAATATTTTCTGGACTGGTGCAGTGTGGAGCATGGGGATGCTTCGACGAGTTCAATCGAATTGAGGCAGAGGTACTGTCTGTTGTAAGCTCACAGATCAAGCAAATCCAAGAAGCCCTGAAAAATGATCTGACCCGATTCTCCTTCGAAGGCCGTGAGATTGCTCTTGACAATCGCACAGGCATATTCATCACCATGAATCCTGGTTATGCTGGCCGGACGGAGTTGCCAGACAATCTCAAGGCCCTATTTCGTCCAGTGACTATGATTGTTCCTGATTTGGAGCAGATATGTGAAATCATGTTGCTCTCAGAAGGCTTTGACACAGCCAAGGTCTTAGCAAAGAAGATGACTGTACTGTATCAGCTGTCCCGAGAGCAGCTATCCAAACAACACCATTACGACTTTGGCCTGCGGGCGCTGAAGTCTGTCCTTGTTATGGCAGGGTCTCTAAAGCGTGGATCTCCGGATATGCCAGAATCTCTTGTGTTGATGAGAGCGCTACGTGATATGAATTTGCCCAAATTTGTGTTTGACGATGTCCCGCTTTTCTTGGGGCTCATTGGTGATTTGTTTCCTGGGATGGACTGCCCCCGGGTGCGATATCCAGCATTCAATGATCAAGTTGAAGCTGAGCTTGCTGAAGCAGGCTACCAAGTATTGACTGGGCCAGGGGGTCAAGTGGACAAGGCGATCCAGTTATATGAAACTGTCATGACACGTCATACTACCATGGTGGTGGGGCAGACGGGGGGGGGAAAGTCTGTAATCATCAACACTCTAGCCAAAGCTCAATCCAAACTTGGGACTGTCACCAAGCTGTTCACCCTCAACCCAAAGGCCATCCCAATCAGCGAGCTGTATGGGGTTCTAGATCCTGAAACACGCGATTGGACTGATGGGTTGCTATCCAACATATTTCGAGAAATAAATAAGCCGCTGCCATCAGGGAAGTATGAGGTGTGTTGTGTGGTTGCGAGCCAATGCTCGTCGTTCTGCACGAAGGTGTTTGTCCAAAGGAACCAAAAAGTGTGCAGGCACGTTACCTGGTCTTCGATGGAGATGTTGACGCCGTGTGGGTGGAAAATATGAACTCCGTCATGGATGACAATAAGCTTCTAACACTTCCAAATGGAGAACGGATACGGCTACAAAATCATTGCAAACTCTTGTTTGAAGTGTCTGACCTGCAGTATGCATCACCTGCCACAATATCTCGATGTGGCATGGTGTATGTTGACTCAAGAAACCTTGGTTTTGAGCCGTACATCCGCTCTTGGCTTAGCTCGTGGCATTCAGCAGAAGAACGTGAGCAATTCCATTGCCTTTATGAAAAGTATGTCCTGCCTACTATTGCCTGGGTCCTTGACGGAGTCGAAGGAGGTGATCTTGTTAAGCGCCCAAAGCAGGCCATTCCAATGACCAACCTCAACATGATGCGTCAACTCACCACTTTGCTGGATACTTTGCTGATTCACCAGGAAGCCGACTCTCAGGTGATTATAGGGTTAAACTTGATCTCAATCACTGCCTTCTCACCAGTTTGTTGATGGTGTGAGTACATTGACATGTGTGCAGACACTTGAGGCGGCGTTTTTGTTTTGTGTTGTGTGGTCTTGTGGAGCTGCTATTGTGCAAACAAGTGATCTGGAAGATCGTGAGCGATTCGATAAATTTGTCAAAATGATATCCGGCATGAGCACAATGGACAATGATCGCATATTGGCCGGGAGTTTGCCTTCCAGGAGCTTGTTTGAGTATAATTTCGATTGTCAAGAACGCTGCTGGAAAAGCTGGAGATCATATGTGTCTGCGTACTCTCACAATCCACTGGTCAAGTTTTCGAAAATTGTCGTTCCTACGGTCGATCTTGTAAGGTCGACATGGCTTGTGCGTACTATCATGCAAGCCAACAAGCCCTGCCTGTTTGTTGGTGAATCTGGAACAGCCAAGACCCTCACTATTCAAACCTACCTGGGCTCGCTGGACCCGCTGACTCATGTCTTGTTAAACATGAATTTCTCATCGAGAACCACATCTGGCGATGTGCAACGAGGTATAGAGGATGTGACAGAAAAGAGGACCAAGGACACTTATGGCCCACCGATGGGGAAGAAGTTGGTGGTTTTCTTTGATGACTTGAACATGCCTAAACTTGACCTATATGGAACTCAGCAGCCCATTGCTCTATTGAAACTGTTTATCGAGAGGGATGGAGTCTATGACAAAGGCAAAGATCTGACATGGAAGAAGATGAAAGACGTACTATGCTTGGCAGCCATGGGCCCACCAGGCGGTGCCCGTAACCCTGTGGATCCCAGGTTCATCTCATTGTTCAACGTGTTTGAAATTCAGTTTCCTTCCACGGACAACCTTCACACCATCTTCCACAGCATATTGATGGGTCATGTCGCAGCACTCTCCAAGGACGTCAGGGAAGTCGGCTCATTCATCACAGAGGTCACATTGGGCATTTACTCAAACCTCATTCACAAGCTGCCCGCCACCCCGGCACGGTTCCATTACATTTTCAACCTGCGAGATCTTTCACGAGTGTTTGAAGGACTTTTGCGTACCACTCCAGATAAGTTCACAACAGGTGCTACGTTTGTGAGAGTTTGGCGAAATGAAGTCATGAGAGTATTTCATGACAGGTTGATTGATGGTCAAGACAAAGCAGTGGTAGTGGATGAGATCCAAGCAGTCGTGTCGAGCAAATTCTCACCGTGTTCAGATCAAGTCCTTGCAAACCCACTCCTGTTTGGAAACTTTTCAAAAGTGCCAGATGTAATGGAGGGTGACGCAGTCTGCTCGGTGAGCTATCATCATCCAATGCGATCATAGACAGCACAATCATACAGGGTCCAATGCACAGTCCTTGCAGGTCAATATGTATGAGGATCTTGGTTCATATGAAGATCTAAAATGCATTATGGACAGAGTGCTAGAGCAGTACAATGCAACTCATAACCCAGTGGAGCTTGTCTTCTTTGAAGATGCACTAGAGCATGTGGCACGTGTCATGCGAACGCTCACGCTGCCAAGGGGTAATAGTCTACTTGTGGGCGTGGGTGGATCTGGGAAGCAGAGCATTACCAGGCTAGCAGCGTTTGCAGCTTCTTGTGGTATATTCGAAATCACACTCAGCAGAGGATACGATGAGAACGCACTCCGAGACGATCTAAAGGTGATCACCTGTAGCATGTTTGTGCTGTGGCTGTTTACCAACTCAGCTTCACTTGGAGCAGCCTAAGCAACCCTATGATTGCAGGAATTGTATGACCAACTGGGACGCGAGAACAAATCGACTGTATTCCTCTTCACGGATTCACATGTTGCTGATGAAGGGTTTTTGGAGCTCATAAACAACATGCTGACATCTGGTATGGTGCCAGCACTGTATGATGATGCTGAGAAGGATACTTGTACAAATTCTGTTCGAGACGAAGTTGCCGAATTGGGCCTTCCCGAGACAAAAGATTCATGTTGGGCACATTTTGTGAATCGATGCCAAGATAATCTACACGTGGTGCTAGCTATGTCACCGGTTGGTGAGGCGCTCAGAAAGAGGTGCAGAAGCTTCCCTGGCATGGTCAATAACACCGTCATTGACTGGTTTGATCCATGGCCACAACAAGCACTTACCGCGGTGGCCACAAATTTCATCGCCAGTGAGGAGTTGCCAGGTCAGGTCAAAACTCAAATTGTTCAGCATATGATGCTGGTGCATCAGAGCGTCCGATCCTTTTCAACACAATTCCATGAAGAACTACGGCGATACAATTATGTCACACCAAAAAGCTATCTAGACTACATCTCGAATTATAAAACTACCCTTGCAGCCAATCGCACCAAAGTTTGCCATACGGCCAAGAGGCTGAATGGGGGATTACAAAAGCTGAGGCAGGCTGCAGTAGAAGTTGATGCAATGAAGCAGGAGTTGTCATCGGCAAAAGTAGTTGTTGAAAATGCAACAAATGAATGCCAGGAATTGATTGAGGTTATAACCCGTTCCAAGGCGGAAGTTGAAGCAAAAAGCGCAGCCGCATCTGAGAAGGAAGAGCAACTGAAAGCCGAGAGCGTCACCATTGCTGTGGAGAAGGAGGAAGCAGAAGCTGCGTTAGAAGAGGCAATTCCAGCTCTAGAAGAAGCAGCTGCAGCACTTCAGGACTTGAAAAAGGATGACATCACAGAGATAAGGTCCTTCGCCAAGCCAAATGTTTATGTGCAGAAAGTCTGTGAATGTGTGGTTCACCTGAAAGGGGGCAAGGACGTCTCGTGGAGTGGAGCCAAAACAATGATGGCAGATGGAGGCTTTCTGCGAAGCCTAGTGGAGTTTGACAAGGATGCGTTGGCAGACAAGCAGGTGTGACTACCAGAGAATCCTGGCGTGAGCATTCCTGGTTTGCTGTACCTTGAGAAGAGTTAGAATGTAGCACACGTCTCTCCTGGGCAATTACAAATGCTAAAGCATACAGTGTTTAGGTTAATAAAGTTAAGGCTTACTTCAAAGATGGCAAGTTTAATTACGAGGGCTTGCTTGGAATTTCTAAAGCTGGTGCTGGCTTATTCAAATGGGTGAACGCCATGGTGAATTACCATGCAGTTGCAAAGACTGTTGAACCCAAACGCAAAAAGGTGGCCGACGCAGAGAAAAATCTGCGGACCGCATCAAAAGATCTAGTCAAGACGCAGGAGGAAGTTGCTACGCTGAACGAAGAGCTTCTGCGCCTGAATAGAAGCTTTTCAGAAAAAAGCAACGAACAGCAGGAGCTACAAGACAAAGCTGAACTGATGGAGCGTCGCCTCACTGCAGCTTCAAAGCTGATCATTGGGCTCTCTTCAGAACAAAAGCGATGGTCAAAGGACATGCAGACGCTTTCGGCGAGACAGGTGCGCCTGAATTAGAATGTATTCATGCAATTTGTTATGTAGTACTTGTTGAAGCGAAGGTGCATGGCTTACCAGGTGTTGTAGCTTCTGGCTAGAATGGTGTTGTTGAGATTGCAGTACTATACCACTAGACTGCAATCACTTAGCACGTCGCGACGTGCTAAGTGATTGCAGTCTAGTGGTATAGTACTGCAATCTCAACAGGTGTGCACCATGAGTCCATGAAATCGACTGACAAGCACAAACTAAGATATATGCGTATGCTCCCCTGGCATGCTACCTGCAGTTCAGATGCTTTTATCCTGGCATTGCCTGCACAAGCACTCCGCCGGGCATTGATTCGTTCGCTCAAATGTTACATGCCGCATGTGAGTCATGCAAGCCAACATGCATAAGTCAGACAGTGCTCTGTCTGGGCGCGGTAGTAGTTAGCAACAAAAATCTGTCATACGGAAAGTTGACCTGCTCACAGCATAAAAGATTGGATGAGGCTTTGCATTGGTAGGTGCCGGTGCCATCCATCTTAGCGCATGTCTTTGCTCACATGAGAAACATCCATCTGAGCTCACATGAGGAATATCTTTGCTCACATGATACATACAGTCGCTCATACAAAATACACTATAGCGTACTATACATGACAGATTACCAGCTCATGCACACACGAAAATTGACAAGCAGGCAAGAACTCGTTCGCTGTGTGCATTGCTGAGGCATCACCGGCTCCAATTTGGTCTGCGCGCCGGATATTGGACTACATCAACCTGGTTTCACCAATTGAAGGAAAATGTGCAAGTCAAGCACATTTATGTTCGCTGAAAAAAGTTGCGTACCATGCCAGTATCAAGAAGCTCCCCTTACTTCATCACAAAATGGTGATGTGTGGTGGCCGGACATATATGCTGGCAGGATAGCAGAAAGTGCTCTGATGGCAGCCCTAAATGTCTTTATTTTCGCCATTGCCATTTTCGCAGATTGGTCACTGCCTGCATGGATTGCATGGTCCCAGGCGTCGAATCGCCAACAATTCCAATCCAGTAAGATTGGAATCCGCATTGCAGGAATTTTTGGTTGGAGATTGCTTGATGACCTCTGCTTTCCTGTCGTACACTGGTTCGTTTACGTTCGAATATCGCAAAGAGATGATTTATGGCATGTGGCTGTCAGACATACGATCAAGAGGCCTCCCAATTTCACCAGAGTTCAGGGTGGAAGACCTACTGACTAATGAAGTGGAGATGACAGCATGGGCGTCGGACGGTTTGCCCAGTGACGAGCTGTCTGTGCAAAATGGTATTCTTACCCTGAGATCTTCGAGGTTTCCCTTGTGCATTGATCCACAGATGCAAGCAGTATCGTGGATCAAAAGAATGTGTGGCAAAGAGCTGGAAGGCCGTGTGAAGACCTTCAACGATTCTGACTTTCTCAAGCAACTAGAGCTTGCCATCCAATATGGGTTCCCTTTCCTCTTTGAAAACCTCGATGAGTATATTGACCCAGTGATTGATTCTGTCCTAGAGAAAACCGTACAAAACACCACAACAAAAACCATCCAACTTGGAGACAAAGAGGTGGAGTGGGATGACAACTTTAGGCTATACATGACGTCCAAGCTAGCAAATCCACACTACACACCTGAAGTTGCTGGTAAGACCATGATTATCAACTATAGTGTGACATCACAAGGTCTATCAGACCAGCTGTTGAATGTAACTGTGCGGCATGAGCGACCTGACCTTGAAGAGCAAAGGGAGCAGCTGGTCATTGAAATGTCTGACAACAAGGCGCAACTTGCAAGGCTAGAAGACACTTTGCTATTTGAGCTGTCAAATGCATCAGGTATGTTTCTTGCATTCATTCCATAGCATTGAGTTTGAATGCATAATGACAGCTTCAACTTGAAGGGAACATTCTGGACAATTATGACCTCATAGCAACTCTTGAACGAGCTAAAGCTTCTGCTGTGGACATTGCTGAGCAGCTACAGCAAGCAAAAGTGACTGCTCAAGAAATAGATGACGTACGTGCCAAGTACAGTCCAGCTGCAAGGCGTGGGGCAGTCCTGTTTTTTGTCATGGCTGGACTAGCCAACATCACAAACATGTATGAGTACTCACTAGAATCCTTCTTGACGGTGTTTACGAACACGCTGGCAACAAGTAAGCGAGATACAACTTTAGACGGACGCCTGCAAAACATCATTGAAGCCGCTACATATGACGTTTATAGGTATACCTGTTTGGGGCTATTCGAGCGGCACAAGCTTATGTTATCTTTTCAGGTCTTTTCCCACCTTGGTTTCCCAACCTTTGATGAAATTATTACTCATGTACTTGGCTGATCCATGCATATGATTGCCATGCAGATCGCTGTCAAAGTCATGGACGAGTCGGGGCTGCTCAATCACACGCAGCTAGACTTCTTTCTGAAGGGTAATTTGTCTCTAGAGAAGGAAGCACGAAAGAATCCGTACACTTGGCTCAGTGAGTCAGGGTGGCATGATCTGATGCGCCTTGCCACACTTGCGGGGGAGAGTGGCAAGACCGCACTTAACGAGATTCCAGGTGACATCGAGAAAGATGAAGATGCATGGAAAGTATACTTTGATCTTGATGAACCTGAGGCATCGCCCCTGCCAAATGGGTTTGAGCAACGCGTCAATGAATTTGAGAAACTACTTGTCCTCCGCTGCATCAAAACGGACAGAGTTACCGTGCGTTTCCCACAAAATCGAACTAGTGTGCAACGTTATGTCCTGTCAAAGTGAACTATAACGGGAAACTTGGTAATAATAGCTAAGTACGGCATTGGATTGCAGATCGCTGTGACACGTTTTGTCATCAAGCAGCTCGGTGAGAAGTATGTTCAGCCACCCCTGCTGGACTACGCAAGCATTTTCAGGCAGTCGACGTGTCTGACCCCAGTGATTTTTGTACTATCTCCTGGAGCAGATCCTGCCTATGATCTATTCAAGCTTGGTGATGAGTGTGGGTTCAAACCAGGTTCAAAGCTGAAGTACATGGCCTTGGGTCAGGGCATGGGCCCTCGAGCTCAAGAAGCGGTGGAAATGGGTGCAACACGAGGCCTGTGGGTCATGCTGCAAAACTGCCACCTGCTGCCCAAGTGGCTGAAGAGCTTAGAGAAAATCTTGGAGAAGGTACGGAAGCGGCTCCTAGACCCTATGCAGCGAAAATCGCACACAGACCCTGTACTGCAGATGCTTTGCACTTATTGCAGATAACCCATCCCCACAAGGACTTCCGTTTGTGGCTCACAACAGATCCAACTGATGCCTTCCCACTGGGAATCTTGCAAAGATCTCTTAAAGTTGTCACAGAACCGCCAAATGGGCTGAAGCTGAATATGCGTTCTTCGTACTCGAAAATATCAGACGAGATTTTGCTCTCATGCCCACACAAGGCTTTCCGCCCCCTGGTTTATGTGCTGGCCTTTTTCCACGCCAATGTCCAGGAACGACGAAAGTATGGCAAGCTTGGCTGGAACGTGCCATATGACTTCAATGAAACAGACTTCAGAATCTCCATGGCTCTTATTGGAACTTACCTGACGAAGGCTTTCAACAATTCTGACGATTTGATACCCTGGGGAACGCTCAGATACCTGATTGGAGAGGCAATGTACGGAGGGAGAGTTTCTGATAGCTTCGATCGACGTGTGTTGACAACTTATCTGGATGAGTATCTCGGAGACTTCCTATTTGATGAGTTCCAGCGCTTTCATTTCTTCGTGAATGAATCAGTAGACTACAGCATTCCAGAACTAGGATCCAAGGAAAGCTACACAGAGGTACCGCTCCGTGGATGCCTTGAGCTGAGTAATGCATACACCATGCACTTGTCCTGGGACTGCAACAGCACCCAGATGTAGAATGATCCAGGCCGGCACTCTTGATAAGCAAACGTGGCACTCACTTGCGTAATCCAAATCAACACTAACCCTCCGAACGACAGCTCGAGGTCTCCAGGCAAAGTGGGCTCGATGAACTGCTCAGCAAAGCAGCTCTCTTTGCAGGCTATTGAAGCACTGCCATTGGTTCAGACACCTGAAGTTTTTGGGTTGCATGCTAATGCGGACATCCAGTATTACACTAATGCAACGAAATCTCTTTGGCGAAATCTGATGGAGCTGCAACCACGCAAAGCTGGAACAGGTACAGCTGCAACACGGGAAGCCTTCATAGCTAACACTGCAACTGACATCCTGCAGTCACTGTACCATCCATTCGATCTACCTGTCCTACGTAAAGAGCTAGGGGTGGCAACACCTACACAAGTGGTGCTGCTGCAAGAACTGGAGCGGTGGAACCAGTACGGCCAATACTGACTCAGCCTATGCCAATGATGCAGTCCAAATGTGTTGATAGACCTTGATACGCATCTTGACCATGCAAAGGTTGCCTGCCATCTCAGCAACCTGCAATGCTTTGTGTGACTGAGTACAGGGTACTTGCGGCCGTGAGGACGTCCCTCAAGGATGTTCTTCGTGCATTAGCGGGCGAGATCGGGCTTTCTGGAGCATTAGAAGATCTATCTACCTCCTTGTTCAACGGTCGAGTACCCGCACTGTGGGCTAAAATGAGTCCGGAGACCGAAAAAGGTCTCGGCTCTTGGATGCTTTGGTTTCACCGGAGATTCAAGCAATATGAAGACTGGGTGGAATTCGGAGAGCCTCGCGTCATGTGGCTTTCTGGGCTACACTCCCCGGAGACGTACATTGCCGCCCTGATCCAAACAGCATGCAGGCAGAAAGGATGGCCGCTGGACAAATCAACTCTGTATACAAATGTGACCAAGTTTGCCCGACAAGAAGAAATTGAACAAAGGCCACTGTTTGGGTGCTATGTGACTGGGCTGTTCTTGGAAGGGGCTGGTTGGGACCAGCAAGGTTCCGTGCTACGGCAGCAGGATCCCAAAGTCCTGGTCACAGAGTTACCAGTTATGCAGATAATTCCTGTCGAGGCATCAAAACTAAAATTGGCCAACACGTTCCGATGTCCAGTTTATGTCACGCAAAACCGCCGAAACGCAATGGGGAAAGGATTCGTCATGAACGCAGACCTGGCAACACATGAGCACGAGTCTCACTGGGTGCTTCAGGGTGTGGCACTTTCCCTGAATACCAGTGACTAGAGGGTGAAGAACGCCTCATGTACAAATGGAGCAGTCAAGCACATCAAGGTGTCTGCACATGTGGTGTTGGTCTTTACCAGCGTTTGATGTGGTCTCTGGCAGGTGACAATGTTGGATCAGGACTCGTCCAGAGCATTATGTGTCCTCAGGACCGCTGCGCATCCTCTAGATCAGCCATGAGATCTGAAAGTGTACTATTGACAACAGTACCACACGCCTGATCAGGGGTGACTGTTTGGACGCTATCATCACCCTTATGCACTCTTTCGACCACGCAAATGTCCCATGCGTTGTCATCGTGATACATGGCAGTGGAAACACCAGCTCCTGTGCATCTTGACTGATCAGAGAGATTCTGTTCTACCTGCGCGTCCCTACAACATCGCAGTGTGTAAGAAGTCATAATTTCATTTTGTGGCATAGCTGCGACCAACCATAAGCTCCATCACCTGAACTGCTGCTGCAACTGCTTGCATGAAGCCTGGCGGCACTCGGGGTTTGGCAGCACTCTTTGTCTCGGGAAGAAATCGCGTAAAGACATGTACCCAAGACAATGGGACACTTCACCGAAATTCAGCAGAAACTTCAGTGCATTCTGTACCAAAAGGCCAGAGATGATCCCCATGGTTGTTGGAAGCGATGCTGAACAGACGACCTCTCTGTTCAAGCTGCTCTCATCAAGTCCGCTTGCGACAGCAAGCGGGGGCGCACACTCAAAGCATGCTGTCTTTCCTGGGGACATCAGCTGAATGTGTCCTACATGGGTCACAGAAACTATTTCAGGAATATTCGGTTGGTCACAATCAAGGTGTCTCAAATGCGTTGCAATCAAACAAGGATGTGGAAAGGAGACTTACCAGACAGAGCATCTTCTGACACTCCTGACTCCATCCAGGCCTGCTGTAAATCTAAGCAAGTTTGGTTTATATGCAACCGGGCTTCGTAGTTGTCAACACATGAGAGCAGCAAATCAACCCGCGATTTTCCACTGCTCGGATCTGTCAAGCTGGCTCCAAACTGCTTGTAGCCTGCCACTGTTGTTATGTTCATGTTGTAGGTCTCAATTCGCACATCTGGATTAATTTCCGCCAAGGCAATCGCGACCGCTTCTGTCTTAGCCATGCCCACGTGATCTGGTTTATAAAATAGGCGATTCAGGTTGCATGGTTTGACACAGTCATAATCATAGATTAGCAGGCACCCGACACCTGTAGTCAGGCTAGCTATGATGATTGCTGCAACTTCAGGGGTGCATCACAGACAGCACACGCAGCTGTTGCAGCCTGATCGAAGACGCACCGCAGCGGGTCAGCATTTCGGTTGCAACACTGCCAATGCCGCCTATGCCAACAACAGCCACCGTGTGAGACTGGATCCTGGCGTACTCCTGCACTACTCCTAATCGCTGCAACGCCATCAGCCGTGAGTATGTATTTGAGTCCGAAACATCTGCTGACATTTTCCCAGCTTGTCCAGGTGATCCGGCAGCCACTGCAGCCGCGCCAGTATCATTACTTGAAATTTCCTCCGAACGTAACCCTGCCACTGCAGCCTCTGCGGAAGCTAGTGACGCTCTCATGCGGCTTGTGATCCTTTGTATATCGCTGTTGAGCTGCACAGTCACGTAAAGCTCATGGAATCACGCAGCGACCAGCCACATTCAAAGCAGGACATGTGAAATCATTGGCCGGCATGACTACCTTCTGTACTGCCTCTGTCAGTGTGCTGGCATCCATTGAGTCTATCTGCTTCTGCACATGATTTCGTATGATTTCCTGTGCACTTAAAAGGTGGGCATGCCCCTTTAAAGCGTGCCTGCAGGCTTCTAACTTGACTCTGAAGATCGTTCGTTTCCCCCACACCAGCCTCCTCAGCTTTTGCAGCAACATCTGCAACGTCCCCCATTAGACGATATAATTCAGTCCGGCGACGGAGCCGAACGGTCAGCCGTCGGCAAACAATCCGCAAGCAGAAACGAAGTTTACCCAGTCCAACGTCTTGCGGTGCAATTTGAAAACCTTCTCTCTATCAAAATCTTGATTCAGGTAGGGTGCATCATGCATTAATTCATCTGGAGAGGCCTCGTGACGAGCGCGCAGCACGCCCGTATTGATCAGAACTCGATGCTCGGCGTCCGTAAGCCACAACAGTCCGTAGGAGTTCTCCGCGTCAGCTCAGCTGAACGCGACCATCAACGATGTCAACGTCATAACAACATGGGGGAGCAGGTCCTGCTGCTGGCAAATCACTGTAGATATGTCTCTAACTCCGTCGCGCTACTGTGTAGACCGGCTTTCAGTACGAATATCGGCTTTCAGTACGAACACACCGCACAGGTATATTCTGGCCATAATCGTCAGAATCAGCGTGATTCAGCCGTGACAAATCTCCATGTTACGATGGTTCGCACGTTGATTGACAGAGGGGAGAGGGTTGCTTCAGATGGTCCTCTCAGAGGCTTTTTGCTCCAGCGTTGTTTTGTGCCGTTGCTATTGTACAACATGCTTGCCTGTCAGCATCAGTACAATGTGAAATATGTAGCGTGAACATCTCGATGTTCGGCTTAGCTGTGATGGTATTGACGGAACACGGGATATCTGTAGTTCACTACAAGAGAGCAGGCCAACACAGTCCTCAGCATGGAGCTCGATGACGAAGTGAATATTTCGCAAACAGATGCACCAAAGCAGCCACTACCTGGCAGCAAAATGGACATTTCTGAAATATGCGAGGGTCAGCCAGACCTTCGAACGGCTGCGGCAGACAGGAGAGGCAGTATTGACCCCCGCCGAACTTTGCGGGGGCATGGTGGTGCTGGGGATCGAGGAGAGAGCATACAGCATATGATGAAATTGGCAGATGCCGGTTTTTATAATGCATTCGAAGATGACTTTGACGAGAGTGATATGAACATAGGTTGAGGACAGGCGATTGAACCTGCACAGGCAAACAATGCTAATGCATGAAATGCTAGCTATTTGTGCAAGACAGGTCTCGCACGGACGAACAGACACCAAAAGTGTTACACGCATGCGGCTGCTAATGCCCCATGAGTCGAGAACGTATGTAGGAATTTAGCTGCTGAGCTCTGGGCAAATGCGTGCATGTCCCAAGTACTCGCTTGTTAGTCGATCTTGAACACATGATTGGTTGTAGTTGATCCATTTGGAGACTGATGTGTGAGCCTCAGGCTGACATTGTACAATCTCGTATTTTGGGCTTGACGAACCATTTCAATTTCGCCGATAAGGGAGTCCCCAGGAAACGCATCGATGGGTGGATGCAATTGAAAGGTGAGCTGACCCCAATGTGTGGCACCAGTAACATCTGGGGCAGTGTTCAAGATGACCTGCAGCACAGAATTGAGCGATGTCAATATGGCATACCAACCATAAGATATGACTCGCAGCAATGACAATCATCTTCAAAAAATTTTTTTAACAATATCACAGTGATCATGAAGACTGACTTACCTCAGTTTCGGCAGGGTTGCTCTCTGAACCTTTGAACGCGGTGTCAAAGAATGCTGCCAGCCCGGATACAGGGCCTTGCCTAGTCACTAGCATGGAGAACTTAGAGTGAATCGGTGCTTTAATTTCCTCGACTGGTACTGTTGCCAAGTCAAATGCTCTGACGACTGCGGGCTGCCCAAGAACGTTTCCAGGATGCACATCACTCCAACATGCCGTTTGCAACAGATACTCCTTCTGCTCCTGCAACGCAGGCGTCAAGAGTACAGAGAAATTTTCATTGCCATCAAATTAATGCTAAGATGCAAAACAGCGATGTGTAGTGACAGGCGTGACAGCACACAAAGCAACACAGATATGGATCCCTGATTGCACTAGGTAATATGCCACGAAATCCTTACCTTCTCGAAGTCGGCAGATATACAAGACAGGTCAACGTCATAAAAGCTGCGGACATCTTCAACGAAGTGACCCCACTCATTCATTGATGTATGGAAACTGTTGATATTCTTGTCTTGTAATTGAGTCCTTATTGGTGCCTGCAATGTATGATTTATATGCCAGCATCAAGGGGAAGTATTCATGACTGCTCCCACTATTGCAACACAAGAGTTGACATCCATTTCACGGAGGAGACCAAACCATTAAGATTCTTGCATGCGAAGGGTACAATGCGCCTCCTTCCTTCAGGAATTTGTCTCGCGCACAAAGCACCGAATCAAGCCTGCAGGTGACAGGTGCTCAAGGGGGTAAGTAGCATCTTGTCCCGGCTACACATCTGCAATGCATGAGACCAGAGACAAACCATTCCTATGCACCACGCCTTAAATTCTGGCAGAATCTGCACTGGAGTGCAGGTCATGGCATGGGGCATGTGCAGGGTAACCGCACACAGCGATAGTGCGCACATTGATTCTCGTAGCAACCCATACCTGCATAAAAATCGCGGATTGCAGACCGAGCAAAGGCCTCCACACAATTTATGCCAGTTTGTTTGCGATAGCGCTCTTGTACATACCCCATCCACTCACTCAGTATGATGTCTGCTTTTTCAGGAATATCCACTGTTTCAATGGTTCCCTGTATGACCTCGACGACGTCCGAAACCTGTACAAACGCTCAAATCTGGTTGACAGGAATCAGATTGCCGTATCTTGAGGGATGCACAGAGTCTAGCAAGTATGATCAAGCCAGCAAATGTTGCTCAGAAGAGCATCATACGTTGTTGTTATCCACTAACCGCTTTGCCACTTTTGCCATATCTGTGGCTTCTACAGCATACACTTTCTTTGCTCCTGCCTGCGCTGCGAAGATTGCCAAGATGCCGCTGCCAGTGCCCACATCCAGAACGACCTTGCCATCAAAGCAATGTCGATTGTTCAAGATAGCCTGATGATATGCTCCTGTGCGCTTGTGATCTTCTAACATGTCTTTCTGTACGAATATGGGCACAAGTTGGCCTGACGGCGCAGGTCACTGTCACCGTTGATCACTCCTGCCTGCGTGACGGGAGCCGCCGCGATTGCAATTGACACCTTGATCGCATCGGCTTGAAACGCGACCACGGTCAAAGCATCACAGGTGCGGCTTTGTTGGTACGTTACAGTAAGATTCGTGATACACGAAAGCAAGCGCGTTGTGAACGGGAGTTCATTTTGAACGTGCTTTCCGCATGCCCAGATCGTCACACCTGGTGGTAGATATATCCATACGCACAAAAGTAATTAGCGAAGTCAGTGGAATCGGGGGCACTTCCATCCAAGTCCGATACTTTCGCAGCTCTCAAGCCCCTGGTCGCTTCATCTACGGCATCACTCGTGGGCATCTGCCCATTAGTGCCGGACATTGTTGCAGCTGCAGAAATTAGAAGCGAGCGCAGTGGTTCAAGTGTACGTTTTCCAAGGGAAGCGCTGGGTGATCTCAATGGTACTCTGCAGCAGAACGGCGAACGCCAGCACACAAATGGGGCCATACGAGCCATCTAACGCACACACGGCATGTCTGCGTGTCGTCACTGCTGCCACTAAGTTGTTAGATCAGCTTGCAGCAACGACGACGTCAACAAAGTGGCTAGCCTTCATGAGCTTCATATCAGAATGACAGGAACGCTCTTGCATGCATGTAAATGCAGGTCGCCTAGTCTGCATGCAGTCGCGACCTGTCGACTGACGGCTGAGTGCTCATGAACCGAATGTATTGCACGGAGAGCGACGCAGCTAAAGCCCAGCAGCGACGGAAACAACAAGAAAGCAAGCAACTGCATCTTAGTAAGCGGTCGACAGCAAGCAGCAACATGCAAAATTCCCAGCCGTGCCAGCACCTTCAATGCACTGCCATAACTGCACACCGACGCCTTCGGGCGGGTGTTGGTCGTCTGCTTTGCTGCTGTTGCCCTCGCTGCCGGGCTCTTGCTTTCATCTCCGTGTAACACACAGACGCACACCACCACCACCACCACACCCACACCAATGCCATGCACGCCACCCAGCCACACCGTGCGCAAGCACCCACCAGCACATGACCACGGACACACTCGCGAATTTACAACCACCCCCAAATGGTATGGGTGTGGCCGTGGTGGTGGGTGCGCTGGTGTGCGGTCGTGGCAGTGCATGGTGGTTGATGGATGTTTGACAGTTGCTGCTTGCTGCCGGCCGCTTGCTGGATTCGCTTGCTTGCTTGCTTGCTTGCTTGCTTGCCTGCTTGCCTGCCTGCCTGCCTGCCTGCCTGCCTGCCTGCCTGCCTGCTTGCTTGCTTGCTTGCTTGTTGTCGCTCTCACTGCTGGGCTCCTGCGGCGCTCTCTGTGTAACGCCCAGCCCCGCCCAACCCCGCCCACGAACACTGCCATGGCGGCACCACCACTGCATACAGCCCCATTCGAGAACCCCCCAGCCCCAACAGCTGAATGAGCTTCATAACGCAGCACGCAGCTCGCACACCCATCGCGCGCACTGTGCATCAATGCTGTCGATACGTTGAATTGCGGCACCTTCTTTCAGTCACCATGTCATGCACGATCCTGGGCACCTTTCCTTCCGTACGTAGGCATGTCGCTCCCACACATCAATCTTCGGCGTATTTGGAGCGCAGCGTGCAGGTCAATACATATCACTAGGGTAGTCACAGAGCGTATGAAACTGGAAATTCATCGTACTGCCACAACTGAATGCGTCATAAGCATCACATGAACTGGTCACTAGCCTTTCACCAGTATCATGCCGTAGGCGGTACACTTGTGCCATACAAAGTGCATGTGTGCTGGATCACCAGAGCACTGCATAGTATGATTGTCCAATGTGCGTGCTGGCTGCTCATGACATAGAGCTACGTTGACACAAACCGCAATGTACAGGTGTTGTCAGCTTGCACTAGCTCCTGCTCCAAAAGTGCATCATGTTCAAGCACATGCCGGGTGGCAGGTTTTAATCTGTGATGACTGAGTGATTCTAGGTCAATAAGAATGGTCATGCCGTGTTTTGGTGGACATGCACTTAGATTGTGTGCATGAGTTGTGCATGCATTGCCCAGGCTATGTATGCATGGTCATTGTGTCTAGAGGCATCTCAACTGTGACAGTACAGTTATTAGTCCTTCTCTGGATCTCATGGTGGTGCACTTAATGTGTGATGAATGAGATGGCAGGTAGTTGTGCTGCGACTCTGCACGCACCCATGTTGCTGCACGTGTGCATCACATGATGGTCGCTTTTGCTGCGACATGCTGTGTGGACCAGAGCATAGGTGCCATGGGAGTGGAATCTGAATGCCGGTGTAGCGGGGGCAGACCTTGTGTGAGGGACATCTAACATAGAGCAATATGCTATAGTGACCTGCTGGTGAAGGGTAAATAAGCGCTGTGCAAGGTCAGTGCAGACATCGTGACTTAACAGATGTCTGCGTTGACCAGTGCACAGGTGCAGCTAGTGTGGAGTGGACCAGCCAACAGTCTGGCACATAGCTGATACACGTTGTTTCATCACAAAATCAATTGCTTTTTGCAAGCCCAGTGCAATGCGATTTGGCACAAACCTACACCCCGCTGGTTCCAGTTTAGCTCAGCGGCACACCCTGTCACAGGCATGCCAAGGAGAACACTGACTGCAAATGTGACTGCTGGCATCTTGTCAGACAACACAATGTTGAAGAACTCTGCCCATGCACTGAATGGGTCTCTGTGCACTATCTTGGCGTTGTGTTTGTAATCCGCCTGTGTGCTGACAAGGTGCGTGCTGGCAGAGTTAGCAACGTTCAAATTTGTAGTGTGATGAATGGCCCCGTAGTCTGGACAATGCGTTGTCATCATTGTCTTGCCACACCAGTCTTTTGTTTCTGAGGATATGCTCCAAGCCATTCTCATTACGAGGGCGAGTGACAAGTCCCTCCATATGAAGTCCGCAACAACTGTTGTGGTCACCCCGTTGTATCTGACCCACATGTGTATCTGGACGCTTGTATTGTCTGCATCGGTCGAGCCTGCGCGTGCTCCCTTTGCTCCCAGATCTGGTGGGGTTGTTCGGGCTGACCATTCACCCGCCTCTGTCTGCAGCTGTACTGTGGCCCATGCGCATCCGGGCTTGGCATGATCCCCGATCGGTTTTTGATGGTGCATCCGCTTCAACTAATATCTACGCCAGCGAGCCAAGAAGGGACCACGCACTAGTGTTGTGGCGACCTTGCCTGCGCTCAACTGGCAGGGCGTCGCAAGGTTGACTTTTGCAGGATTACACATATATTCGCCAGGGGCATGAGACTGCCACGCGTGGCAGACACGCCGTCCGCAATATGTGCCCGGCGTTGCATGCGGTGAAGACAGCTGCACACCTCAGCCCTGCACTCTCACCTTGTGGGGTTGGCATCACATCTTCAGCCGCCAGCGGCTGGCCTCTCCCCGTGCCGGCAGAAATCTCTTCACCTCTCCTACCGGCAAGTGTATGGCTGTCACAGCGGTCCCATTCACACGGATTTGTGGCGTATGCACCTAGCAAAGGCGAGAAGGAGGACAAGCATGTTGATTTATAGGTGATCGGTTCAACATGGACGCCGGTCATCACCAGACACGCATTGGTGTGGTGCACACACAAGGATGAGTGTGTTGAGAAGCACGAGCGCTGTCTCTGAGATCCTCGCCATGTCCCAGTGTACGCTGGAGATGTGTGTGTGTGTGTGTGTGTGTGTGTGTGTGTGTGTGTGTGTGTGTGTGTGTGTGTGTGCGCGCGCCGCCCTCAATGCTGCTGATGCTGTGATCTATCGCCTCATAGCACGCTTTGATGCATATGCCCGCATGAGTTGGACCTGACTTGACCAGACTTGCAACACAACATTCACAACCGACACTCTCGGCTTTATCGATAGTCTCTGACATGAATGCATGTCTATTGCTTCTAGTGATGCACATTGTGACTATGCCAGATGTCCCAGGGATATATTGGGGAACGAGTGGGATCAAGTTGATGGCTGGCTACACATTGACTGGTCATGGTCACAGAACAGGGCACTGCGCATCCTGGCCGCCTGGACTGGATTCATCCTCACCCAGCTCTGCTAGAGCACGCGACGCTGCCCTTCCAGCACTTGTTCCTGTGACCACGGACCGCGAGGCTGCATCTACGGACGTGTAAAAGCTTACTGATGCAGTGCTAGCATTTTCACTTGCCTTGGACCCTTCAGTGATTGTACCTTCAGAAGATCCTGTCCCACAGATTGGTGGTGCATTGCTTTCTGCGGGTGACACGCAGCCAATTGATGGACCAGCACGTAGGCTGTCTGTCAGAGCATGAGTACTCCCCATGCTTGCTGCAAAGCTTACAAGCTCTGATACATCCTGCAGGCCACATACAGCATTGTTGTAATGGATGACAAGTTGGAAACAGATCATACGGCATGCGCTGCAGCGCAGCATGAGCGGTGATCGAGGGGGTGCATGCTTTGGTGCACAGCAGATGGATTGTGATCATACCCGCTGAGCGCCAGTCCAGTCAAAGTATATCCCTGCCGCTAGCTCGACCTCGAGTGATGTCAGCACCTCATATGCCTGATGTACGGGTGGCCGGTCTTCAGGATTGGCAGCCATGCATGCCATTGACAAAACTGCATAATTGAATGGGCACACAGCTGGGAATCCTGGGAAGCTTGGATCTTGCTGCATGCCTGCTGCCGTTTCTAGACAGGGGGCACGGGACATGAAAACCTCCCACATGATTACCTGCACCCATCGAAGTTCTTCTGTCCAGAAGCTGATATCAGAGACAGCCCGCGCAGGACTACGAAAATCATACATATATGCATTGTAACTGTACCCTCGATGTCACTGTGTGCCTATATATACACCGTAACTGCGCACCCATACGCCGCGATATACTGGAAATCGCCATTTGTTTCATCACACACATTACACATGCACGGTGGTGGGCGCGCCCGGGCCCTCCAGGAGACTTCTACTGGCTGTGCCACTCGGCGCATGAGGACTGCACATTTCTCGATCTAGCAGGCGTTTACCGAGATCTCTCTGACTGCCGCTGTCAAGATGGTTGCATATGGCATCAACGTGGAAACAGATGTACAATCGCTGGGGGCACAGCAGTGCGCCTTGATTTGCTCAGGTCTGGAATCACGCCAGCGACCAGCGACTCAAGCGTGGGGAGCCTGAAGGACAGTTCAGGTCTGTCGGATCGAGGCGTACCCCGAATGCATATGAATCAGATGCCTGTGTTCGTTTGCCGCTCTGCTGCAGCTCTGGAGCTACATACAGGTGGCCACCTAGGCGCTCCTGAGGCTGAAGCCGCATGCCTCCATGATGCTGCACACTCAGGCCAAAGTCTGATATTTTGGCTGTGCACTGCTCAGAATCTAGGGCCCTTGCAGCAAGTAACGCTGCGTGGTCCCCCTCCAGAACTGAGTGAGGCTCCTCAGCACGTTCGCTCGGAGGTACTTGTAGCAGAACATTCGCCGTGGTCAAGTCGCCATGGACTGCAGCACAACTTCCATGAGACCAGGATGCCGCAGGCAGCGGCAGTCGAAGACAATAAAGCCTGCGCTGGCGCCTGAGAATCACGGTAATGTCAACTGCAGCAGGAACCTCACAGGACTGCTCTACAGCTCAGTCTAGCATTGCGACACGCGGCATATGCGTGGGCAGCGAAAGAGCAGGTAGCTACACATGTCAGCGCACCGATGTCTTGTGCGTGCACGTAAGCCAGGCCAGCAGCCATGTCACGCAGGAGCATCAGGACGCGCTCAAATCGCACGCCGCCCTCCCTGCTCAGCAGGTGCCCATGCCTCACCAAGTTGGCAAGTGTACCACCCGCACAGTACTCCTGGATCAAATACAGCTTGAAATTCGAAACCGCAGCACTGCTGTTGTCTTGGAAGCGCTTGAGCTCATGCGACAATGTATTGACTATATTGGCATGGCTCAGGTTGTACACAACTTCTGCCTCCTCACGCGCTCGATTGTGGATACCTGACGCCTCAGACGCTGGCACCTGTATGCCACACACGCTGATCTTCCCACACAGCCTCCCTCACCCACCCCATGGTGGGTGGTTCCTGACAAATCTGATCAAACATATTCTGTTGACTGAAGTAGCATATCAAACCTGGGTGCCCTGCGACGCCAACACAGGTGTGGCTTACACATACACACAGCGTTGCTAGCAGCATTAGATGAGTGTGCACCTGGAACGTGACTGTTTTGATCGCTACTTCAAGACCGCGCCATGTTCCCCAGTATACTGTACCGTGGCCGCCATCACAGATCACGCCCTCGATCTCCAGATGCTCATTCTCCATATCGTGCCGCGTCTGCTCCAGTGTACGCCGAGCAAGCTCACTGCTAGAACCGCTTGTGCTGCGATCTGCGGGTGTCGCAACCACGAGGGGGTCCTCTGGACGAGGCTCAGACGCACATATCACCGAATTGCCGTCTGCTGAACTGGACCTGTGAGTGAGGCAAGCTTCCCGTGCCGGATGCGACTCTGTGCTTGGTGTGGTGCCGTCACTGCGCGGGCTGGGCGAGCCTGTCTTACATATGTCGAGCGTGCTGCATGACAAAACGCTCGCGCCGGGGACCGTTGGGCTTGTACTGTCCAAGGCATGGTCGCTGACTGCAGCTGACGCCGGCAGCGAAAGCGCATGTGTGCTGGGTGGGTGTCTCACAGGAGGCACAGCCTTTGCAGTGTCCGAATGCACGTGGGGCGTGATGTACACTGGTGCATGATCCGCAGCAATTACGCCTTTGCTCCTGCATCCATTTGAAGCACTAAAGTTTTATGCTGCAGCCATTGTAACCGACATGTCGGCGCCACAGTGCAGCAGGCGAGTGGAAAAATGCACGGCAGCCATCAATGAGGAACAGCCGTACGTTGGGGTGGCCAGGCGGTATGTAAGGCCTTCAAACTCTGCCGGAATGGCGTGTGCACTGCTGTCGGTGCAGATAGTGTCGCTATGCACGCTGAGGCTGCCGACGTACTGCTCGACAGACGGACGCTCGTGGCAGCAGCAGTCACAGCAACCCCACCACATGCAGCATGCTGCCGCAAGCATGACAATAGCTGCTGCACACATTAGCGCTGGTGAGAGCAACCTAGATGCGAATGTAGCATCATTTGTCGTGTGGGCCTGCAAGGGAAATCTCATGCGTCAGACTAGCCCTCAATCAGCACGCACCTGCACAGATGGACGCAATTTTCAGGGCTGTTTCTTCACCGAGAACCCCATCTGACGTGGCCGGTATTGCAGGGGGTGGTATAAAGGAGTCCGCCAATGCAGCTGCACTTGCAATTCGAAATGCATCGGCTGATAGGGCAGGTTGCCTGGGCACCCGCGGAAGCACCTCGCACGTGATTGTATAATTTTCGGAGTGCATGCCCAGGAGGAACAACTCCCGGACCATCAATCCATTCCGCGCGTCTAAGACCTGCGTCACATCAGCAGTGAGACTTCATTTTTGGTGTCAGGCCTGCGCATCGGCACTCATGAGGGAGAATCCATGCCAAAACAACCGGCGGTGTTGTACTCCGGAGTGAGCATTGTTTGGCAGCAAAGCTTTCGCATGCATCAGCAGGCATGATCTGGACACTACAGCAAGTTGACACATGTTCATGGAGAGACTGCACAGTCCACAAGACATGGCGTGCACACCTCCACATCAACACGAGAATTGATATTGTGTACTGCATTGGCTTGCAGTCTTGAGAAGAAGTCCATCAGGAAGGCTAGCTCAGGGCAGCTGACGGCAGCATGGACGTTTTGCAAATGATACAGTGGCAACTCCTTTCGGGACGGCCCTTCCCCTGCAACCGCGATCCAAAGAAGCGCAGACAGAGACTCCTGAGAAAATACACCATTGCTGGGCTCCATAAAAGGCAGATTGGCCAGAGTGAGGTCTCGCAGCAGCAACGAGCGTTGCCCTTCATACTCGCCGTAAGCGGGAGCCTGAAGCTCGAAGATGTTATGGCTGCCACGAAAATCGATTGTCGCAAACGGCGACATTCCCGCAATCACAGTTCGTCCAGGCAAAACTGCTCGCTTATGGTTCCAGGCAGAGGGCGGCTCCAAGGTCAACAATCCTGCAGACAAGTGATTTTCAAGAGCTGGCTGGCGTGGCAATACACACACGTGCCACAGCATGCTCACCTGTCACCTGAATAGTCTGATTGGCGCCATTGGCAATTGCTGCTCGACTCAGGTCGTCACCGAAGGCCTGAAGAGACGTATCGAATGCGAGCTCCTTCCATGTGCAATACAGAGTCACGTAATGCAGTTCGAGGGACCCCGGGGGATACACAAACTTCGTGCTCCAGCTCCTGATTGGAACAACATCACCAGGGCTAACACGTGCCAGAGATGCAGCGCCAGGCATGTCTAGCAGCTCCTGCAATCACGCATCGCATGCTGTGATGGAGGTGCGCATGCGTGCGGCAGTTGTGTCGCAAAATTTACCCAGTAGAGGGGCCACATAATTGCGGGCCACACCTGACACCACATTGTACATGAGCCTCCGTGCATGTCTAAAGCTGCATCGGCTTCTACCCGGAGAAGCTGTGCTCCTATCTGCAAATTGGAGACGTCTTGTGCAGGGGGCCACAGGACATGGCACCTGAACAGCTGCACGATTGCGGCACTGTCCAGGTGAAACCACTCTGAGCATCGTAAGTCGATTGTTGATTCTTGACAGTCTACAATGACGTGTGATCCGTTTGCAATGGTCTGACCCTCACATAGCTGCAAAATGCTGTTAAGGGGAAGCCTGATGCGCTTCACAGGGTCCGGAGCAGTGAGAGCAGATTTAAAAAGCTGCTGCGAAGTAGCCAACGTGTATGGCCCGTCTGGTGGCTCAACAACTTCCTCATCACCACCAGAGACCCTGTTGGAACTGACGACCACCGAAGAAAGATCGGGAGCATGAAGAATTGTCCTTCCGAAAGCCGGTCGGTTGAGATACCCAACGTCCTGGAAGCTAGCACGGCAGGCGGCGTCCCCAGGCAGACAACAGATGCCCAAGACGAGCAGCAGCCAATTCATCAGCCGTGACTGTGTGTGCTGTGCTGTACGTGTTGTAAGTCACGTCGGCCAAGCTCAAGCCATCTGCCAAACGCGATCATCCGTACCAAAGCAAGACTAAGGACTGGACAAACCTGAACAGCCACACAGACATATTCCTATGACCTAAATAGCGTATGCGGTGGCTGCCACATACAGGCGCATGCTGGCCACTTTAGACTTGATGCCCCAGAATCAGGGATACAAACCGACGTGAGCGATCTGACAGGCACGAATGCATTGCTGAACATATGGAGGAAAAGATGTATGGCATCAGTAGCCCGACGCACCACACAGGCTCCGAACAGATCGCTTGCACGCAACAGCGCGCCAAATCATGCCCAACACGGCACCCAATATGCAAACCACAAGCACGTTGCTGTTAGGAATTGAGCTGGCGCGTGCGCGGGCGCGGGAGGGCGCCACCTGTGACGCGGCTTCCTGAGCTCAAGCTGCAGCGCAGTGAGCCGGAACATGCCAGAAGTACCTTTCGCGGCGGCATCGGCCCTACGGCATCATGATGTGCCAATAGTTACTTGCTCCGAGCTAGGTATGCGTGTACGTAGCACACAGCGCGTAATGAATCAACGCAGGTTTGAGCTTGAACGATTGACTTGTAAGCGTGGAACAACGCATACATTCACATGGGCTTCAGCTACTCCGCTAGAGGTTGAGACTGCGAGCAGCCTGGACTGGATTGTGCGACACAGGCAACAGGTAGTTGTAAGCAGCTCGCCATCGTCGTGTTAGCAATCGGAACGTCATTGTCGGTGATACTGCACTAGCACAATGCAGGTTCTTGCAGTAGTCAACAACGTTTGCTTGCTACATGCAATTTTCCTCACCCCACCAGCCAGAAGCACATGTAATTCTTGAGATCATGAGACCTGTCAATACACAGGACATGCATCAGTGAACGGCATGCCGTCCAGGCTGACTCATCTGCGCGGTCATTACGCGGCGGCTTTCACCAGGTTCGTGAGGTCTACATGGGATCGCCCGTCGCCAAAGATGTATGACAAAGTTTGCGTGGTTACACCCTTTAATCGCGTGGGCATAGGACCCCACGGATCTTCATTAAAATGGTGGTGACGGAGGATGTGAAACCGCCGCGCAAAGTCCTGTACATACATTTATCAACGGTGTTATGCATGCGCGCGCTAAAGCCTTAGTCAACGTTGATCAACTGCTCAAGGCACACATCCACACCATGCATGCAGGTGGCGGTTTCTGGAGGAGCCGCTGCACGAGGTGGAGACAGCGCTGCTGAAGGGCCTCGGCGACATTCTGGATGTGACCAGCCTCACGGACGCGCAGTGCCTGCAAGCCCTGCTTCCCCACCGCCACGGCGGCATGGGCCTACGCAGGTTCACCCAACCCATCGCCGACGCTGCTCGCCTGGCATCCGCTGCACTCGCCCATGCAGCCCTCGCAGAAGGGACAGATCGAGGCCTGCCGTTCCGCGGCGATGCGGGCGTCGCCATGCGCCACACTCTCGACGAGTTGCGCCAGCAGTGGCCAGGCATCCCGGGGCTGTCTGAGTGCCCCGCCGAGCCCGCGGAATGGGCGGGCCTGAGCGGCGGGGGGTCTGCCATCCGCATGTCACGGCTGCAGAATGCAGTCGGCCGGGCCGACTGACCCCCGGGCGGCTGCGCTGCTTGCAGCGCTGGATCAAGGGACGCGCAGCCCGTCGTCAGCAACACACGAAGAGAGCCTGACCAGCAAGGCGCGCCTGCATAGTTGCGCAGGCTCGATGGCCTCAGCTTTCCTGAAAGCTAGGCCCGGTGCGACTGAGCTGATTGCCACAGAGTTCCGCGTGAATGTGCGCTTGCGCCTAGGTGAGTCACTGTTCACCGGCCAAGAGGCGGACGGCGACTGCGTGTGCGGCCGGGCATCGCCTGCTGAAGGTTTGCATGCCTTGGTGTGTAATGCAGTGTGGCGCACGGTGGTCGCCCGCCATGATGCGATCACGCAGGCATGGCGCCGCTTCATTATGCGGGTGGGCATCTCCACGTCTCTTGAGCCCAACATCAAGAGCCTCCCGCAGTACCCGGATGTGCCGGGCGCACGGCCGCCCGCACAGCCGCCCGGCCCCTCCTGTGAGCCTGCCAGCTGTGCTGCCGCTGGTGCACTCACTCCACCCACCCCGGCCCCCAGCGCCTCGGCCGTGCCTTCAACCCCATATGGCACCCAGACGCTGGCGCATTCCCCGCCTGCCCCCTTGCGCCCCTCCGGACCGGCGGACAACGCTGCCCCGCTCGGCGACGCCGCCACGGCGGACGGCACCTCAGAGGGACCAGCCGCCGCGGCTGCACTCGTCGCTGCTGCCATCTCAGCCGTTGTTGCCTCGTCCGAGGTCAAGGCTGCCGCGGCCGACACGGCAGGCGCCATGGACATAGATGTCCCCGGCGAGGCGGCCGTCGGCCACAGTGGCGCGCGGGAGCTCAGCGCATCCGCTGCCGCCGCCGCCGCCGTGGCCGTGAAGGCGGCCGCCCCGGCCGGCCAGTGCACGGTGCGGTATGAGCACCTGCCACAGGTGGGCCCGGTGGCCACTGGTTCGCCGCGACGCCTGCCCGAGGGTCAACGGGGCCGCGCGGCCGCGGCTTGCGCCCGGCCGCTACCCCCCCGCTCGCAGCGCGACCCGGAACGGGGTGATCTGCTTGTGATGTTGCCCTGCAATACCATTGTGGCCGATGTGCGTAACCTGTCCGGTGGCCCCCTCCCGGGTCGTCGCCGCGGCAAACACGCCGGGCGCTGCCGCCCAGCTGATGGACGACCGGAAGCGAGACAAGTACGGCCGCTCCGGCACTGGCGCGTGTCGCTTTGTGTCCCTGTCGCATGAGACGTTTGGCCGTGTGGGCACGGGTGCGTTCGCCTTCCTAAATAAGATCGCTGACTTCGCTGCGGCTTCGGGGGCCGTGTCCAGGCGAGCGTTCTTGCAGACTGCCATGTGCGAACTCTCCACTACTCTGTGCCGTGGTGTGACGCGCCAGGTCCTCGCTGCGTATGCGGCTGGCGGACCGGGCAGTGGTGCCTGGCCACGATGTCCCGTCGGACGTGCTATAGGCGGCCGCTGGCCGCCTTGCTGGACCGGGCGCCGCGGTTGCAGCGGCGCAGGCCGGCCCCGCATCTGGTCGTGCTGGCCCGCCCTGCCTTCCCGCGAGCCACCGTGGGGGGAGTGATGCGGCGCCGCCAGTGCCCTTCGCGCCCCGCCCTCAGGCCCCTGCCGGGCGGCCGGAGGGGGCGGGCTGGTACGCCTTGCACTGTGGGGGGCGTGCGCCCCTGGGCTCTCATGTGCGGGGGGCCCGTGATGGAATGCTCCAGTGGGGCCGGATGGAGTGGGGGTGCTGCTGTTGGGGGGTCGGTGGTGGCTGGTTTTGCTGGGGTGGGCAGTAGTGCGGTGTCGGTGGTTGCTGTGTGCGGTTGTGGCACAGGTGCCGTGGTGGAGGGGTGCGGGAGTGCGCATGCATGTGGGCGCGTGGGTGTGGTTGTGTCGGCTGTGTCGGTTCGTTGTGGCTTTTCGCCTGGGACAGTGCTTGCTTTTCTGCTGGTGTCTACTTTCGGGGGGTTTTGGCCGTCTGCTTTCCTTCTGTTGCCCTCGCTGCCGGGCTATTGCGTTCATCTCCGTGTAACACCATGCATGCAGGCGGTGACAAATCGGTTTCAAGACTTCTATTCATATTGGGCTCTGCGCGATAGCAGCGCAATAGGAACGCCACATGAGGCAACTGTTCGGGACCGTGATGCACTGTTATGGGGATGTGAGGCATGTTTTTTTTCACGGATGTGAAGTCAATTTTCGACGTGGTACATGTGGCATGCCCCTGAGCATAGAAGCTGAAGCGTTGAACATATGTTGCCGTTGCAACGCATTGCATCGATGTATATCTGTTGCCGCGGCGCAGATAGCTGTTCAAACGAACAATTGAGCTCAGACGTCAGCCTGAATACATACATGTACAACTGTATACTGATATGTACTGTTACATCGAGGGGCGACGATCCAGTTGTAATCGGTCAATTGATTCAACACACATACTGATATGTACTCTTACACCAAGGGGTTCCAACCAGTGCACCAAGCGTGTGTACAACTAAATCCTCAACTCACATGTTACCCATCAGGTGTGATTCGACCAGGCGATCACCTGGCACAAACTGCACACCCGTGGCGACCTGCCTACTTCCCCTTCCCCCCCCCTCCCCCTGCCCCTCCTCCTCCCCTGCTCTCCTTCGATCCCCCCGCGCCCCCGCCCTTCTCCTCAGCCCCTCCCCGGACACGGCTCGTACCACGGCGTTCGCGCCAGTGGCTGCGGCTGTGACCCCTGGGACAGGTGGCTTGTGGCCACGGCAGTGGCTGTGGCGCGCGACTGCGCACCCGTCTGGACTGCTGTGGTCGGATCGGCGCCTGCCGGGCGCAGTGGGCCCGGTTCCTGCTCCCAGTGTAACACACACACACACACACACACACACACACACACACACACACACACACACACACACACACACACACACACACACACACACACACACACACACACACACACACACACACACACACACACACACAACACAGGAAGCAAGCACAGCATCGTACCAACATTACGCAGTCCACGCACACGTCAAACACCGGCAGCATGCACCGGTCCCACCGCGCCCGGCCACAGCAGGCCAGACGGGCGCGTGGCCGTGCGCCACAGCCACCGCTGCGGCTCAACGCCATTTCTCACAGGTGCCACAGCCGCAGTCACCGGCGCGAATGCCGTGGTACAAGCTGCGTCCATGGGGGGGGGGCTGAGGAGAAGGGGCGGGGCAGGAAAGTGGGGAGGCAGGCAGATCGCGATGGGCGGCGGGGGGGGATGGGAAAAGGGGTCGTGTGTGTGTGTGTGGGGTGCTGTTTCTGTTAGCGATGGGTGTGGATCATATTGCTGTGGACCGGGCTGCTTGTGATTGCTTGTTTCAAACAAGTTGCTTGTTTTGGTTTTTCTGTGTCCTGCTCTTTTCCCTCAGCGCTGCTAAGGCCTTGATCTGCCACTATATAACACACCTGTGAGCTATGCTACGTCGGACATGGTCTTTCTTATCACATATTCGTTTCCTTTCACCTTCGCCGCGCTGAACTCACCTAAGCCTTGGTCAATCCAGCGGCTCTCCGCCCGCTTATCGAACGGCGCAACCACCGACTCTGCCAACGGATTCAGATACTCCATGGCGTGTGACCCCAATCTGCTATACATCTCATGTTCAACTGGCACAATCATATACGATCGCTGCTGTCTCTTTGTAGTGATCGGAGCTGTTCACGCAGCTGCACCCTTCATCATGATGCTTTGCCCACCACAGCCACTCTAGATAGGTGGATGAAGCTGACGTCCAGCACAAACACATCGCTGCCTGGACTATGCGCTAGGATGTTCCACCTATTGTCGTCCCTACAGCGTCTGTCCTGGCAGCGCATCACAGGCTCACTCGATGCGGAATACCCTGCCGCTCCTACTCGACGGCGCCAAACTGTAATGGCAATGTAGTGGCGCAACATCCGGCAGTCGGTGTTGTGTCGACATGTCATGGCATATTCTACGTCGCAGGGCTTCACCCGGGCATTGCAGTCACGCATAACCTCCCCAGCTAATGGCGGCAGGGGGAAAAGTCTGCCCCTGAAACGCATCCAATTGTTAAAATCCCCATAATTCAAAATCAGCATGCTGTTAGTTGAGAGGGAATCAAGACGTGTGTTCTTGCAGAATGCCATGTGCGACCTGTCCACCACCCTCTGCCGGGCGTCAACAGGCAGGTTCTCGCAGCGACTCTACTGCGCTGAGATGCTGCTGCGGTGCTCGGGGACGCGTCCGCGCGTGCTCGTCAGACTTCGAGTCCCAGCCCTGAGCCGTTGGCTGCCGTGCGTGCGAAGTGCTGAGGGCGGGGGTCGAGTGGTACAGTCTGGCGTCTCTACCTGGGCCCCCGCGCGGGGGCCGGTGCTTCCGGGGGCCGGTGCTTCCTAACCGCAAGGGGGTTACTGGGGCTGGCATGCGAGTTCTCAGGTGGAGCTGGGTGCAATTATGCCGACACTGGTGTCTATGGGGGGGGGGGGGTGGGGGCTGAGTGTGGCTGGGCTGTGTGTGTCTGTGGATGTGTACTGGTGTGCAATTTGTGCTTGGTGTGGCTGTGTGGCGTGCATGGGTGGGGCGTGGATGAGTGTGGCGTGGATGACGTGATTGTGTGCCCTGGTGAACAATTTGTTGCAGTGGATCGTAGCTTTTGGATTCTTGCATATTGATTGCTGTCAGCCGCTTGCTGAAATTCGAATGCTTACTTGATGTTGCCCTCGTGAGGCCTCGCTGCTGTGCTGCTGTGTTGATCTCCGTGTAACAAAAGCACACACTCGCGCACACCTGATGACCCCATCCGCGCCACAACGATCAATGCATGCTACCCCAGCCACACCACGCTCCAGCACGCCCCCACAGCCACCTATGACCATGCCTTGCATAGCCCCGACCACTGGCACCAGAATGACCCCACTGCACCCTGCCCTGCGCGAGAACATGCATGCCAAACCCAGTGACCCCTGTGAGAGGCCGGGGGTCATGCTCCCCAACCTGGCCCCCCTCATAGTGGGAAGTACCCGCACAGCCCCCCGCACTGGGGACTCGTGGAGACGCCAGAACGTAGAAACCGCCGGCTCCTCATCCCTGATCTCCGCCACGCACATGCCGGCCCAGTGTGCGGCGTACGAACACCAAGGCCGGCACGTATACGCGCACGCGGCCCCAGGCATCTACGTAGAAACCCCCTTCTACAAACGCAACCTCGTCTGAGGGGATCGTATGTACAGGCAGCACAACCCGCCCGGCAAGGCGGCTGCGCAGCGTATTTGGCCGTGGTGTCGCAGTGTATGGAGCACCGAGCTCGAGGTGATGAGCATGGCTCAACCCGGTTCTTCCATACCTGTGATAGCATGCATGGCCACTGGGGCCTCACGAAGCACACGCTTTGCATGCGGCAGGCCGTACTGCTTGCTATGTTTGTTCTGTCACTTGCTTCCTTCCCCCGGCCCTGATCTTTCTCTTCTTGCATGTGTTGATGTGCTACGCGCGAGGGTGTGTCAACACACGCTATCTCAAAGTTCCAAGCACGGTGCCCGTGTTACGTTCATGACACTTTAGGTTGATATGCACTTACTGCCCTTTTGTTTCGGGTATGTGAAAGAAAACTGGCGTCATGGCGGCGGCCTCTCGCGTGATGGCTGGCTGTGCTACGGCGTTGCGCCGATCAGGTGCCCTGCAGGACCCAGTTGAGGCCATCATCTATCTCCACGTAGCACAGCGCTTAATCACATACAATACATGTTGCATGAACTCTCGCAATAGGAAACAGAACTCAACTGGAAGACCTGAGCAGATCTAGTAGATGTTTGTTGCGAAAATCATTGTAAACTTTTTGTATCTCGGACTGCAGCACTTTTGACTTGTGCAGCTTCACAGCTTGAAGAGCCCTGAGCACTGCAGACTGGACATCGTTGTCAGGATCATCAAGATGTAACAGGAATGCAGCAACGAAGTACCTGCAAGCAAACAGTCAGTCAAATAGCTCCATAGGCTCTGCACTCACATGACGGCAACACCGCACCGAGTGTTGGTATCACAGTACGCTGATGGCAGAGCATGCTTTGCAAAAGCTTGGACTGCTGCTGCTGCTGTAACACGAACAGCATTGCTGCTATCGTCCATTCTTTTAGTGAGCTCCGGGTATAACTGCCGGCGAATCTCATCGGTGAAACGGTTGCCGGCCAGCTCAAGCAATGCTGCAGTTGTGTAACAAGCAAGTTTTCGTGTATCTGCATACCAGTCCTCATCCATACTTTGACAAAGCAACGGCAGAAGTTGTCCCTGAGAAGACAGTGCTGGTACTAAGGCCGATGCTTCCATCCTTCGCTTTGATAGAAGAGTGTACAGTGCATGAAGAGCGCTGTACCTCACAGCCGCTGCAGACTTGCCTGCAAGACTTGGGCTTTGTGACTTTTCAGACAATGATCCTCGGTGGGGCAGATTAAACGAGTTGCAGGACCACAACATACCTGCCCTCCAAATCAGCGGTGGAAGAATCACAGTCTCGATGACAAGGTACCCATGGCCCTGACAGAACACATACCCTTGTGCATCGTTTTCCAAGACACCATCAATGCTGCGCAAAAGCTCCATGCGCAGTGCTGGGTCTCGCTCATGATCACGGGTCACTCTGCTGAAACCGTCACACAGGGGCTTGCCCATTGCCGCAAGAATCTCACCTGGGCAGGCATGCAGAATTGATGCCAAGCTTGACATGTCTGGATGATCAGATGTCCACTGTTGGGAGTGCTGCAGCATGCTTGAAACCAAGCTATATGCATGCAGCCCTGCCAGCTCTGACACAGAGGCTAGTCCACAGAACAATGCTAGCTTCTGTTGTGACTGCATGTGTTCAGTTTGCCGATTAAAAGACTCGCTATGATCCAATATGGAGCGACGACCAGTGGACCGTCATGGTGATAGAAGTTTACCTGCTCTGTCAGCTCTTGAGTGTATTCATCTGATCCATGGCCGCGCAAGTGCATCAGAATGTGGAACAGTCGCTCGCCTACTGGTTCAACAGCAGGTCCAGCCAGTTCAATGATGTTTGCTACCACCACGACCAGCTGCCTCTGCAGCTGCGCATGCGGTAATGACCTGACTTCCTCGCTAGCCAGCCATTCTGCCATCTGCTTCAAGTGCTCTTGAGTTGGTTGCCTGCACGCCCGCCCAGCTGCCCGAGCTAAGCTTGACAGTGTCACCAATGCACACACAGTTGCATTTGGCTGGCCTCGGAGGGTCGATACATATTCCAGCATCAAAGGCATCCAGTGGTGTACCTGCAACCATGAGAAGCTGATGTACTAGAGGTTGGCCTTGGATGAGGCAGAGGAAGGTTCCAGTATCACAAACTGCAGCAGAGCTTGTGCGCACCTCGCAGAATGTTCCAATAGAATACATGCAATGTATGATCCACACTGTTACTGCCTCATGTTCATCTCCAACTGCTTGGCAAAGGCAGGGCAAGATTCGATCCAGGTAGTTGGTCATTCTGTTCTCAGCTAGAGCCAGGATGCTGTAGAGGCTTCGTGAAGCTGTGGTTCGCAAACTGGTGGTCCATTCCTTGAGATCATGCAGCGCTGCTGGTAGGAGGTTCATCAGCTGTGCATTGATCATTTCACGAAGCGCTGCAGGGGCTCTTTTGTTAAGGGGACTAGGTAGGCTGGCAGCAGCTGCTGCTTCTCGGCCAGTGCCTTCAGCGTCCACCTCCTCAAACGAGACAGCATCGTCACAAATTCGCTCACAGCCCACAGTCGTGTGCCCACAAAAAGCCTGTCCAACTTGGCTCAGGCTGGCCACGGTGTCAATAGCGGCTTCAGTGCTGCTGTCCGTGACACCGAGGAGCAAGATCGGCAGAAGGTGTGGCACCAACCCACCCCCGGATGCACTCTGTACATCTTGGACCAGCCACGATGCGCAAGCATGGTATGTAGCAACCCGAAGGTCAATCGACTTGTCCACTGCAGCCATGCGCAGTGCTGGAAGAACTTTAGATGTAAGCAACTCGATGGAGAAACGAGCCTTCTCTCCAAGAGCTGTAAGAGCTTGTAGCCCGGCAGCACGAACCCGCGAGTGTGGATGCCGGACAAGGTCGACCAATGACTTCACTATCAAGGCACACACACTTGTAAGGTCATCACGCCGAGACTTGTGGGACAGTGCTGTAATCCCTGTGCAGGCTGATTTCTTTGTCTCATGGAACGAATCATCGAGACACCGACTGAGAATTGCAGCGATGTCTTGAACGGCTGATTCACCGCTCGTACTGGCCTTTGCAACCATGATTGTTGACGTCAGGATGGATATCTTAAGACGAATTTCTTCGCTCTCCTCCAGGGGACATGATTGACCGATTCCCATTCTATTCTTCAATCCTTCCAGAGCTTGGGATATGAAATCATGATCTTCGGGAGTGGCCAGAAGCAAATTTCTGATCACGTCGGTGACAATCTCACGACAGTTGTCACTTGGGTCACTGAGCATGATGATAAGCTTTCTCCGCAAAGCCTCTGACTCCAAAATATGAGCCACGTCGCGAGACCGGTTCTCTGGCATGGAGCTTGCAATCAGCATGTTTAACTTTTCAATCGCCTGCCTGCGTTCGTTCCGGTCTGGATCGGACAGGCAATTCAGGTCTCGCTGCGTGAACGCTCCGTCTGCCCCTTGTTTGTTTGAAGCCAACTTTGACGTATTCTGAAGTTCACGCCCACACATGGCGTTTGGATGCCGACTTTCGCTCAGTGCTTCCAGCGATAAACGTGGACATAGCACTCCCGAGGAACGCCCGCTCGCGCGGCTGTCCCGTGGGGCTGTACTCGCCTTCAGAGCCTTCCATATGTCATCGACACGTCTCGACATGTTCCTCACCGTTTCATCGGTTCGTGCATGTAGGCGTGGATACCCCCTTCTACAGCAGGAAGCATCAATCAGACAGCACAGCACAGGTAAAAATACGGCAAGACATACACGCGCACAACACCTACCAAGCATGGCAATGCGGGCAGCTGATATCGCAGCGTGGAGCCGGGCAGGATGCATGTGTTACACGGAGATGAAAGCCGGGCAGGACGCATGTGTCATTTCGTTTACGTGGCCCCTGCCGCCGCGCCCCAGCGCCACTTTCCCGTGGCTTGCTCGATATTTCTGCTCTGTGCATCGCTCAGATAACACTGATCAGCTGCAAACTCGTTACACCGTTCTTCAAATCCTATTTTTCGACAGTACGCAAACTGCCGTATCAGGGCTTGCAGCCTTTCAGCGACATGATTGTTACCGCTGTTCAACACGTGTTCGCGTATCCAAATTTAATCAAATACATTACGAACTCAGATCTGCAGAAAGTTCGACCTAGAATGGACTGGATGTCTTTGCTCATGCAAAAGCCTGACGCGATCCTGTACAGGTCCACGCGAACCTTCACGCCCAGAATCTGATCACACAGTCACAAAACATGCTGAGCATGCTGTCTCATTTCTACAGATGCTCGCATGTCCGACAGCTCCAACACTCAGCCAAGGTTTTCATGCCACCTAATGCAAAGCAATGGTGGAACATCTCTCCCAGCAGTGCTTATATCCATGCATGGGAGTGGTACGCCGCGAAAGCTGTCTTCGTGCGGTTGTTCCCCGCCGCTGTGCCAGAAAGTGCAGATGCAAAGCTTTCTGTATGAATAGGACTCCGAAGTGCAGGTTCATCCTGGTGATGGTTCTGTACAACCTGTTCTCCGCTCCATACATCGTGTCATTTGTGGCCTCAGAGAAGTGTGGCAAGGGCAATGCCCTAATAGGTATACTGCGGGAGCTTTCATCGGTATGCTCAGAATTGCATGGGTCAACGAAGTCCAGGTCGCAAGCGTGTGAGCAACCTGGTCGCAGGCATCTGTCCGCACTTCGTGACACATGCAGGCATGCCAGAGTGGAGATGGCTATGTTGATGTGCTGTCCAATAGTCCAGATGCAACATCTTTTGACCTGGACAAAGTGGCGTTCGAATTCTACCTTCCTTGTGCCTCAAATATCTTTTCGCTCGTTAACATTGCGTCTGATTGTGCATTCTTTACAGACATCGTGCTCAGCTTTGTCACTGGATATGTACCAAGGCACAGTAGCTTGCCGGAATATAACATGCGATCAATCGCATTGAATTATGTGAAAGATACCTTTGCCTTTGATGCCATCGCAACATTTCCGTGGGAACCTGTGCGCCTTGTCACAGCTGTTTTACATTTTTTGTCTGTACCATGTACTCTGGCCATCTCGGTCATGCAAATGGGCGTCAGTCACTAGTTCACTGCAGGTAGTACGTGTACTATTTCCATCTGCGTCTGGTTGGTTGGGATTAAAGCTCATCAATCTCGTCAGGTTCTTCAGGTTGATCAAAGTGCAGCGGAAGCTTGGAGCATACTTGTCCACACCCTGGGTGCACTTAGGATGTGTCGCAGGCGTATACCTCATGTGTGCTCACTGTCTAGCCAGTGTTCTTTTCTTCATCGGACGGTGGCAAGTCAAAGATCTTGAGTTGGGCGCCCCGAACGACTTTGTGGGTAAGGTCACTGCTCCTGAGGATCTCCCTACAAGTTCGTTTTGCACACAATATTGGCGCGCAATCACGATTTTGGCAGATGCAGGAGCCCCTTGGGTCATAAATGAATGCCTACAATTTGCTGATGCAACCACGCAGTACAGTGTTGCGTTTTATTGGGCGGTCACCACAATCACGACGGTCGGATATGGTGACATTGTGCCGAACACAAACACGGACAAAGTTTTCATTATGTTGGCAATGTTTTTCAGTGGAACACTGCAGGTGTGACGGCACTGCCGTGTCCATGTGTTGGTCAGCATACCTGTATCATCGATGCTCTTTACAGGCAGCCATTCTTGCCAATGTTGCTGTGGCAGTGGAAAGCCTCCAGGCCAAGCATACTCTAATCGCCACTCGCATTCGACAGTTTATGGCGGGACTCAAGTTTCATGACATCCCTGCGCCATTGACCAGTCGTGTCCTTGACAGCATTGAATACTATGCATCACAACGATACGGCGTGCAAGATCAGGACACTTTGCAAGTGTTCCCGCACAGGTACTTTGCAGATTGGTTCCTACCAGCTGAGATATCTGGCTCAGCAGGGTTCATTTAGGCACATTCTGAAGTGACCTACAAACATTGCATGCAGGCTACAAGTCGACATTGCGCATGATGTCCTTAGCACCGTACAACCTTGTGTAAGCATTTTTGAAGGATGTTCTCATGCTCTGCTGCGGGAGCTTTCACTGCGCTGGGCAATGATGATCACACCTCCTTCTGAACATGTGCTTGTCTCAGGTTGGCTTCACTTTGTGAGAGGCTCAGTGCTGACAAAAACTGCATCAACCTGTAAAATAGAGTGCTGCACAGGTGCTCCTGCAATGGAAGTGTACCAACTGGTCACTGGGACATGCATTGCCAGAACCAGTAGTGGAATCTATATAGACACACTAGGGGAAGGATCTGCAATTGGCCATCTTGATGCCGTGTTGGGAACCACCTGTGGAGCAGATGTTGTTGCAAAGACGTACTGCACGATGTACTGCTTGTCCACTTTGGATCTGTGGGAGATTTTGCAGGCATGCCACTGCTTGGACTCCAAAAAGCACTGGAAACCAATGAAGTCGATGCACTTCGACTTGTGAAGTGGGTGCATGTTTGCCGTGCACAAGTGGATACTCGTTTGCCGTATACACGTGAGACAGTATAGACTGAACATGGCTCGGCACTCTCAATGGATACCGGTGGGTATCTGACCCTTGGGCAGCTGATGTCACCATCAATTGCAGGCTTTCCCCGACGATGTGAAAGGCATAAAGCAAAGGGCTGTGGAAGAGCGCAGCAACTCCCACAAAATAACTGTCACCAAGTTACTGTCTGTAAGGAGCGAGGTGCAAAACGGCACAAAGGCCTTGGAGCCAAGGAATGTCTGCGCAAGGGCAGCCATCATGGCAAGTACAGCTGACCCAATAGAGGAAACCATCAACGAATTGGTGCTTTTAGACCCCATGGCCAGCGATTTAGCAGTCAATCCAGATGCCATGTGTCAAGGCATGACCGGTCCAGGCCAAGCGGCACTTGTTTGCGGCTCGTCAGCTGCTCACAGTACTGGGGGTTCCAGGGCTCAATCGAGTGTGATGATTCGAGCTCGACAACGCGTGGATGGCATGATGCAAAGACTTCAAGATGCCTTGGCTACCGCCAGTGCCATGCAGCAATCTCATTGAACAACTCTATGCATGTCGAGTACTCGTGATTAAAGCACGCGCAGCGCGTTGTCTGACAGTCTCCCCATTTGCTATGCCACCCATTGCAACTGTGCAGACCTCTTTGTTGAGGCAGAATATGCAACGGTGATGCGAACACAGATCGCGTAGAAGGTCTGCGTACTTAAACTGTACCAAAATCATTCTGGTGCAGAGGGTCCCTTATCTAGAGTTTCGTTGATTCATAATTGCGGCAAGGTTTGCCCGGAACTCGTTCCATCCCCATATGCTACCCTCTCTAGCTGGATCCCATGATGCCGAGATGGCTCCATAAGAAATGCCTAGAAGCCCTGCTCCGAACGCCAGCCCTGAGCTGACGAAGACTGTGCCCATGGGAAGCTCAACCTTTTGGACAACCTGCAGCACACAGTTTCTGAATATGTGCGAATTCTGAATTTTAGTGCATAATCGCCAAATGACAGCTCACCTTAAGGTACCAAAAGAACGGAAATAAAAGTAGGCCCAATACCACCGGTGTTCCCGAGAACAGGATAACTCGCCGCAGCATTCGGTCGGTCACCCGTGGATCCACCACATCATCGTCTTCAGGGTCTGCCAAAGCAGTTTCTGCTGGCACTTTTCCAACAGCTGTTGACAATTCATCTGCCTTTTTTGCTTGCTGTCGCGCAGAGAGCTCGTTGCCCATGTGCATTTGCTACGAAATGTGTCATACGTTCAACGAATACCACCCTGCTTTCGTTTTACCGTACGCTGGTACCGGGAATGGATGCAGATTTAAAAATCACATCAGAATGCAATCGCGATTTGTTGTGTGCGTTGAGAAACAGGGTTGGGGCATGTACCTTTTCTTTTGGTGGGAGAGGTGGCTTCTTTTCACCAAAACCTTTTGCTGCAGCAGCAGTGCATCTCCGTGGCTTCATCTGTAAATGCACACGCACGTACATCAAAGTAAACATGAGCGAAACATTCTGAAATCTATCTACTTTCGATTTCCGTGCCATGCGGTTGTTGCCTGCTGATCATTGGCCAAGATTGCGCAAGATGGCCCAGAGCACATGCTATGTACAGCCGAAATGTACGAAGTGCAACACTGTCCAGAAATCAGTCAATCTGTGGCTCCTGCGACTCAGCCGCAAGAACTGCAGCCTGATTGGCTTGGCAGCATCCCAGGTAGTGCCACTGAAATTCTGTACTGTCGCACCTTGCACTCCGCACACCACTGGAAAGGCGTTACGCCGTATACATGCAACGTCTTCATGTTCAAACACATCGAATCAGTCTACTGGTCAAGATCGGCGACAATTTGAAACCGTTGAAGAAGTGGCTGGCCACGGGCGAAATTGGAGCAGTGGCTACGCGGCATAAAGAGCGAACATCATCATGTCACAATAGGTTGAGCATGCCTGCACTCCAAGAAACCATTGGAAGGGCGAAGGTCACTCATGATTGATGCGTTACGTGCCCGTATACGGCCGTAGCAAGCGGACCTCGATATGCATGCGTGCACCGCATCCTCTTGTGATCACAAGCACGCCTTCAAGATAGCATCGGCTGATGCGACACAAGCCATGTTATTGCGTGATCGTCAAGCATGCTGGGTGTCACATCTTTTCGGCGTCGAGGAAAGGGGTACGTCACCTGCGCTCTCTCATTTTAATTGGCCTGCACCTCAACGCAAAACGAAAATCGCACCAGCAGCTCGCTTCCATCCCAATCAGGTCTCGACTGGTATATGTGATCGCGTGGTACTTTTGCTCAATTCCAAACCGTTGTTTTCCCTCAGCTGCCGAGCTCAGATCTGCTGCAATGACTTGTGTACGTCAGTGCAGGGACTGAAGCATATGTAGACAGCATGGTGGTTTAGGACTGTTCATCTGAAATACTCCTGGCAAATCCAGCTGAACTGAGCCTGCGTAGACTGCGCTTGGCTACACGGATGTAGCATGCTATGCTGCACCAGCCAAGGACATGCTCTCCGTGTATGGGCGACTGGCTTTACGGGCGGCAAGATCTATGCCCGCTGCGCAACTTCAACTCCCTGAAACACCGCAGACCCATGCATCAGCCGTAAATGCAAGAATGCGGGTCAGAATAGAGGCCTTGGACTGTGATGCCGTACCGCAGCAGGTCACACCACACGTCACAGAAAGCGCTGACATCGGTCTACTTCAAATTCCGCGGCCCCCCGCATGGATCTGGATCGTCACGATGTGCACTCTTGCGATTCTCATTTGCTATGCTGACCGGGCCAATATCAGCTTTGCAATCGTGTCGATGTCTTCAGAGTTTCATTGGAGCGAGTCGTACAAAGGCACCATTTTGTCCGTCTTCTTCATTGGATATGCTGGCACACAGTTACTTGGGGGTGCACTAGCCGACAGGCTTGGGGGCAAGCATGTCCTTGCTGCAGGTGCCTTTGCCGTGTTGCAAATTCCGCCGCAAATTGCGCCTTTGCCAACACTGTTGCTGGTACTCAACATGCTGCCCTTCGCAGGTGTCTTTGCATGGTCCGCGTTCACATTTGTGACCCCCGAAGCAGCTGCGGGGGGTACTTTCACCCTCATCGCATGCAGGATTGCGATGGGCTTGGGCGAGGTGCGCCTAGCTAACATGCATGGCCATAGTTACAACACCTCACACTAATGTACACGCATGCCATGCTTCACAGGCCCCAGGCTTGCCCCTGGCTCGCTGTCAACAGATCTGAACACCCCATTCTCATGCTGCTGTCAGCCGAATGCTCGATGCACGATGACAAGCCACTTGCAGGGCATAGCATTTCCAGCAGTGCACAGCATCATCTCCACGACGGTGCCGCGTGCACGTCACTCAACTGCTGTTGCGGTTGTGACTGCCGCCTCTTATGCTGGAGCTGCAGCAGCCTCGTTTGCCAGCCCTTGGATCATCTCAAACCTGTCGTGGCAGGCAGTTTTTTATATATTTGGAGCATCTGCCGCCACATGGCTGCCGTGCTGGTTCCTCATGCCATTTCCGACTGCTGCTGCCCCCACAGTTCATGTGGAGCTTCCTCAACCAACAGGGCCATCAGCTGACGACGTGGAAGGCGATGAGGATGAGCGGCCCACAGAATCCGCAAATGAAGACGAACAGCAGCTCTTGGCTTCTGCAGCTATGCTACAAACACAGCTGCCAGGTCCACGTAACAACTTCCGAGCGATTGGAATTGATGCAGGTTTCATTGCTCTCATGCAACGCAAAGAGGTGTGGGCGATCGGCATTGCGCAGTATTGCCAAAGCTGGGGTTTATATGTACTTCTCAATTGGCTGCCCACATACTTCACTGAGCAGGTGTGCTGGTCATAATGTATTGCACCATCGATCCAGGTCTGATATTCTAGTGTTGGACGTACGTAGCAGACATTTGTGTTGTAATTCAAACATCCGCCCTTTTCTCATCATGAATGACAGCTCTGTATTCGGGCTCCCTGCATTCCCTCTTCGCCATGTCACAATAAAAATCTCAAGCTTTTCGATGATGCATCACACAGGAAGAACATCTCGTTTGCAGTACAACATAAATGCGAATGATCTTGGAGGGTACACCGTTCTTCCTCCCCTCCTTCAAGCAGTCGTTGGTGGGTTCAGTGGGGTGCTGGCCGACTCCCTGATACAGCGTGGCATTCCAATCAAGGGTATCAGGAGATGGTCACAGGTACGACATCGCTTCTGCAGCTTGTTGGACCCGCACTCAGCTTTTTGCACACATAAGAGCCCACACTGACATCACACAAGGAGAACACTTGTAATAGCACAATGATCTATATTGCAGAGGTTGTCTTGCCACTGATATACACCATCGAGCCGCTATTACACAATGCATGCATGCAGATTATTGGTATGATGGGCCCAGCCGGCTGTCTCCTGTTAGCAGTGTCTCCAGCAGTCGAAGACTCTCCCGCCTCTGCGGCTGCTCTTATCACTGCTGCTCAAGGGTTCAGTGCACTCACACTTGCTGGTGTCAGTGTGAGTCACCTAGACATAGCGCCTCGTCACGCTGGCGCCATCTTCGGCTTTGGGAACACCCTTGCCACCGTTTCGGGGTTGCTGGGCACAAAGCTGACTGGAGAAATTCTACAGCTTACCACATCATGGACAATAGTATTCTCTGTCACAGCTGCGCACTTCGTGTTGGGAAGTGTCGTTTGGTACATGTGGGCGGGAGATGAAAAGCTTGCTGATGATGACCTTGATTGAATGCTCGAGCTGCGAATTGTCATTCCTTAATACTGTCTCCAAACGTCTGCAGGGTGAGGGTAGCAACCCCCAGTAAGTCCATGAATGTTCCTGCTGCTGCACGCAGCATGCGCACATCTTGTGCTTGAAACTTCACGAGAAGCGTGTTGCCATCTATCGTTATTGTCCTGTTGACGTCATGAGGGCGAAGTTCGGGATCCACACACAGCGTATCTTGGACCAATTTCGCATGCCTTGGGGAGTTAAAGGAGACGAAGATGTCACCTTTGTAGTCGCTGAAGTCAGACATAGATGAAGCAGAGATGCGTACAGAACTGTGCTGTGCTCTGGCGTGCTGCGTGCCTGTAGCTGCCGGACCATTTTCTTTGTAAATGAAACATTGAACAAGGCCGTGAGTAACCATCTGATTGACATAAACGCAGGCGTGATTTGGGCAGCACGACCTATATCGACCGTCTTAGTTTTCCGTGGTTACACGTGTGGGAGTGGCTGGAGGGTCTGGCGGTTCGCGTCGGTGCTGACAGATGCAGCCTCGCCTGGCGCGCACCATGGCGCAACAGCTGCGCCGCCCGCGGCAACTGGCACCTCTGATGTGGACGGTGAGTTTGTGGTTGCTCTCAACTTCTGGAAGAACGTAAGAGATCTGACAGTATTTGCTATCAGTTGCTTGTACCGCGGTATACCGGGCCAAGCGGACCCATGGCTTCTCAACGGTTGCCAGCGCACATACTGCTTCGTGATGGACGCTATATCCCAACTGTGGGCTTTGGCACTTTCCGGTATGCCTTCACCACATAGCTGGTGCGAGAATGAGGTGGTGCAGATCACGCCGCGCTGCCAGCTTCAGTCAGAGCTGCCTCGCGCTGCCATTCGGGCTGGACCACCGCAGAAGTCGGGCAACCTCCTGTACATGTTGATTAACGGGTGCTGTTGTGTCATGTCACAGACTGAGGAATAATGAAGCTTTTCAAGCTGCAACAGCTGCACTGCTGGCTGGGTATCTTCACATTGACACCGCCAGCATATACAAGAACCACGAAGCAATTGGAAGGTCTGTCTCTCTCGACCTGGCTGATTGGTTTCGCAAATCTGGGGTCACTTTGTTCACTTAGTTGCACAGCACTTTGCCGCGGCCCGATTCGATTGGCGCCAATCCAGAGGTACGATGACCGCGCTGTCTGATTTCTACACATCTGATGTATCAGGCCTGTTCTTCGTATATCTGCGTAGATTCCGTGACATGATGGCCATATGTTGTGGGCAGGGCAGTTCGTGAAAGCCGTGTTCCTAGAGAGCAGATTTTCATCACCAGCAAGCTGAGCCCATATGAGCAAGGAACACAGAAGGCCACGGCAGCTCTGGCACAAATGTTGCAATCTCTTGGTGCGGTGTTGGTGCGGTGTGTACACTCCACACGCAGAGGCGTTTTAGGTTGGCATGATATGGCAGGGGTTATGCCTGCGTGGGATCACACAGCTGCATAGTTCCAGGCCTACAATATATCGACCTGGTGCTCATTCATTGGCCAGGCGTTGCTAAAATGCAGCATGACGATGCACTGCACTCACAACTGCGGCTGGAAACCTGGAGATGCCTAGAAGAAGCGCACAGGGAAGGCAAAGCTCGATCAATAGGTATGTGCAATAGGCCTGCGTCCAATTAGCACAGGGATGGCCGCACCGATGCGCTTGGGGTCTCATGTCTTCTCAGGCGGCACCCATAGTGTACCCTGATAGCGTATACTGCTATGATACAGGGGTGTCAAACTTTGAAATTCGGCACTTGGAGCATCTCATCCAACATTCAAGCGTGCTTCCCAGTGTCAATCAGATTGAAGTCCATCCATGTTACCAGCAGGTGTGCAAATCTCAAAGTCTGACCACTTGCATTCTCTCGGAAACAGCTGTATTGGATGCTGCAGTTGTGTGAATGATTGTTGTGTCAACTGCATAACAACCTGTATAGTGTGCTGTCTTGCGTAGCACATGACATGTGTGCAGTCTGACCTGCCAACTCATGTGCCCGCCCCTGTATAGCTATGTAGTTGCAGGTTGGATGACCATGTTCAATTTTGGACCAAGTTTGATTCACAGGTCACAGGCAATACCAATCCGCATTGATCGGCTTACATGTCTGTTGTTGGGGTCCGTATCACGTGCCCTCTCATCCGAACACAAGCCTGGGTCATTATGGTCACACAGACATGCTAACAGCATTTAGGCTCTATTCCCGTCCAGCAGCTGCTCACGTTTATTCTATCAGGCTGTTCGCATGTGTACGCTTGTTAGCAGTACACTGCTGTGTTCCTAACATGATGCTGTGCTGTAGAAAGAGCTGGTGAGATTCTGCCTCGACTGGGGCATTCAGGTTGTGGCCTACTCGTCACTGGGATGCGGTCGTTTGTTGCGGAACGAAAACATCGTGATGGCATGCACAGAGGCCTGTGTGGATACGCCACTGGCCTTGCTAAGGTGGGGTGTGCAAGCCGGCATGTGTGTCCTTTGCAAATCGTCAAAGGCTGGCCGCCTTTATATGATGCGACCTGAGCGTGTCCTCGCTGAGTCACTACCTGCATCACTCCAGAAAGGCCTAGATGTACTTGATTGTCCATCAGGGAAGTTTTGCTGGGACCCAAAAGATGTGTTGTAGAAGGGATCTACAATTTCGTGAAAGTGGAGTACAGCCGCTCGACCTTGTGAGCTCGCCATCTGCGTACTTTTGAAACTTTCATCAGTACTTGAAACCACAGCGGATGGAAATTGTTGAATGCGCAGGACGGAGCGACATGCTGCCACATGGCGTGTTGCTATTCTTGAACATTTGCAGTGATGCCCTTGGTGCTTTGCCACATGGTGGAGCTTTCTCCTGGACCGTATCTGCAATTATTGCGGACCATTCTCATGATGGCATGCTACAGTTTTGGAATGGTACGACGGGCCATGCATCAGTGAATATTGCCAACTGCTCATACAGATAGATGCAGTGGAAAGCTTGCGAAATTGACTGGTTCTTGACTATGTGGCAGAGCACCGATGCAAGCATCAGCTGATATGTTCATAATGAGCCAATGTCTACGTAACCCGAAGCAAGCTGCTTTGGCATCGACTTTAACATGTTGTGTCCGCTTTTCGATTTTAGCACAGAGCCTGGCTTCACCTTCAAAAGCTTCTCCACTGTCACACACCAGCTTATGCATCCAGCACTACGGTGCCGCTTCTTTACTCGTTGCTGTAGCACCAACCAGGTGATGCTTGCCTACTACGGGAGACTACGATTACACTCATCAACAGCTGTGGGCGAAGTAGCCAAACTGCTTCCCATTACCTAACACAAGTTTCGGCCCTAATTTTTTGCTAGACATCAGCAGCTGAAATCCAAATGGCCTGGACATACAGCCAGATCATTGGTGCTGCCTCTTATCCAGACTGTGTCATGTAAACTCTACGGTGGTTCATGCCTCCGAGCTACTGCGACCAGCTTCGACAGCCATAGACGTCCACGAACACTGAATCTGTACAACGCCCCTGGCGCCATTTATATTGATAACGCGTATATCACAGCAAGTATGAGCGGACTTACAATAGGGATATACACAATGAAACACTGTGACAGATTCATGTTGCTCTCAGTATGCCAAGCAGACTGAGTCGAGCAGAAGATTTTGCACACCTCCTGTGGATGTAAATGGCACTTGAACGTTTGGAGGATGTCGCTACACCGCTGCGCTTCGCAAACAACTGAACCATTGCATGGGAGTGTCACCACCAAGCGCATGCGATTGCAGCAAAGGCGGCAGGCGGGGGAAGCTGTTGCACGAGTACCTCCGAGGCGTGCAGCAGCACGGCCATGCGGGTGGTCGCCAATTGGAGGTGGTGCGACCGAGTAAGCTCGCGCTAGGGCTTGTACGTCATTGCGTGTTGGGGACTCCAAGGCTGGCTCTGTTGGCACCCAGCATGAAATCCAGGCTATATGTGCAACCTGAGAATCAACAGTTTCAAGCTGATCTGTTCCAAAGCCGCACTTGTGAACCTGCTCAGATGGAACATGTCATCACAAGTGTTGCATACATAGGCAATGCACGCTGGCCCAAAATTGATCAAGGTGGCTCACCTGCTTCACCACAAACTGCTCAGAGGTTTGAGTAACACCCACGCTGTGCATGGCTGAGCGTGGCCGCTTGCACACTTGCATTGTACTACGAGCAATTGCTTGGCTCAGATCTGGCGACACCACCAGTATGGTGTCTGTGCATGTGCCTGACACATCATCAACGGACAAGTCTATCAAGCTTGGAATCTGCACATGTAGACACAACGGTGCATGTTCAGCAGACTTTGAAACCCTGCGAGCAAGCATATCAGTGCATGCAAATGCAGCATTTTTGAGTGAGAATAGGTCAGAAGTCACCGCCTGCAGCAGATGCAGAGTCGCACCTGCAGCCTGCAGGTCTTACAGCAACCAATACGAAACAAATATGGGCCGAGCTGCTCAAATTGTGGCGAAGCTTGAGCATTGATCTGTGCAACCAAGCTTGGGCGGTGCCCTTGTGGGCACAAAGGCAGCTCCAGGACAAGCAAGGTGCGAGGTGTGCCTTGATCTCTGACACAAGCGGATGACAATGCATCAGTTGGCAAACGGCTTGCATCAATACTCATGATAGACATACGTTCACTTTGTTGGGCATGCGTCTTCCTGGGAGTTTCTGATATGCCGTTGGGTGTGGACTCAGCCCCAAAGATGAGCAGGGATCGTGCTACTTGTGGCCCACTGCCCAGAGTCTGCCGCAGCGCCTCCCGTGCTGCAGGACGGCGTCTAAGGTCACCATGCACACTACGGCGAATTGCAAGAGTGGATAGACGTCTGCGCTCCGCGGACAGTTGGCCATTTGGATCACTGTCGCTGTCACTGCCATCCTGTCGAGGCTGCCAACGCCCACTGCCAGGGATGCGCCCTGCCAAACAGTGGTGTCCTTCATCTGGGCCATTCAGACCTGCACTCTAAACGACTTCATCTTGCTGTCATGGAACGTGCTCTGACATACCACTTGCTGCGCTTAGCTGTGGCAGCATACGGTGTGCCTAGCAGCCGCAGGACCAGCGAGTAACGCCGCACCTGTTGGGCCACTGCTGCCCGATGCTACGGCAAACGATGATGCAACGCTTTGGTGTTGCATAGAACGATACCCCCAAAGCTCCCGAACACCGGTCTGTTGTGCGGAGGTGTCATCAGCATTGCGCCCAGTGCCGCGGGATATGCCATGTGGTGAGGCGGTGGCATCCTGTTGGGTACCGGGCTGGTCCGCAAGCATGGCTTCCAACATGCTGATTGGAGATGGTGCATACATGTTAAATGGCTGGTCTACAGCTTCCATGTGCGTGGACCACCTGGCATCACGACCGCCCTCCTCACGTTGATCTGTAGGCCAAGCTGGAGCAGCAGCAGAGGTCCGCGCCGCTGATGCTGTGTGTAGTAAGCTTGCAGCATTTTCAGAAGCATGCCGTTTGTGTGTTCGCTCATTTCCCTCACTGCTTGTCCGCTGATGCAGTTCAGCCTCCTCAGGGCTGTCCTGGAAAACGCCTGTGACAAGTGCGTTCAAATTGTGCAGCGCAATGTTTGCCCGATTCGGGCCTGCAACGTTTGCAGAAACTGGTGGGAAGCCCAGCCTGGACGTGCCCCGCGGGGCTCCATCTGCATTCTGTCTACGTGCATGTTCGCTGCAGTGGACGCTTGCGGCATCAATCGCAGTGATGAGTCTCCCACTGGTCGGGTTAGACGCTGCAGCACACATGTACTGTGCATGATATTGAGCATCAGCAGGTGCACCAAGATTGACTTCTTCGTGCAGAGCGCTTGCACTGCTCTGTCCAGGGTGGCACCTGGCAGACCCTCGAGCATGCTGCGTAGAAGGGTCCGCAAGGGAAGCAACAAATCTGTCAGCGCCGTTTGACATCTGGCTGTTGTCACTAGTTGAGTCCATGTCTGACTCATTGAACATTTCCCCCTCTGCGGCAGAAGTGTACACAGTCGTGGGGGAGGGACTGCAAGGGTCCCCACCTTCTGAACCTGCTGTCTTGGTCTGATCATGCAATTCTGCAGAATCAATATAATGGCATGGGTCACCATGTTGCTGCCGTGTATTCAGAGCCGAAGATGGCCAGGATTGTGTGTCAGACCATGCCACGGCACCTCTCCTTGACCGCGCAATGCGCAAACGGCTATGCTGCAGGCCTTGTGCAGTAGCAACATCAGCCTGGCCTGCAGCCTGCGATGATGATCGTCTTAAGAAACCTGCCGCCCACCTTGCCACTCCAGCCACTAAGCCTTGGTATGCCGTCGGACACAAATGAGAGGGTTCCTGCCATCCTGCTGCAGCAGAAGAATCCCCCAGCATTGTGTTACTTGTTGATCCAGCAGACACAAATGCAGCCTCTTCTGCCTCGCTAGTTGCTTGCGTGGCACCATCTGCGGCGGCAGCACCTTGAAAAACCGACGCTGGAACAGCTGGCAATGCTTCAGGATAAAAGGCTTCGGCCACAGGCAATGCCGCTACGAAATCTTCAGCGACAGGAGCCTTTCCTGCAGTAGCGCTCGCTTCTGCCGGTCTATTGGCGACCGTCCTGCCAATGGGGTCGCTTGTGTGGCCAGATGGTGAATCACCTGTGTGAGGTACGGGGCTGCGGCTACGCATGCGGCCCAAGGCATATCCATGGTAGGCCGCTCCTCCAGTATCGGTACTGGGAGAAGCTGGTGCGATGGTGATCACATCGCTTGAGCTCGAAGGGTCAAATGATGACAGCATGGGACGATGGGCTGGAAAAAATCCGCGCCGGAAAACGCCTTGTGATAGTGGGCACTCCTCTGCCCACACTGGCACATGGACATGCACTCCATGGCCCAGTACACTCTGGATGCTGGAAGCTGCTCCTGGGGGTCTGCAGACACAGCGCAAGGTGTTGAACGGACCGTACTGCCACTCTCCAGAGATACTTGCTCATGCGGAGTAGCCGACTGGGTATACCTTCCAGCCCTATTTGGATGCAAGCAGCAAAAGGCTACTGCCAAGGCGCATGTGCAGTGAGCTCGTCGCGGACACATGCGGCAACAAGGTCGGCAAACATCCACGGGTCAATTCATTGTCAGCAACAGCAGGTGACAGAGCATGCGCATTCAATTCATGCACCTGGACATCTTCCGCACCCTGGTAAAGTGACGAGCTTCTCCAGCTTAACACACTGACGGAGAGGCCAATAAAATCTGTGATCTGTCCCTGGTTTGAATGGAAGTCCTTTGAGGATCCTGAGCTGTGGAAGGCTTTCCGCTACAAGGTTCAGATTGATATAGGACTTGCAGGATCGCAATTCGAGCCTTGTCAGATGTTGCACATCAGCCACCTTCCCAACGAAGGTGGTGCTCAAGCTTTCAAGCTTGGACAGGGTGACATATGCTGCACATATGTGGAGTTTTTGCTAAGGACAGATTCCGGCACGGCGCCTTGTGTTGCAGCACATACAAGAGCAGCAGTAGACGCACAAACCGGGCTCATGGGGTTGCTGGCAAGCTTGGATAAGAGCTCCTCCAATGAAGCCACGTCTAGTGACTTTACATTCTTTGCGAGATAAACCAACAGTTTCAGAGCTGTTGCTTGCAAATCGTCAGAAACAGCGGTGTGCCCAATTCTCAGGTGGTCCAAGCTACCCCAGAAATCCTGAATTACATTCTTGCGAGCAGTCAACATGCATGCACCTCAGAAATCAAGAACATGTGTTGATCAGGATAGCGATTCAGGTATCATACTTTTGTGGTCTGTTGATGATTTAGTTGGCGATCTCCCAGAGCCACGCCAGACAGACAGAAAGTCTTGAGGTCACATGTGGGAAGATCCCATGCGCAGAAGTCATCGCTTGCTGATGGCCCATTTTCCGCAGGCTGAAGAGCGTCGCCAGGCCTTGCCGTGCGGATGTTGACATGCTGCAGGTCGACTTGAAGATCACGGAGACACGGCATAGACGAC